>CM052885.1:1613531-1684235 GCA_028534135.1 Potos flavus
ATTTTAATCTAAGTACTGACTACTCTCTCATCGGTAGAGTTGAAAGCAGACCTTTGCAAACCTTCACTTATTAGTTGCGAACCTTTGGAAACCTTCACTTCTGGGGTGTGATTTGAACATGCCCATGGGGTACTCCTGTCTGTGTGGGGGGTGCTCTCTGCCTCCCCCACAGCCTGCGGGCAGCAACCTCTCCAATCCTGATCCAGGCACTGATCCTACCTGCAGCATGCGTCCACACTCCTGTTCCTGTAACACTAACTACTACGCGCGGCAGGCTCCTCAGTGATCGGGTGGTTGTTGTTTTTAAAGATTTTATTTATTTATTTATTTGGGGGGGGGGAGAGCGCGCACAAGAGTGGGGAGGGGCAGAGGGAGAAGCAAGCTCCCCACTAAGTGGGAAGCCCAACACGGGACTCGATCCCAGAACCCTGGGATCATGACCTGAGCCGAAGGCAGACGCTTAACTGACTGAGCCCCCCGTGCGCCCCTCATGATTGGATTTTTCTCTGGCATTCGTTTGCTTCTGTATGGCATGCAGCATAATGGCTTACATTCAAGTTATTGATGAACTGAAGTTAAATCAAATCAATTATTCCTTGCCTATCTTTTTTTGTAGGACGTGAGGATTTGCGTAGAGGAACAATCCTTTGCAGACATTTTTATGCATGTCCTGTGATAGCCCAGTATCATTTTAAGAAAAGGCATCCTATTTGTATGCCGTGGAATCACAGAACAAGTTCGATTTCTCCAGGAAAAAAAATTACAGTTTGAGAGTCAAGAACGGTATCTTTCGTAAGGGATTTGTAGAGACTATTCCTCTGCTCCTGCGCTGGAGATGGCGGCTTCCTGGCCAGAGGCTCTCTGCTCTTGCCGCCGTCCACCTCTGCTGTGAATGGAAGAATGAAACAAGCGCTCTGCATTCGGCGGAACTCCGAGGGCGCGGGGCGCCCGGCCCCTCCAACCGTCCTCACCAGCGACGTCGGCAGAGTCGGAGCACAGCTGGTCCCAGTCCCGCGTTCCCAGGGCAGAGCCCCGCAGAGCCCCGCCTGTAGCTCCGCTCCGCGCGTCCACGCGCACCGCGCAGCACACACCCACACACACCACGTGCGTGCTCGCACACACGTGCCCTTCACTTCCTTTGCCGGGGAGGTTGCAGTTTCTCTTGTGCTCACGCGCTCGGCCCAGCCTCCTCAGCGCCTTCCAGAGGCCACGCTGGGTCCCCACCAGGAGGACCCCCGGCGAGGGGGCGGCTCCGTGGCAGGGGGACACCTGCTGCCTTCAGAGCGCCGGCCGGGGCGAGGCCCACGCATCTCAGCGGCTCTCCCCCCACTGCAGAGACCCGTGCTGTGGGCTCGACCCGCTCCTCGCCTTCCCATCAACTTCTCCAGGAAGGAAGGAGAGCTGATTTCTGTGCGTAAGGAACTGTTTGTGCCACACTTGGTTTCTGCCCCCAAGTACCTATGTGTCCTGCCCCCCGTCAAGCCCCCCCCGAAGGTTCCGTGCGGGTGCGGGATCCGTGCGCGAGCACAGAGTACGTGCGGGATGTGCCGTCTTCCTCACCAGGCCTCCGCAGGGCTCCCCGATGCCCCTCCACGTCTAAAGCTAAAGGACGCGTTGTCCACCCTGGGAGGGGTCCTGGGCACAGGGTCTGTTTGGGTCTGGCTGTGAGGCCTGGTCCCCTGAGTCTGGAGGGCAGACAGCTATGTTTCACTTCCTTACCCTCTGGATTTTTCTAGACCCCACGCCTCCTTGTCTTTCTATGTTTGCAATTTCTTTCGCAAGGAATATAGGAAATCTCTCTTCAGTAAATTCGAGTGGGGTAATTTAACTCAATGACACTGAATCCATGTTTTAAAGGAATTAGAGCCAGAAAGGGCATAGAAAGACCGTACCTCCCCGTGCACATCAAAAATTCATTCTGACTTTGTAGATGAAGAATGGAAATCACCCATAAAACAGGCCAGGCTTGATGCCGGGACAAATCTTTATGCTGACACCTCTTCCCTTGAATTAAAATATTATCTTAAATTATTTATCCATTTTTCCTTTTGGAAATTAATCTATGAGACTGCTTTTAAAACCCAAACAGCACGAAAAAGAAATTCCTAAGAATATTACAAATACTGAATACTTGCTGTGTCTTTACTCACTGTTATTGCTAATTCTTCCATTGTTAAAAGTTATGGTTTATTTGAATTATCCTGTTCTAACATGGAAAATTCAACCAACCAAAGCTGTTGGGGGTAAAGAATTTGAGTCTTTTAATATATTTAGATGCTACACAAATCTTAGGTCCAAAATGAACACCACCTTTAGATGGTCAAAGTATTTCTTTTCTGTCCTTTCATGAACTAATTCCACCTACTGTTTACGATGTCACCAGAGCGATGTCTCTAACACAGCATCTTGGTTGCACTAGGCCCCTGTTCTGGAACCTTCAATGACGCCCCGTTTCTTACTGTCTCATCTGAATCCCTACGCTCATTACTCAAATCCTTCACGGACTGTTTCCTGCCTAGGCATCGTCCTGCAGTGTTGTGGTTCATGTCTCTACCCTCCTACAAATGAGCATCCCCACCTTCCTTTTCCATCCCGGGGCAGAGAGAACATTTTTCCTTGCAACATAGGTCTTCCTTCTCTTAGGTCCCCTGCTGTTCCAAACTGGCTACTTGAGGCTGCATTCTAGCCCGGAGAATTACTTACTTTGATTGCATACGTGCTCTGTATTGCTTGCTTGAATTTGAGATCCCTGGAGTCTGCAAGCTCTCTGGTGAACACAGGCTCCCTGCTCTCCATCGCCATAGATGTCAGGCCCCTTCGCACATTGTTTGCGTTCTCGGTCCTCTTGGAAGTGTTTGCTTTGGGTCTTGATCTATAGCCTCTGAAACGTGTGAGGACCAGATGGAGATGTCTTCCAAGGAACCTTCCCCGATCCTTTGAACCCCTCATTCCTTCTTACCTCCTTCTCTTCTGCATCTCCATGTATGTTCTCTTTTGTTATGTGTTCAATTTTTCCATTCTTGCTGCGTTGTGTGTGCAAGGGGAGATGCCCCTTCCGTTAGGCCTGCATTCCACCTCCTTGTGGTTGTGACAGATCCCGGGGCTTTATCTGGGGGGGAAGCTGATATCCTAACAGTGGGCCCCAAGCAGAGGGACTGGAGATCAGAACTGGGCAGCGTGGCAGCAGGGCACCTGCCCCCTCATAGGTCAGGCTTCTGCCCCAGGGTGTGATCTGCTCTGAGCACAGAGGTCCACGGACTTGGGGACTTAAGTACGAAGTGATCTCACGTGAGAGACTTTCAGCAGGTGTCACTGTCTGGGTTCTCTCCAAAGTCAGGCGGGGCAGAGTTGTGGCTGCAGGTGTGTAGTCCCGTGGAGGAGAGATCACTGGTAGGACATGGGGAAACCGATAAAATCTACCTGATACCCTGAGCAGCAGGGCCTGGCGGGAGCTACGCAGGCGCAGACCTTGGCTCAGCCTTCCGCCCAGTGGAACGAGTCAAGGAGGGTTCTTAGACCCACGGACAGGAGGATCCTTACATGGGCTTAGGACATATACCTACCTGGTGGGTACCTGGTCCTCGGGCTCACTCAGGAAGGACCTGCCACTATTTTCAGGGCGTCGGAACCAATTACAGCCAGCAGCGCCTGCCGCGAGCGCTGGGCGC
This sequence comes from Potos flavus, assembly GCA_028534135.1. NCBI lineage: Eukaryota > Metazoa > Chordata > Mammalia > Carnivora > Procyonidae > Potos > Potos flavus. Next base: position 1,617,200 of record CM052885.1, read on the forward strand.
CTGTGCTAGCCCGCGGAGTCTGGGCGGAGAAAGCAGGCAGGGCAGGGACTAGAGAACATGCAGAGAGGACAGGCTGGGCGGGCCGGGTGCTCTGGTTCCTGAGAGACTGGACATGGTGAAAACTGATACGTTCATGGTTTACCGGCCTGTGACCGTTGGACCTGATGCAGACCTTGGTAACTGAATGCTTTCATTTTCTCCGATTCTCTTTATCCAAATAAATTAATTGAATGCTGAAAATGCAGAGATAAAGACTCTGCAAAGCAAAACAAAGAACGTTAAAAGTCCACAAGTCAGGACGGGAGATGGAGACGTGTCCTAAATCACAGCCGGGCTTAGGTCGGAGCCTCTCCCGAGGCTCTAGCTTCGCAGAAGGAAGAAGCGCCGACCTCCGCGCGCACGGGCCTGTCGTGTCGGGGGAGCCCGCGCGTGTCCTGGGGGAGGGGCCGTGCGGGCTTAGAAGAATGGCACTGTCTGCTTTGCGTTTTGAAGCGGAAGCAAGAGGTAACCCACCCGGCAGGGCTTGAGGGCAGAGGATGGGCGCGCGGGACCCTCTGTCATCATGGGGCACGCGCCACCGGAGCCCAGGGCCGGCAAGGAAAGCGCCCAGGGCCGCTTGGGCCTGCTGGGAGTCACGTGCCAGGGAAGCCCTGCGGTTGCAGGAGGCGCAGGGGGGGGGGGGGGGCGGCCGGGCAGAGGCTCGGTGCGATCTGGGCTCCGGGAGGGGGCCCCGGTGCTAGTGTGCGGGCTCGGTGCCTCCAGCCCCCAGAGGAGCCGCTGCCGGCACGAATGACCTACGAAACCAGCTACAGATTTTCCGGATAAAACGGCTTGCAGCCTGTGTGGCTGGGAGGCTGGTGTGTCCGGCTCTCGACGTGGAGTCGGTGTCGTGGGGACGACAGCGCGCGGCATCCCCGGACCCGTCGCCTGCGGGGCGCCCCCCTGCAGGCGCGAAGGGCGGCGGCCTGAAGACCAGGGCGGGTGTCAGTCCTGCCTGTCGGGGAGCATCCCCCGCCCAGAGCCGGGCGAGCAGGGAGGCGCGACTCTGTGTGGAGAGGGGAGACACACAGGGCACAGGGCAGCCACGACTCCGGGCCTTGCGCCGCCCCCTCGCACTGAGCAACCAGCATGCAGGGAACGCCGTCCGGGTGCGTGTTCGGGCGCGCCGCCGCGCCCCTGCATGCGCCCCCGGGAGAGGGCCTGCGAGGGTTCGCCTTCCCCGCGCTGAGCGAGGCAGCTGCAGTCCAGACACCGGAGACACGCGCGCGGGGACAGCCGGCGGGGGCAGAGCATTCAGCGCAGCCCCCGGTGCTGGTGGCCGTCCGGGAAAGCACGCCTGCGGAGCCGCCCTCCCGCGGGGCGATCGCCCGGTGCACACGTCCTTTCCGCTCCAGCTGCCGCCTCCCACGGCTGCACCGCCTTCGCGAAGGGTCGCACCTGCACGGCCGCCCGCGGAGAACGCAGGTGCGCCGAGGTGCCCCGCACGCCCTCCGTCCTCCAGGAGGGGAGGCCTCCCGCCGCGTTCAGAGCGCCCACGGCGCGCCGTCCCCACCCTCCTCCGTGGGGCCGGGAGCTTGCTGCTCCGCTCGATGCCCTTACGGGAAGGACACACGATGAAACGCTGCTCCTTTAAAGCCGAAACGGTTTCTGCTCCTCACTTAATGGAACAGAATTGGCAAAATGGTATTTAAGACATCAGGGCTCATCACAGCCCTTGGAGGACACACGGTCCAGACAGTAGGGATGGAAATCGCGCCTGAAGGGAGTCACGGTTCCTGGGGCAGGGGCATCTCCCAGCTCCGGGAAGGTCCTGCCCCTTTCCATCTTGAACAATCGCTGCGGTATTTCAGGCCCAATGTGTTAAAGACAAAAACCCTTCTCCTGCGTATGTGTGTTATTTAGTAAGATGACACTGTGGCCGGTAAGAGAACGAAGGTGGAGGGCATCCGTGTGGCTCGGGGGGCAGCCTGCAAGCCCCTCAGCCTCCTTACGTGGGACTCACATGAACTCTCAAATTCTCACGTGCTCACAAACCAAGGGGAGATAACGCCCCGCGTTTATTCCCTGATATTTTATCCAAGCTCTCGCCACTAGTGTTCTTAGATTTTAAGCTGTATTCACAGACGCTCCTGGTTTTTTATTCCTGTGTTGGTGTAGCAGGGACACAGGCACACGATTTCCACTCGGAGCCCTGCTACCGTGGGATGGGTCACCGCGCATCTCCGGCGATAGGTGCTTCCAAAGCCATCTCCTTTTGCTGAGATGGAGAATTCCGAGTCTGCTTTCTAATTTATTATTTTTTTCAACTGTCAACATGCTGTGAGAAAAATGGAAGGAAGGAAGAGAGGGAGGAGGGAAAACTTGAATGGCTGGTGGTCAACAAATTGAGTCATTTAAAAATGGAATTAGAAATAGAAAGCCATAAATTAAAAACACTTACTAACTACATTAGAAGGTTTGCCTCAGATACTCCATGAAGGTACATGGATGTAGAGTTGGCAGGAAAAAAAAAGTGATTAATTTCAGAAGGGGAACGTCAGGGGGTATTTCCTGGAAAAGGTTTTGAAGGATGGATGAAGGTCTTTTAGGCAGATAGGAATGGGAGGGGGTCGATTTCTAAGCAGAGGAGCTAGCACATCATTTCTAACTTACCAAACCCAGGACAGGACTCAGGTTTAAGTTGCAAAGCCAAGAGGGAGACTTCATTAAGATCTAAGCTCACACACAAAGTGGAATCTTTTAATCGATACTGAAGCAAATGTGTTCTAATTAGTGTGAGACCATTCTACATTACTTGGCTTTATGCTTGGCCTAGCTTTTTTCTTTTCAAGGAAAAAAGAATCTGTATTCCTTAAAATATACATTTAGAGTGGGTTAGGGAAATGAGAAGCTTTGCAGGAGAAGATAACATGAAAATAAATCTAACATTTTCTATGTAACATTGTTACTAGTCATAATATTTCAGTTCCCAGAAAATAAAATGTGTCTAATTATTTCTTTCTGATTGTAAACTTCATTGAGGACTTAAATTTTAACTTTTATGAGAGAAAATCTGAAAAAGCAAATGACTTTGCTGCTACTAGGCAACATTTTAAGTAAGATCACTTTGAGTGTGCTATTTAAAAAGCTACCTAATTGTTGGTCAGGTTGAATTGTCATTTTGTTCCCATTAGAATCATTAACTGTATACCACTTCCTTTCAAAAGACTGGTTAGGAAGGGAAAAACCTAACAATTTTCATTTTATTTATCACCCTCCCCTTGAAAGTTAGATTATGATGAACACACCTCTAGAAAACCCAAATCCCCAAGCAGTTAAGAGGAACGGAGAAGGCCAAGTTTTGTAATTTTACCTATGTCTTTGTCTCAATAAGTGCAACTCTGAGGTATCATTTGTCACACGTTTTAGAATCCTAGTATGTTACTCTAACTGATAGATATGAAACTGTGTTAGGGGTTGGGCTATCATCAGGAATATGTAATGCCTTTATTAGTGGGCTCACTAAAAGCCACATTCAAAGTTCAAGTGGGAAAGAGAACGTCTGAGTCAACTCAGACACTTAAAAAGCCTTTGCCAAGAAACCTTCCTGGCCGTGGGTGTTGAACCAAAGCCGATCACACACATTAAATCATAACAGTCATTGTTAGGATGATCTCAGTCCTATGAACCCAGGCTATCTACAGACATGCTTTCATAAACAAGAGGTTGAAGTTTGCATTTTTATTAAGCAAAAGTAAAGTTTCTCGACTCGCGGAGGTGGGTGGGAGGCGTACCAACACTACGTGAGAAGCTGTTCTAAATGCTTCTTCTCTAACGGAGCTCAGATCCAGAATCACAGTTGGTAATGCTGGCGGGAAGAGGTGGGTGTTGCTCATCTCAACGTTGATTCCATTTGGGGTGGCAGCGTGCCCAGCTTCCCTTGTCACTAGGTATGACATTGTAGTCAAGTTCTGACAAAGAGATATAAAAAGAAATTTGTGTGGCATCTGGGAAGTTTTCTTGAAGGGAGGGGACGGTGCCTTTCCTGTACTTCCATTCAGCTCCACAGAACTCTGGTCACAGAGTTCGCCTGTGGCCATCTTGGACCACAAAGATGAGAGGCACGTTTTAGCGACGGCGCCACCGTGGGATTTGGAGCCCTGGTCCTTGATGGCCATGGATCGTCATGTTAGTTGGTGACTGTCTAAGGCTGGACTTCTTTCATGTGACAGAAAAATGAGTTTGCATGTTGTTTATGACTCTCTTACAGGTTGGCCGTCCCAGGCAAGCAGTCACTAATGGACGAGATGGATGTGTCCCCAGTGCCTCGGGGCTCAAGTTTCCCAAGATGGTGGTTGTGGCCAAGACTGTTCAGTAGCTTTTAAAGAAGAGTATTTCCACGCATCCCGGAAACAATAAATCTCATCCTAAATTCCTGCCCCTCTAATTACATGCTTGGGGTTACTTATTTGTTTATTTTGAGGAAGCGATTCAAGCCTCATAAACTTCACTTTCCCTGGAAGATGGGGGCAATAATACTGGGCTCCAGGCCGTCACGAGTGACCAGGCCTGCAGTGCTGGGGAAGAGCCCGCCACACGCTGCGCGGCCACACGCACGGAAGTTGTTCGGCTAAGCCGTGTGTCCTATAATCGTGGTGCTCGTATGCACACGTTCCAGAGACCGGAGGTCTCTGTAGGGTGTCCTCTACCCCTGACAGCTGAAGGAGAGCGGCCCTCGCACGCCGCCGCCGTCCCTCTCCCCGACAGCGCAGCCTCTCCCTCCCCTGCCGATGTTTGGAGTCAGATATTTGAAGGACGTTTCTCTGAAAAATATGATCAGCGTTTTGGTGATGGGCCCCAGAAGCCAAGCGCGGGGCATCTCTCAGGTCGGAGTTTACCTCCCCTCTTGAACAGAATGAGAACAAAGCATTCCAACGGCTGCTTGGAAAAGCAAGAACACGTTCCCGGCCCGCGGCGCCGACTCAGCATCATCCAGACGCGACAGTTTGTCACCGGCTGGGGCGAGGCTCGGTCGGTCCCCCAGCGTGTGTCTGGCACAGGAGGTCGCGGCCGGCCCCGAGCTGAGCTCGTGCACAGGCAGCAAGGAAGGTTCCCCCCCCCCCCCCCCACAGACCAGTGCGTGGGAATGGGCTCGGGTTTCCCCTCCAAGCCCCGTCCGTGCTCCTTCCTGCCGGGGCAGAGCCTTTGCCATCGGTTTCTCTTAGAAACTTCAGGGGGAGAAGAGCCGAGTGCCTTCTGCAGAGGTGGGAGCCTCGCTGCCGATTTCTGTCTGCGCCTGACGGAGCGGTGACGCCCGCTGGAGCGGTGACGCCCGGCGCCTCTGGGCCCCAGCGCCGTCTCCAGGAGCAGCTCCTCCTGCGCCCCTGCCTTGCGACGGCCGCCTTCCCCTACGCACGCACGGGCACGCACCACAGGCACGCGTGCATGCAGGAGGCACACACACGTACGCACATGTACACGGGCACTCACACAGCACAGACACACACACACGGTGCACACACCACACAGGGCACACACACACACCGCACACATGTACACACCACAACCACGCATAGACACGCACGTGTGCACGCCACACACATGCACACACCCACCACGCACAGGCACACACATTCAAACATGTACACGCTCATTTCTTTGCCCAGCCAGACTTCCGATTCTGATCCAGACACCATCTCCGTCCTCACTGCGGTGGCTGATGTGGGCCTCTCGTCTGCGTTCCATGACGTCCTGGCTGACCCCGTCCTGTGATAAACACATACTTTAATACCTGTCCATTTGCACACCTATCGTTCTATCTAGAGTGTGAGTTTGTTGCAAACAGAACCGAAGGCCTTACAGTTGTATCTCTTTACCAGCTGAGCCCACCGCAGTGCCCCGCGTGCATTAGCCACAGTGGGTCATGCGTTGTCCACACTGAATCCTAAGAAGCGCTCAGTGTGTAGACAGCGGGTGCAGGCCCTTGAGGGGAGGTCAGACTGTGCTTGTGGAATGCAGCAGACTCTTCAGAGTTACTTTTTAAAAGGCATTTTCATGCCCCCTTCCTGACTCACGAGGCTGCGGGCAAGAGAGGCGGCCTTTGTAGGAGGAGTCCAGAAATGAGAGGAAAAAATGCCCAATTCCAGAACACGAATACCTCCCCTCGGCGTCTTTGTGATTTCCAAGTGCTTCCTGATCTAGGCACGCAGAGGCTTTACAAGCAATACAAAGTGGTTTTTATTTTGCAGAGGGTGATTTTACACAAAATCAATTTACCTAAAACCATTTTTAAAAGGTTCTAAAGTTATGGCAATAGATACCCTATTTCATTTTGTAGTTTATTTCATTTTTGCAGTTTTAAAAAAACTCTCTGGCCTTCTCCTGCTGCAACGAAGAACTGCTCTAACACAGCTGGCGGGCTTCTGCCGTCTCCCGGGATGGGACAGAGGGAAACGGCGACGCTCTTCTGTGAACCCGTTGCTACGAGTGCCAGAGTCATTCCGGACATTACCTGAGTGCGGCTGTTTCAGGCTGGGGGGGGAGCAGAGGAGAAGACCGCAGGCCAGGGGCACAACGGGAGCGGGGACGGAGCAGGGGCCCCCAGCCCTGCAGGGACCAGGCCCGCCTGGTCCCCTGGACAGCAGTTTACGCAAAGTCTGTGACATATTTTATTTGCTTTCTAACAACGAGCACGTCTTTCGCATTCAAGTTATGTATGAATGTGGAAAATAAGAAGCCTTTCGGGAAGATTCGGAGCTCATGGAGATTATTTCAAACCTTTGCATTAGCTATGGTTGGAAGGCGATCGTATGCAAGGTATTTGGATGAGCGCTCTGCTAGTTCTGATGACCCATCGGCCTCAACTCATCGGCAAGAGTGACTGCTGTGATCGGTCTCCTGTTTTCCCTACAATCTTATGGTAAATATCTTCTGTTATATTTGTTTCATGTCGTTCATTATACGGTCTATTGTTTTAACGTCTTAGAACTGATATTTTGATATTTTTTAAAGTCCTAATTGAGGTAAACATGTGGTAAACTGCACGTACGTACGTACGTTGTAAGATTTGAGGCTTGACATCTTTATACAATAGTGACGTTGTCACCAGTCTAGACAGTGAGCACACCTGTCACCCCGGTCTCCGCTGCCATCCTTCCTTCCAGCCTCCGCCACACCCTTGGGCACCTGCTGAAACGCTGTCTGTCCCACAGGTTGGTTGCATCTACAAGGAAAGTGCATAGGGAGTCAAGAGGATGCGCTCTTTTTGGGGCAGGAGGAAGGGCCTCAGCATAATGATTTGGGGAGTCATTCCCATGTTTGGAGGGATCATCGTCCTTTTTATTACTGAGTCGTATGATCATATGGACAGACCACCATTTACTCACCTCCTCCCCTTTGGATGGACATTCCGGCATCTTGCAGCTTTGAGCTTTTACAAATAAAGCTGCTATGAGTGGGATGCACAGGTTTGGAACAACGACATGTTTTCACTTACCTTGAATAAAAACAAGCAAGAAATGGGGCACCTGGATGGCTCAGTCGGTTAAGCGACTGCCTTTGGCTCAGGTCATGGTCCTGGAGACCTGGGATCAAGTCCCGCATAGGGCTCCCTGCTCAGCGGGGAGTCTGCTTCTTCCTATGGCCCTCCCTCGCCGTGCTCTCTCTCTCATTCTCTCTCTTTCTCTTTCAAATAAATAAATAAAATCCTTAAAAAAAAAAGAAAGAAAAACAAATCAAGCAAGAAAGAATGGAAGTGATAGGTGTGTGTTTATTGAAGAAAGTGCCAAACTGTTTTCCGGCGTGGCCTCGCGACCTCACGGCCACAGCAAGCAGAGCACGTCTGTGCCTCCGCATTCTTGGCAGGATTCCAGATCGTCCATTTCTTTTTTTTTCTTTTAACTTTTGCCTTTGTAATAGGTATATGGTTCTATGACTATTTTCTCATTTGAGATTTCCTAATGGCTATCTTTTCAGGTATCCTTTCATATATTTATTTGTAATCAGTATATCTTCCCCCATGAAATGTGTGTTCAAATATGTCTCCCTGTTTTCCACTGACATTTGTTTTCTTATGGAGTTCTGGGAATTCTCTATATATGATGGATACATGTCCTTTGTCAGAGATATGTGATTTACAAACATTTTCTAAGAGCTTGAGGATTGTTTTTCATTTTCTTAACAGTATCTTTCAAAGACCAGATGTTTTCAATTTTGATGAGGTCACAGCATGGTAAAAGCTGACTGAGAATAAATCCAACACAGAAACCACAAAGTTCAGACATGAAAAATGGACCTATCCTACTTGACAACTGAGGTCAGCTATACCTAAAGACAGTCAAACTCAGACAGGCGTATAGCCAAAAAGTTGTTCACGTTTTCCATGATACTAATTTTAAATGGGCCAATGTGACTCACAGCTCCAGTGGGATTACATGGTTTATGATTTTGGAACTAAATCAGGACACTCAACTGCACTGCCATCTTGGAATTCTGTAGAAGACACAAGATGCAGTGGTTATTGTAATACTGAGTTGCAAATCATGGGCAAATGTCCCAGATGAGAAGGGATGAAAAAGGCTGGGGCACAAAGCCTGCAAACATGTGATGTTGTAGAAGTAAACTCTATTTGAGATTATAAAGCCAGAAAATATAATCCTCGGGAGATGATAAATTAGAAATTAGTTTGATTGTCAGCTTTCACGGACATCTCATCTTTTTATCAAACTACAATTATCTTTGTACAACAAGGGGATTTTGATGCCACATAGGGTTAAAAAGACCTGTTGAGAGACATATTTTAGCTCTGTGTAGACATTATCCCATGCGAATAGAACTTTGGGTTTTAGGATAAAGTAGTCATAACAAAATATTTCAAAAATATTTCAAGACATTCTGGGTACTTGGGAAATGATACATAAGTATTTTTCCAGGGTCCAGTACAAGGAACTGGGCATCAACATTGGAGGATTCATATTAATGAGACCAGAATGATAAATGAGAGAAGGGGAGGGAGAGGGAAAGACTGAGAGAAAGTGAGAGAAATAATAGTAGGTAAGCATTTTGAATAAAAATTCTTTCCCACTCATCCATTTGGATTTCTATGGCCCAAGTCAAGAAGAATTCCCCAACAGTTTATTTTATTTATTTTATTTTTATTTTTTAAAGATTATTTATTTATTTATTTGACAGAGAGAGAGGAGAGAGATCACAAGTAGAGAGGCAGGCAGAGAGAGAGAGGGGGAAGCAGGCTCCCCGCGGAGCAGAGAGCCCGATGCGGGGCTCGATCCCAGGACCCTGAGATCATGACCTGAGCCAAAGGCAGGGGCTTTAACCCACTGAGCCACCCAGGTGCCCCACAACAGTTTATTTTAAATATGGCAGAACAGGTGATGACCCAGATTGTGGTGGCAGATCACACACATGGAAGGGCTTCAGATTGACAAGAGTATAGAGATGGTCCTGGATTGCCTTTATTGAAATAGAAGATGTGCAGTGGGGCGCCTGGGTGGCTCAGTCGGTTAAGTGCCAGACTCTTGATTTCAGCTCAGGTCATGATCTCAGGGTTGTGGGATTGAGCCCTCACCTTGGGCTCTGCACTGAGTGTGGAGCCTGCTTGGGATTCTCTCTCACCCGGCCCTCTGCCCGTCGCCCCCTGCTCATGCTCTCTCTCTCTCTCCCCAAGAAAGAAAGAAAGAAAGAAAGAAAGAAAGAGAGGAAGGGAGGGAGGGAGGGAGGAAGGAAGAAGGAAGGGAGGAAGGAAGGAAGAAAGGAAGGAAGGAAAGAGAGAGAAAGAAAGAAAGAAAGACAGACAGATAGGAAGGGAGGGAGAGAGGGAGGGAGGGAGGAAGGAAGAAGGAAGGAAGGAAGGAAGGAGAAAGGAAGGAAGGAAGGAAAGAGAGAGAAAGAAAGAAGGAAAGAAAGAAAGCAAGAAAGAAAAAGATGTTCAGAAGGAAGGAAGGAAAGAGGAAGGAAGAAAGAGAAGGATGTCCTGTGTCTGCTTGCCCCTGTGTTCTCTTCCCCTGAACGCTGTTTCTCTAACCCTAAGATGCTGATCAAGGATGGAGATGGAAGAAACGCTCGTGTGGAACGCTTTGCTCGCGAGTCAACCTCTGCTTTCCGAGCTCGAGGTGTGTGGCAGGACTGTACGGTATTTCCTCTCCTCTGTTCAGAAACCAAAGTCTTGGCTTCACCCACCCAGTGTGTTCCCTTTATTCAGAAGCGGCTTTGTCCCTTCTCGAACTAGTCTTCGCGACTTGAGGACGTGGACACTGAGAAACAGCAAGCAGCAGCAGTGCAGCTGTGGAAGGAAGGGCCTGAGGACCGGGGTCCGTGCGCTCAGCCGGCGGGAGGAGCAGACCGGCCGTCGGGGCCGCGCCGGAGGAGGGATGTGCGCGCTGGGAAGCGGGTTTTCACTTGCCGGTGATTCGTTGACGAAGAAGCTGCTCGAGGTAGCAGCTGGGCAGACAGACCTTTAGCTAACAGTCCTGTAATTTCTTAGGCGCCGTGATTTTCCGTGTGCAAGGACATGCTCCCAAGCCCCCTTTAAGCAACTTACCGAATGTGTAGGTTCGGAACAGCAGAGGAGCGGGGAGACTATCGCATCTAATGCCTATTTGGGAAAGAGCCGGAAAACGCCCTCCTGAGAAGGGATGCTTCTCCGAGAAGAGGACGGCGAGCCTCCTCCTTGGCAGAGGGCTCGTCCACATGTGGCTTCTCTCGCTGGTCCCCTGGGAGGACCACGTTCTCCTGGCCCCTTACCGTTGGGAGACGCCACAGAGGCAGGTCTAGTGGGGGGTCTGGGCTGGAGGAACAGTTACCGTCGCCGTGTCTGGGCGTCGGAGAGCCAGCAAACTTTCCAGACCCCTTGTCTCCTCCCGCCTTGGGGAAGCAGCGTCAGGGGCAACGAGGGAAGGTCACAGCCTGCTGGTTCTCTTCTCCGCCGCTCTGCCTGGGGGATGGCCACCTGGGGAGCAGCCTGGACCCCCGAGGGATGCTAAGTGTCCTCAGGCTAGACTGTTGAGATGGTGATGCTGTTTGTTACGAGGACATAGGACTTTCTTCTCTTGATAACACAGTTTTCTCGATTTCGATGTTTTATCAGTTTATTCTGTAATTTCCGTGTCATTTAGCGGCAAAAACCTGTATGGTAGATTGTGAGGGCGACTTCAGTACTAAATATGGGCTTAGCAAGTCTTCAGTTAATGTACAAAAAACTGGTAGTGTATCACGGATCTTTGCTATGCTAGCAAGGGGAGAGATCAGAAACCATTATAAATCAAATTAGCACATTCGAATGTAATACCAAGAGCAGATGGAATTCATACTTAGGGAAGAAGAAAGTAAAAGTAAAGTCATTTATTTTTTGAGAAATTGTGAATTCTACCTTTTAGGAATTTCAAAGCTTAAAAAATTTCTGAATACCCTTGATAACCTGCATATTCCAGGTGACCCAACTTTCTGAGTGGCATTTGCCTGCTCCTTCGTATCTCAAAGCCCAACTTCTTTATGAATGAGACACTTTCACTAGAAGAATCTTGGTGTATTTTAGCTTGGTTGTGATAGAATAATTATATACACTCAAAAATATGAGAATCCATGTATCTATGACTGGTCGCTGTCTTAGTCCATTCACGCTGCAGTAACAAAATATCATAGATGGGATCACTTACAGACAGAACTCAAGCTCCCACAGTTCTGGAGCCTTCTGCTTGGTCTCTAGCCACTGATACTTCATGCGTCCTCCTGAACTCCATGAAGGTGAAGGTCACACTGGTGTCTTCAGTCCCAGCACAGGTGGGAAATTCTAGCAAATACATAGATAACACAGAACTATGACAGATCTGCTAAAACCTAAACGTGTAAAGAAAATAGTAACAAAGTGAGAGAGAAGAATTTGTTCGGAAGGGAAAGAAAATGGGTGGGTGCAGGTGGAGATAAAGGTGACTCATGTCTAAGGGATGCTCAAATGTAGTGAAAAATCCAACAGAGAAGGTCATCAGGTCAATAATCCTCAACAGCCAAAAACTGAGCTTTTTAAATTCCTACTCTGTGCTTTATAAATTTAGTAAACTGGAGGCAGTGTCTGCAGTGCCTTCCAGGTTGTTCTCGCTCCCAAGGTTCTGATACTTCTGGACCATGATGACGAACAGATGGAGAGATAGAGGTATGGTGTGTATTATTCATATCTGTACGTAGGAATGTGTCATTATACCTACGTGTCACACATAGAGGATGCGTGAGGGTGTATATATACAGCAAGTGACACATTGAAGAAACACCTGGTGATCGCTGTTCACTTATTTCCATGTTTCAGACAATTTCACTGAACAATTTCAATTAACACTGAATTGAGATCACGCTTGAGACAAGTGACCGAGAGTCGTGTGCTCCGAAGAGGAAGACCGGAACTCCAGAAACCAGGCAGATTTGGACACTCGGGGTCTGTGGGTGAATACCCTCACTGAAAAGAAAAAGTGTAACGGGTCCGCGGGAACTGAAAACAAAGCAGTGTCTAGCTTACATTACAGAAAGTGCTTTAAAATGCACCGTTTACGTGGATGACTCCTTCTCTGCTCAGCCATGGGTGGGTTCTCCAACAAGAGACTCTTCGTCAGAAGTTTCTGGATACGTTCCTCCTCCCGGTCAGGTGTCTCCAGGGTCGAAGTTGTGTGTCTTCCCCCCAGCGATGCACTGACGCACCCGAGCTCATGGGGGCCAGGGGCGTGAACCCCACAGCCTCCCCACTACCCGGTCCACCACGCCATCTCAGCGCCGGCGAGTTGTTCAAGGTCGTTGCATTGACCAACGCTACGTACCACACGCTGCTGTCGGTGTTACTTCTCCAGAGTCGGTTGCCAAGCATTTCGCAGCACCCACTTCCCTCCCCAGCTCATCTCGCTCGCGGACACGCTCTCTGCTGCCTCACAGCTGCCAGCCGAACGTTCCCACTGAGGCAGTGTGTTCCGGCTAACCCTAACAACCACTTACTTCAGAGTCTCTTGGGTTGATCGTGAAAATGCAAGCTCGTGGTCCCTGCTCCGTGCTTCAGGGAATCAGACTCTCTAGCCCCTGGGAAGGAGGGGTATGTGTTGTAACAAGCTCCCCACCCCCAATTTTATGTACTGTAAAGTTTGAGAAACATTCCTTTAAAATATTTTTAAAATATTTTTCTTGTCTGACAAACCCTTTTAATGGCTAAGCTCCCTGAATGTTTTATATTCTGAGGTGACTCTAATCATTTCATAATTTGAAATTCTCTTAGTAGCATTGCAATATAGTTAATTTTTAAATTAGTATGAGGAGCCAAATGTTTTCCTAGACGACAGAAGAGATGAGGTAATCTGTCTGAGAACAGAGAGAAGTAGCATCGAAGAAGGATGCGTGGCCTCAACTCTTTCTTCCATTATGATAATCATCCTGACATTTGCAAATGCGATACTAATTTTAAGTCTAAAAATTATGTGAGGTTAAGTCATGACTTCATAGTTCCACGATATACATTTTTTATTTGATAAGCTAACATGCTTGCTTAGCTGTCATTCTATGTAGTACTAATAAAATAGCACATCTATCAAGAACATGGCTCATCATTTATGACAAGAACCCTAAGGAGTGTGTGTGTGTGAGTGTGTGTGTGAGTGTGTGTGTGTGTGTGTTGGTGTAGCCCATAGGTGGATTAACACACATGCAGTATACTTATAAGAGAACTTCTCAGGCTCTCCTTATGTGTCTTCTATTTTATTTTACAGATTTCTTTGAGCTGGTTGCCAGCTAAGCAGACTAACGACCCACAACAAAGATAAACGCAGGAGATTTGTTGCTGGAGGCAGTAGCTACTGATTAAAGGTGTGTAGGTGAGCATGTAACAAGAAGAAAAGACAGAGGTAAAGAAGAAAACAAGAATAAGTTAAAAAAAATGAATAATGCCTCAGGAAAGAAAACATTTTCCTTACAATCACACTGCCTTCTCCAAACAAACTTAAAAAATCCTCTGTAGTTCTGAATAATCGGAGGGGTTCTGTGAGTTTGAAGAGGATTGAATTTCTTTTTTTTTCATAGAGGAGAAAATGGCTTGAAACCCCAGAGTGAGGGCACATGCGGACAAAGAACAAGCAGACAGAGAGGCCGAGGTGCTCTGAGGGAAGGGCTGGTGGGAAAGCCCTTGCTCCTGGTTGAGGAAGGGGAGTAGTTTACATTTTTGTGGAATTTTGGGCAAAGTCTATATTGCTTGTGGGAGATGATTTGGGGGGACCCTGAAACGGAGTGACTGAACTAGTATGCCAGGAGGGAGAAGGTAGACAGAAAACCCAAGGAAAGTAAGTTCTTGGGAAATTTGCAGTTATCTTGAGGACAGCGTATTTAAAATGATGAAATTGGAAGTTCGTTTTACGATGTTCTCTCCGTGTCGGGAGCGGTGTTGACATTGGGGGTAGCAATTATACTCATTGTAAGGAAACTAAAATTGTACACTATGTAGCAGAAAAGTTTATATCCCCAATTTAAGTGCTCCAATACTTCCTTTCCAAAAATTTTTGGAATGACTACTAAGCACAAGTACTGAGTACCAGTACTCCCCTGGAACGTATATTTAGAGCAGGAAGTAGGCTCAGTTTACATGGAAGCCAGCTCCCAAAGGATGAGTTGGTGTTGCCAACTGGATAGGTAGGGTGAGGCGGGGGTTGGATATGGGGGACACGGGCTCGCGGGTTCCCGTATGAAAGAGCACTCGGTGCGTCAGGAGAAATACTGAGTTCAGGAAAGCCAGAAGGAGTACCGGGAACTGAGACCATAAAGGGTGGTATGGTGGAATCACAAGCAATCTGACAGGTCCAGCTGATGACTCTGACGCAGTATTTTACATGATCAGGTTTACATTTAAAAAAAATTCACCCCTGTAGAATGTGAGAACTTGTTTAAGCCCAGAATGACCGTAATCCAGTCACAGAACCTGGCCACCCAGGAAACCCACTGTCTGGTGCTTGTAGGTAGCAAAGATGTCATGGAATTATGAATTCCTCTCCCCTTCTTTCTGTGATGGTATTTTCACTCTCCTGGCTTCCCCGCGGATAGAGACTACTAAGGATGATAAGGGAAGTATCAACAATGATCGCAAAAGTCCATTTCTTGATTTATATCTTTTCATCTTTCAGTGTTTAGGAATTTAACAGATACAGCCCAGACCAATAGGAAAGATGTAGCATTTTTAAATAGAGACAAATGGAGACTGTGTTTGTCAGAATACCCCTCTCTTGCCTTCTCGCTCTCTTCCTGTTTATATAGACACGTACATGTATACATTTCGCAACTGAGTGTTGGTAAATTGTCAGACACTTCAGGATTCAATGGTTCACACTTTCTAGGTGTACAGCAACATTCTCAGTGAAAGAGTTCTGTTTCTTTCCAAGGTAGACTCCTGTACTGTCAAAATAAAAAAAAAAAATTAAAAGAGATTTTATAGGATTTAGTTAATTTGGTGTGATTTTCATAGCACCGAGGAGATGCTCAGCCTCTACGTCTGTTTCTATCCTCCATCTGCCTGGTGCCCATCACCTGCTTTGTACGGACACAGCTAAACAATTCTTTGAGGAGCAGGGATATGCCAGTGGATAAAATCCTGAATACAATTGGAAATGCCTGTCTTAATGGCTGGTCACTGGTCAGGGGTATGGAGGATATGGGGATTACTTGCAAAGGATGATGCAAAAGTCATGAAAATTTATGTGCCACCAGCCACTAACTACCAAACAGTATTTTTTTTAAACAGACAGAAGTTTTGTTAACAGATTATGTAACAAAATATCAATGATTCATGTACATATTTTTATTCTTCTTTTGCAAATTACATTTTTTTTCTGCAGAGATTAATTTGAAAACTCTTTGTTACGGAACATCATGTACAATTTCATATTCTAACATTTGTCGAGAATGTTATTTCTTTACACAAATGATAACATTTTAGCTGCTTCTCATAGTTTCAGGGGAAATACTATTTTCGAATCTAGCATGTGGCACAAGAAAGACTCAGAAAACTCATATGGAGGATCAAAAGTTTGTTCACGCAGGTATAATTTGGAATATTAAAAAATTTTCCAAGCTTATGAAATATTATACTGTCATTCTATACGTACATGTGTGTGCACATATATCATGAGCTTATACACAGATAAATGTATTTTTATAGAATTAATCTCTATGGGAGCATAATCACTGTAAAATATTTAAATCATTAACGTATGTTAAATCGTTAAATCATTAACATATGTTAAATCATTAACGTATGTTTACCTCCCATTCCCAGCATCCCCTCCCCATGTGCCTCAGGATAAAGCAAAATTTCAAAGGAGCTACAAAAGTTGAATGGCCTTCAAAGATCCCCTGCAGGGCTCGTTAGCAGCACTGGATGCTTATCTAAAAGTTGCCTAATGCTGCTTGAATGAAATTTACCTGGATCCTAACAATGATGGATGAGGGAATTTGTAAATTTGGTTTTGTTTTGTTTTTTTGTGGGGGGAATGATGACCCTGGATTCTCAGCAGATGTTCTTAGTGCTAATGATGTGATGGGTTTATTTTGCCTAAATATCCCTGCAATTCTTTGAACTGGTGAGCTCAGATGAACACTGGTAAGAGCAGAAATAATGCAGCCAGTGATTGGGTAACCTATATATGCGTAAGCCACGAATCTCTGAGAATCACCAAGAAAACAGAGTGGACACTTTAAGTGAAACTGGAGTTGGCTCTGTAGGGACTGGAAGGAGTCAGTTTCAACATGCAGGGATTGGATCCTTTGATGACCTCTGCTTCTCCCCTTGCAGGGTGGCAGACAATTTTTAAAAGGCTCAATGCTCCTGCAGAATTGACTATAATAGAATGTTAATGCAATTCACATAGTGTCCTGCAGCTGACAATTCTCAATCTAGGAACATGGTTCTATCATGCTAACTGGAATCAATGGAAAAAGTTGCCTAGATGTGGAATTTATCACAACACTCGTCACTCTTCATTCTTGTCCACACAAAACCTTTCTGAAGATTTGAGGAAAAAAAGAACTGTCTTCCAAGTATTTAGTGATAAGTTTAGAAAATTCCAAAGGTGTATCCATAAGTGAAATATGTAATTACATGGCAGCACTACCGGTCAAAGTCAAAGCTGAGTCCTGTGCCTTTTGTGCCCATGGTGAATGATGCCAAGTCTGGTGAATGATGCCAAGTCTGGAGGTCTTCGGAGACAGGCTTTTTCGTCATCATTAGTGATGTCCAGTGGCCTCCTCTCTACATTCAGCATCAGCTTCCTTTGAAAGTAATATGATTATCTTACATCAAACTCCAGTAAATCTGACTTGACAGACTTCATTACAAGGATAAACACTTCTTTTAAGAAATTGACAAACCCATGCACCAGATTTAAAAAAACATACTTTAGCCACATAATAACTTTCAGGAAAGACATCTGACTCCACTTTCACCCATCACTGAGGTTCTAATTACTTTGATATAATAGCTGTGGGATTTTATTTTTTACTGATCAGACAGATTCCTCACTAATATGTAGCAGAAAAGAAACATTAAAATTCTGCTCTGTTTGACAGGGCTATGGAGTCAGTTGGATCCAATTTGTTTTCTTCAATTCTATCGTTTTGAAAGTAACTTTGATGTTCCTTTAGCTGTATGTACTTAGGGAACCTAAATATTTGATGCATGATGAGATCAAGGGAAAAAAAATTATGAATTTGACCTCCAGTGATCTGTTTCTATACAATGTTGTCTCTTAGACCGAAATAGGCTTAGTCCCATGACCAGCTTAATTGATTTGTGACACCAGTTTGATTTCTTATATGATACCAGAGAGCACATTTGGTTTAATATCTATATTACAATTGAAACAGTTTATATGGACGTTAGTACCCTATAAATAATATATTAGTTCAAACATACAGAAACTGTTTTATGTTGATTTTTGTTCAATTATAATCTTACTAGACCTTGAGTTTATTTGCTTTCCTGGTATATCACTTTTCCTCTTGTTTACCATTGCACGTTACTCATTGTTGCAAAGATTTTGATGGTCTATTCAAATGCTTTGCTGCCATTCCCTTATTTTTTCCCTAGAAGAGCAATTTTTTTAAATAATGCCCACCTTTAGTATGGTTATGTAATCAGGGAAAGGAACCCTCTTCTCCCTTCCCCACTATCGCCAGTCTTAAAATGCCAGTTTTGATGGTTTTAAGCCAATAGGGTGGTTTCTCCTTGTCGATGCTTGGTTGAGGCAAAAGCTTATGATAATTCTGATGCACGAGGAGATGATCCTGGGATCACTTCTTGAGAAAAGGTTCCTTCACTCTTACAAAGGGTTGTGTGGGGGGCATTTTCCTCTGGCGAACACGTCTATAACTGATTGAGGAGGTTGATGAGGCCACTGTGGCGGCCTTCTGGGAATGAAGCTGTGGACAAAGGCCACCGTGCTGAAGAGGGGTCCACGGCAAGACGGAAATATTCTGGGTCTCTGATTATCCTAAAACATCACTGATTTAACCAATTCTGGAACCCTCTTGCCTTTGGATTTCTTGTTATGAGAGAGAGTAAAAGTCGATGTGGTTCGCTGACTTGGATTTTTGTTGCCTCAAGCTGAATTTATACTAAATTGTGCTCTTTATATAAGGAGTATGCCAGAAAGTGTCATAAACACAATGGGGAAATTTAATTTTAATCCTCCATAAATAGTTTCCAATGCTGACAAGATTTTAAAAGAATATAAGTCAGAAATATTTGAAAAATAATTTTGTAAACTTAAAGTTTATAAAATATGTGTTAATCAATATTTTATTCATTAATTCCCTTACCAATTTGGTGAGTTTTTAGTAAGTACCTATTATATCTCTGAAGTACATCAATTGAAAGAGCAATAAAGTTTCCACTGGGCACAGTCAAACCAAAGTGTGGACATCTTTTTATTTCTATGCATTATTCCACCAATTTTGAATCACTTTCCAACTTACAGAAAAACTACCAGTTAAAAAAAAATTATTTGAGGGTAAGTTGTTGACATAGCTACATTAGTGTACTTTTCGAAAAAACAAGCCTATTTTCCTACATAACTATGACATGATCACAATCACAAAATCAGGAAATTTGCAAAGACTGTGAAGGTTCTCCCGCTGTCACAAATGTCCTTTATAGAAAAGAATCTATTTCAGATTTGCACATTGCTCCTTGCAATTTCTTTTTCATTTCCTACAACCTAAAACAACTCCTCAGTCTTTTCCACGACTTTCATAAACTTGGCACTTCTAAAGACTACGTGTTTGTCATTTTGTAGAACGGCCCACAATGTTGATTTATCTGATGTTTGCTCATGATTGCACCCAGACTATTCATCTTTGGCAAGAAAACTACAGGAATGTCTCTGTGTTCATTGCATCCTAAGTGGCAGCACATGGCTGTGGTTTGTCCCCTTACTTGTGGGATTGACTCTGATCGCTGGATGGAGGTGGGGTCTTCTAGGCTTCACCACTTCCTACTGCCTCTTTTACATTTTGTTACTCACAAGCATTTTGTGGAGCACTGCTTTAAGTACCCCATTCTTCAACAAAAGTGTAAGTTCCTCATTTATTTATATCGGTCGGGACTTGGGTTTTCCTGTTTTACCCAACAGGTTTTAATCGATTAGCAACAGTTTTTATTTATTTTTTATTTTTTTTAAAGATTTTATTTATTTATTTGACAGAGAGAGAGAGATCACAAGTAGGCAGAGGCAGGCAGAGAGAGAGGGGGAAGCAGGCTCCCTGCCGAGCAGAGAGCCCGATGCGGGGCTCGATCCCAGGACCCTGAGATCATGACCTGAGTGAAGGCAGAGGCTTTAACCCACTGAGCCACCCAGGCGTCCAACAGTCTTTATTTTGATGCCCAGTTGTCCTGGATACTGCAGAGGAGTGTATTAGTACGCTGGCCAAGAAGAAGGCTCCTGGGAGCCTGGCTAGCTTTTGGTCAAGGAGAGAATCTTTGGCATTGGTTGTCCTACAGTTTCAATTCTGAATGCGAATGTCTGCCCACAGAAATAAGTTGGTGCACTAAGGTAGAGAGGACTTAAGAATTCAGAATCATTCTGGAGGACTGCATATCTTCCGCGGTTCATGCCCCTCAAAGCCAAGCATCTACTCACGGGGAACCAATGTAAGCACCTATCTGGGGGTACTCCAAGGACTCCGCTCCTGTTGGCCGTGTCCTTGGGCGTGGACTGTGCCCTGATAATTGACACGCAGGAGCGTGCAACACCATGAATTCCGTTTCAGAGCCTCCGTGTACGTCCTCCGAATAGTTTGAAGTACATCTACAGAACTGGAGCTCGCAACTGTGGGCTGTAAGGTCACCTTCCACCTTCCACCATTGCAGTAAGACGCCTCCGTGTTCCAGGTTAGTTCTGTTTGTAGCGGTCAGCAGATGCTGCTGCTCCATGCTCAAGAAGGTCACACCCGAGTCATCCAATTGAGCAGATGAACAAGGAGCCGCTATCGGTAAAGCATTTCCCAGAAGCTGCCCGACTGAACACGTGAGGTCTTTCTAGTAAGCCCCAATTTCTCATCCTGTTCTCCTCTGCCACCAAGCTGGCGGACTCACTGTCTGGGACGGAGTCCTCTGCAGTGCTCGCATCGCCCTCTGTGGGCTTCTGGGGGGCATCTGGGGCTTGGTGGTGTCCGCCACTGGGCGGGTCATCAATCCTATTCAAGGAGCTTCCCCAGGGTTCTCTCTGAGCTACGCGAATGCTCTTTGAGGACATCCTCTGTGCGATGCACTCTTTTTGCCATTTTTGTTGTTGTTGTTCTTGTGTTTTGGTTCCTTCATGCCAGTATGTGTGTGTGTGTGTGTTTTACTACATAGCAAGCTATAGAGAAAAACTGAGCCAACCCTAACATCTATGTGTTCACAGATGCTACAAAAACAAACAAATCGGTCCACCCCTCATTCAGTCATCCTCTTGCCCCTTTTACTCTGCTTCTGAAAGAACGATTGCCTGTCATTCTTCTAGATATCAAGAGCTCATTTGTCTTTACTCACTCCAGTTTTGACAGTGTTCTTAAGAGGGTACGTAAAGTAGAATTTTACTCTATATCTTGTGACTTTCCTGTGATAGTTTCGTGCTGGACTCTTCCACTGCGGCCCCTCCGCAGCCCCAGCCCCCCGGGCAGGGGCTCTGTGTCCCTCCATGTTGGCGGGGGCCTCCCGCCACAGCTCTGCCAGCCTCCCTTCCCCCCGGGCACCAAGGGGATCTGCTTATATCTCTAAATACGCCTGTTGGTTCAATTAATCGGCAGGTCTGACAGTAAGCATTGCCAATATTCGCTTTTGTTAAATATGTTTATAATACAATTAAGACTATTATTCTGAAGAGAATCTTCAAGCAGAACAGCCTAATTAAAGTGATATTGAATATCTGTTTTCAGTTCATTTCTGTCCTTTGTTTATGGTCCGACAATTCGCTGAACACCTCTTCACATAACAAAAGGAGAAATCTCTCAGGCAGGTATCTACTGGCTCTCCCTTAAGATGCTTGGAGTATTTCTGGAGAAAGGGATCGCAGTGCAAAGAAAGGAAGTTACACTCCTGTGGAGGAAAACCTTCCACATTTCTGCAGAATGACTCAAACCCGGACTGCAATCAATCCAGGAGGCAGCCAGGCGTCCGGGATGTGACACACGCGGCCGCACAGCGTGCAGAGGAGGACGCAGAGCCGCGTCTTACCTGTGTCAGGAGGGGGCCAGCCAGCCACTCCCACGCCGCACAGAATGCGGATATCAATGGCACGTGTAAGTCCCGCAAAACACACTTTCAGTTAGGAGACGGCATCAAGAGACACAGAACAGCAGCGCGTGCGTGGCGTCCGAGAGGGACGGTCATGACCGAGGGGGGCGGTCATGACCGAGGGCCTGACCGTGAAGCCGGCTCAGAGATTCCCACCGCTTACGGACCTAAGTTATGTCTAGTCTTTAGTTTCTTCATCTGGAAAGTGGGGGGAAGTGCAAGAATGAAACAGACGGCATCACGCACACGTACACACACGGAGTTGATGCTCTTTGTGGGACTCAACACAGTCCGATATTTTAACATGATGACTTGTTCCTTTCTCTTCGTGAGCGCCCGGAGCGTCTGGAAGGCGATGGGGCTGCTTTGGTACAAAGGCCCCGCGCTGGCCCGTCTGGGAGGTGAAGGGCACCGTCCGTATAAAGTGTTACGGGTATCTCGGTGGCTGCCAGAACTCCAGATTTTCTCGTCTGGTAGGATTAAAATAAAAGCAACAAAAAACTGGAGCCTGGTTGCCGAAGCCAGCACCGCGTGTGTCCCAGCACAGACTTCTCAGAGGCCGACGAGGTTCCCTCCCCACACAGCCTGCGGCCCCAGAGGAAAAGCTCATTGCCCCTGAGCCTTTCCTCCACCCCTGTCTGGCCTTGCTACCTTCCTCCCGTGCTGCTCTCCTTGCTTTTTATCAAATAAACAGAAAGCGCGTCACCCGCCGGACTGGACGGTCCTCCCTCAGATGCCCAGGCGGGATTTCCTCACCTCCACCTCTCCTGCAGCGTCCTACTTACCACAGCAGGCACGCCTGCCTTCCCGTCTTCCCGTCCGCTCTGTCTTATTTTTAATAGCACCGACGTTTCCATGAAAGTCTAGAATGTACTCATCTTCTGGTTCTCTTTTACCGCCCGTCATCCTTCAATAGCACGTCGGTCCCAGACTGACAGGGATCCAGGCCGAGAATGTGTCCCCGCGGGACAGGAGCACTTACACACGCTGCTAATAGACGAATGAAGAAGCGATTCTGGATGCGAGGCAAGGGGTACTCAAGACGAGGCAAGGGGTACTCGTATTAAATCGTGTCCCCTGCTCCCATGGTTACAAGAAATAGAAAGAAACAGAAAAAGATTAGAATCCAGGCGCCTCAATTCCCGCATCCGTGCGTATGCGTTATCACTGTCCTTCGTACAGTCTGGGCAAACTGTAGAAAGGATATATTATTAACTAACGAGGATGCTAAATTAGGTAAAATAAAGCACGGAGGGAGCTTAAGAGAAGACTTAATCATGCTTCATTTTCTCACCACTGAACTGGCTACATTTATAAAATACACACCACATAAAGCGGAAGAGAATTTGCCCCATTCGCCACACAAAGATGCACGTGTCAGGCGAGAGGCTGGTGGGGCCCAGGACAGCCTCTGGGAAAGGAACCTCTCTGTTTTCTGAACGGACACCAGGTGCCTGAAGTGCAGTCATCCCTGGTTTGTCCAGGAAAAGTACATAGACCATCATACGGGCAATGAAAACACGAGCCCGCCGGAAAAGTTTCCTGTCGTACATGGTATTTCTGCCTCGTGACGTCAAATCCGTGAATCTCAGGCCGCAAAGTTTGTGGCTTTATGGTTTACTGGAGAGAATATAGTGGTTCTTGTTTAGGGGTAAGAAAACACAACCGTCCCGCGGAGCAAAACACACGCAGCGGGCACAGAAGACCCACGGGGCTCTAAGGAGACCGCGCACCCAGGAACGTGGGGAATCTGCTCCTCTTGTCTTTCTTAGTTTATTTTTTTATACACTTATTTATTTATTTATTTTAAAGATTTTATCTATTTATTCATGAGAGACAGACAGAGAGAGAGACAAAGACAGAGAGAGAGAGAGGCAGAGGTAGAAGGAGAAGCAGGCTCCCCTCTGAGCAGGGGAAGGCAGACCCTTAACTATCTGAGCCACCGAGGCGCCCTGAATTTATTTTTGTAATTCAATTAGCCAACATAATGCATCATCAGTTTCGAATGCAGCGGTCAGCGATTCATCAGTTGCGGATAACACCCAGTGCTCATTACGTCATGTGTCCTCCTTAATGCCCACCCCCCAGTTACCCCATCCCCCCACCTGTCTCCCCTCCAGCAACCCACAGTTGGTTCCCTAGACTTAAGAGGTTCTCATGGTTCGTCACCCTCTCTAATTTCTTTCCATTCCGTTTTCCCTCCCTTCCCCTTTTCCAAGTTTATTTTGGTTCACTTTTGGTGCATTCTAGGATTTGGGCAGAAACAGGTATCCTGCTGCCACCAGGAACAGGCATCTAGGGCAAGACAGAAATCCAAGAATCCAAGGAATTCAATTCCAAGGTGAAGAGTTTGCCAAGAAATTCTTTCTCCACATCTTCAACCATGTGATTGCTTGAGATTCAGGACAGAAACAGCCTCGGGGAGGTTGGAAATTCTGAAGGATGTACATACCTTGCAATGCACTGAGGAACTAAGCAACTGTTCCATTCTACGGAGAGGGGGCCAGGAATTAACATCATCTGTCAACCACTCTACGACTTCCTTGCCTATTTAACTTTTGCATCTACACTGTCCTGTACTGTTTATGATTTCCATTTTTTACAGGTGAGGAAAACGAGGTGTTCTGAAAGGTGAAATAATTCCGGAAAGGTCACACGACGTGTAACATTTGCAATATGTCGTCATGCGTTCCTAGAAAGCCCCCAGAAGGATCCTATCTGAGCTACAATTCAATTCTCACTCCCACATTTACTTTGTTAATTTATAACGATGACTTCATATCTTGACGTGACTGGATGGATTTTCCATTTAACAGAACACAGAATTCTAAGCCGGA
Organism: Potos flavus; assembly: GCA_028534135.1. Classification (NCBI taxonomy): domain Eukaryota; kingdom Metazoa; phylum Chordata; class Mammalia; order Carnivora; family Procyonidae; genus Potos; species Potos flavus. The sequence continues at coordinate 1,641,809 of CM052885.1, forward strand.
AGGAACAGAGTTTGTTGGCCTATGTGCAATGGACAGTTCAATTTCCATCCATATCTAATTCCAGATTCCAATTTTCTCTTTAAATCCCCATCCAGCTTTTAGGACAGCTGCTTGGTTTCCACTTTAGGAGCCCTCCAGAACGTTGGCTTGGACTCATTGTACGAGATCGCCCTTCACACAGCCCATGTGAGGAAACACCCTCTCGCCCTCAGAAAGAAAACCCTGCCTAGAATCCGAGTTTGGGGTAGGAACATCTTTGCTCGTGCACGTAATCCCATATTCCATCCGTGACCAGTCTGTCTACTCACAAAGTGCCCGCTTCTAACTATAATTTTATAGCAAATGTTATGTGTTTCTATTTTTACTAAATCATTTGAAAACCTATTCTGCGACTGGGCTTCCAAAATACAATCTGGAGGTCTAAAACTCTGTGTGGTAAATAAGGAACTCGTATGAATAATAACAATGAAGCAACTAAAGAGACCAGAAAGTCTTGTGATTTAAATAATAATAATAGTAATACTAGAGACTATGGCTACAGTCAAAGCATTATGTTGATATGATATGAAAAATGTCAAGATGATATGAAATATGATATGAAATATGATATTTCATAATATGAAAAAATGTCAAGAAACAGCTTAAAACATCCTGGGGTGGGAAGTTCACTTCCATTGTTTCATTTCTTGTATGTGTTTTGAGATAATTTCATTTTTAATAAGTGAGATTCAATAGAACGTGGGATTATATAAAGTTAGGTCCCAGATAAATCCCTGATGTAGTTGATTATATTATTCACAATGAAATTGCATTTTCCAGATAACGCTACAAGTTGAAGCTCTAGAAAAAAAGTTTGAATGGAGACAACTCAGTTGAAAGGGCAGTCAAGGGAAAAAGCTTTCTATATTCCACCTATAACCTCTGCTTATTAATACATCGTTCACCTATTTGTGTCCTATCATTTGGCAATGAGATTAGTTACATACAGAAAATGTGTCTGGTAACCGAAGTTTTAGCATTTAAAACTTTTAAACAGTTTTTATGAGGATAATTGCAGAGTTTGCTACACGTATTTCTACCGTTTTAAATGCTGTCCTAAAGAGGGGGAAGAACCATCTTAAACAGAGACGACTAATATGGCCGCCTCCATGGGCCACCCAAGGAAGTCGGACTCCTTACCTCTGTGCAAAGTGTTCTCTGAGTTTTCAGCTCTTATCCTTTTTTCTGTTCTGTGCTTTTGGTGTCCAATGCTCCTTTTATCACCTGTCAGTGCATTCTCTTTCCTTTTGTTTCATCTGTATCTAGCCGGCCGATGTGTGAGACACCCCCTCTTCAGTTATGGCAATGCTCCGAGGTGAGAGGAATAAAAGTACCTAGAACTCGACACACCCCAGACTTCCCTGGACAAAATGCCCAAACTCCATGCAGTCGGTCTGCAGAGATCTCTTCTTCCCAGAGGAACTCTGTCCCAGAGGAACATCAAAGTCTGTGACTGAGCAAGGGACACGACAGACTGAGACTCACTTTTCTAATCTGCAAGGCAGACATATGAACACATACCACACAGGACTGCTGAGAAAACGAAATGAGACGGCATGTCCTGGCACAGAGCGCTCATTCCATAGTACGCCCTCCTTGCCTTCTGGATTCTTCCTTGGGGGACTGGGAGGGGTGGGCTAACAAGAGCTCCCTTCCAGGTGACAATTTTGGGTAAGTCAGGGGGCTCTTCAAGGCACGATATTCTAACCACCCACAGGATAAACAACACGATGGAAATTTTAAATCAGAACGATGGTATCTCTATCCCTCACCATCATGAATGCCCTGCCTGACCTCCATAAGTCTCCACCGCCACGTCCTGATTATGGACCGAGACAACAGAATAAAAAGAAAAGAGAAACAGTTGCGTTACCTACAGCACGCTGGCTGGCTTACCCGTGTCACAGGGAGGTGGTGTAGAGAGGGGCCAGGCGGGCATGAAGAGAATATGGCATCGACTCCCCGTGGGGTTTTCATTGTCCCCACTTGCAGAATGCTGTGTCCCCCAGAACCCTGATGGGCTGCGAAATGTCACTGTTATTATTACTGCTTAGGAAGTAAATTATGGATGGAAAGGGGAATTTTTGGAAAAGGTGAAATAATAGTTTGAACTTAAAGTATGAAAATTGCTATGGATAACATCATCTTACAACTGTATTATGAGACAAACTTTTCTGACAAGCCGTGTTTCTAAATCAGGAAGTGATGGAAGAGACTGGTGGAAATAATTGTCATTGCGGTTCTATAATGCAGATTTCGAATCCCAGACCGCCTGTAACAGATGCGTGATGTTTGGTGACTTGCCCACGTGCATTAGGCAAGACCATAATTTCTTCGTCTGTAAAGCAGGAGTAATAACATTTAGGCATCATTGTGAGGACTGGAGGATACATTGCATCAAAAGTATAAAGACTTTGCCGAGTAGTGATAGGTCAGTATGTGTTTGGAATTAGTATTCTTTTTATTTCTAGTAGACCTAGAAATGCAAGGTATATTAATGTCTATAGGAATCCCAAATATTATAAATCATTGAGAAATTGTGTTTTTTCTTTTTATATATAACACAATGAAGCAACCAGTTTTGTTGAGTTATTTCTAGAGTTTTTCCCTCGTGTTGTATTAGTTTATTTATATTGTATAGACTCCAGTATACAGTGTAACACAGGATCAAAAGTAGATGTGATAAAACGTATTTTGAAGTGTTAACATTAACAGAGAAAGCCACTAGCCATTCAACCAATTAGCTGAGAATTTAGTGCTCCTTCCATTCGCGAGGCATCTGTGGCTGCTGCTTCTGCTGTCACCTTACTCTGCTCTTTGGGGGAGGTGATTTACAACACTCGACATAGTTAGTAGAATTTCCACCCTGTTATAGGAGTTAGGGAGTCAATACACCAGAGTCCAGACCGAAGAAGACTTCCACACTAACAATTTACAAGGAAAATATCGCAACATCTGGGGATTACTGATGTCTATGCAGGCTAATTCATATCCTACATGAAATAGACAAAACTACAGCTCAGCGTGACCCGCATAACACAAAAATTCCTCTGTCATAAGATCTAGCTAGCGCTCCATCTGAAGTCATGGATTTTCAAAAACTCCAGTGGATGGATGGCTCTCAGTAAGAGAGAACATCTGATTCCACTTTCACCCATCACTGGAGTTCTAATTACTTTGATTTAATGACTGTAGGATTTTATTTTTTACTGTTTGGACAGATTCCTTGCTAATACTTAACAGGCAAGAAACATTAAAATCCTGTTTGGTTTGACAGGAGCAGAGTTTAATGTCAGCTGGACTGAATTTATTTTCCCAAGTTCTATTTTCTCAAAAATATCTTTGATGTTTTCTTTAACCAGATTTGTTTAGGAAACAACTATATGATATTCAGGGGATCCAAATGCATTTCTGATTCAATCATAGCATCAATATTTTGTGCACCACCCAGTTTAGAGTAAACATTCGCCAATAGGCCTCCATCATAAATAGGCAGTACAATTCACGAATGAGGCACACAACTTCCGTCAGTGTCTGTTTCTATTTGGGTAAAGTTATAGCAAGAAAAACACATGGTCAACCATCAGGATGTATATTTTTACCCAATGCATCTCTTCCAGGAACATTTTTTCCGATTCTTCTTGGATCCCTGTCTGTTCTCTTTTAGCTCCCTACACTTGCAACATAGCACCTTCCTCAGTAAATTGGAATTATTTTGTGCAAGTTATGGACAAAGAACTCTTAGGGGCCAGGGTATTTATCACAGAGCAGAGTATCCAGTCCATGGTAGGCAACTGGAGCTATTTCTTGAGTGGAGCTGTATTTTATTTACCTGTGTACTTATAATATGCATACCAGGGTAAAAAAAAAAAAAAGAAACTTTGCATTATAAAATATTGTAAAGTAAGTATCATTTTATTATCCATGAACATGTATAGTAATACAGACATAGGAATGATTGGAAATGAAAGACAAATGTTTTTTTACTTAATGACTATGAGTGGTTTGTAGCTAGTACATTCATTATTTGATTTCCAAGGACAGATACTAAGGAATAAAAAGGACCCTGTGTGTTTTAGCCTGCACAATTTCAGTTGCAAATAACAGACGGCCGACTCTAGCTTCTGCAAAAGAGAGAGTATATTTGTCCATGCAGCTGAGCAGAATGCTAAATCTAACAGGGAATATCATTGTCCACCCAAAAGTTACTGTTCCCCTTCTTTCTTGGTCACCGAACAATTCCCAAATACAGTTGAGGAAACTTTGCTGTCATGTTATTTGATATATGTTGAAGGGGCACATATATAACCTCAATTCTGACTGATGACCTATACAAGGAAGTCCATGGGCTTGATTCTGGAAAGGACTTTCCTTTTGATAACAGAGTGCGAGTGAGGAGAAAGTCTCACTACTGTTAAACGCTTTTGATCACAATTCTTTAAGGATGTAATGCCTGGAGCTGTGGCAGCCATTCAGCAACCCAGAGAAGAGGACCAGATACCCTGATGTGATTAAACTACTTAACTAATCCTAGAACAGCCAATGTCATGCATTCTTAATACATAGGAAATATGGAATCCATAGGTATTCAGGATCTTTAATGATGTATCCTTGTCCATTCCTGACAGTAGTAATTTGGCTCGTCTGTCTTTGTTCTTGGTCTATATTGCCAATGGCTTCTAAACCGAATTAATCTTTTCAAAGAATCAACTTTGGTTTTTTGATTTACTCCATTTATATTTATTTATTTTCCATTGATTTCTTATTTTTATTACCATTTTCTTCTTTTCATTTTATTTTGATTTGCCTAGTTTTTCTAGATTTTTAAAATGAAAATTAGATTGACTTTAAGTTTTTAACGCATTTCTAACATGTACATTTGGGGCTATAAATTTTCCTCTAAGTACTGTTTTATCAGCATACTGCAAAGTTTTGATATGCAACATCATCTTTAAAATGTAGATGAAAACATTTGTTAATAGTCACTGTGATTTCTTCTTTTAGTTTTGAGATATTTAAAATTATACTGTTTATTTTTTTTTACGTGGCTAGGGACCCTCTAGTTTTTTTGTTTTGTTATTGATTTCTACGTTTATCAGCACAGATTCTGTTTGATAATATTTTGTTGAGGGGTTTTGCATCATATTCAGGAAAGTTATTGGTCCACAGTTTACTTTTCTTGTAATGTCTCTAACCAGTTTTGATATTAGCATAAAGCTGACTTCATATGAATGAAGCAAGAAAGGGTTCTTTAATTCTTAACCACAGAGTGTATTCCATAATTAAAAAAAAAAAAATCCGGTGAGCAGTTTAGGAGCCATCAAAGACAGGTAGATGGTTAGTGATGCCTTTGCATTTCCGTCTGCTTCTTTGGTGAGAAAATATCTCTACATTTCATGCAGCAAGCTTTGTTCTCTAGGAGGGAGTCTCACTGTGGTATAAAAAGCATCCCCTATAAACTGTATTCCTATGTGCCTTCATCTCTTAGTCCCAGAGAGGGTTGGGGGAAAAAGAGAACTAGAAAGAAAATGCTTTTCGACGCAGTGGTATGCAGGCTCCATGTGCTCTGTCGTTCCGGGCCTGAGAGGTAGGGGATGCGGGATAAAGGGTGAGTCATCCATGCACCAGTGGAGCCAAACTCGCCCTGCGTGATGGGGAGCAGCCCTGCTTCCGAGGAGGGACACCTTTTGCAGGCTGATGACACCGAGCCAGGGGCACGCGGACCCCCGCTTTCTTGAAGGACACTGTCGGGAGTCCTTAACTCTTCTCTCCCTGCGTCAGGATCTCAGTCTTCTCTCTCTAGCTGTTCCATGTCCCTGACATTTCTCCCACATGTTCACAAGACATGTTGTCAGGAAGGCGACAGGAGGTGCCCCAAATCTCTCTGAGTCCAGACAAGCTATGCTGGGAGCGCCTTTTGCCCGCCTTCAGTTGTTCATCCAACAGCGCTTGCCAACCAGATGATCGAGCAAATGTTCAGATTTGTGGTGATTGCTTGTGAAATTTTATTTGGAAAAATTAATCATAGGCTAAAATATTTGAAAGGATCATTATATTTGCCTTTTATTTTTTCATTCTTATTATGATTATTATTTTATTGTTATTTCTTTGTTTCAGTTTGGTTTGGGTTGTGTCATAAAAATCAGTCTTCTATGCCTAAGTTTGGAGGAACTCTGTTTTAAACATATATATTTCATCAGTAAAAAGGCCCCAGTTAAAAAAAAAAAAAAAAAAGGTCCGAGTTTCCTGTCAGAAGAAGTCACTAATAGCCCTGTGGGAAGGCAGCCATCCCTGACAGCTGGTCAGCCTGAGAGAATCTTGTGAATAAGGAGGTATCTTAATATAGAGACTTATTTATGCCATAAACAATTGCATTGGCCACTCGATGGATTTAGGATGGAATCATGAGATACAGAGGTTTTTAGCAAACATCGAGTAATAAGGATGGCTGTCTTCTCAAAATACCCTTTATTATCTTTTTTTTCCTATTCCCCACCATCCACCTACACGTTTTTGTTTCTTTCTTTTTGCTAATTTACTCAAACATGAATTAGACCATAAACTATTATTGTTTTGTTCCCTTCTCTTGACCAACAACAGCTCATAGTAATTCTTCCCATTATTTTCATCTCCATGAACAAACTCATTCTCAGTGCAATGTTCTGCTATGAGCTATTTGCTCTTGTTTGTTGAAGAAAAACACATACTTGTGCAGGCGACATTATTTGGACATAGGTTTTTCTCAGATGTAATTAGCAAAGATGAGGTCATTCGGATGAGTGAGTCCTAATCCCATACGAATGGCTACCTTGTAAAAAGGGGAAATTGCACACACACCACACAGAATGCCGTGTGAACACAGGCAAAGCCTGGGATGAGTCTATAAGCCAAAGAGCACCAAGATGGTCAGCAAACCCTGGGAGTTATAAGAGCTTCGAAAGGACCATGGCCTTATCAACACTTTGATCTCAGACGTCCTGGCCTCCAGAACTGTGAGACAATACAATTTTGCTGTTTAAGCCACTCAGATTGTGGTACTTTGTTACAACAGCCCTGAAAAACAAATACACTATCCCAGCCTGGGATTTCATGCCTTTAAGATAAGGCTTCAGTATCAAGGTAAAAAATATTTTTCAAATTATGTTCAGAAAAGGAATATGAATCATTAATTGGCTTAACTCTCTCTCTATATATAGATATAAAACCAGTTTTATATAAGGGATTTAATAATTTTATTTTGAATCCCAAATACCTTTGAATCCCAAATACCCAGAATTTGTCTTTATACATAATAAAGGACTTTTATCCAAAATATATCAATAACTCATACAAGTCAATGATAAAATGCTACACCCCAATAAAAGAATGAGCATACACTTTCTATGTGTTCTCAAAGCAGACATGCAAATGGCCAGCAAGCTTCTGCAAGGACATTCAGCATCACCTTACATTAAGGAAAGGCACATAAGATGGGTTAGTGGAGAATTGAGAGTGGATAATGGATAGGCAAGTGATACAGCAAATATAACCCATGGTAATTGTGGAGTTCAATGGTGTGTGTATGAGTGTTCATTTTATTGTTCTTCTAACTTGTGTGTATGATGAAACATTTTCATAATAAAGTATTAGAAAAAACAACCCTATTTTGAGATATTGGACTCTCTCCTACCACCCCCACAATTCTTCCCTGATACAAAACCCCATTACAAGTGGACATAATCGTGTCATCCATTTTGGTCAAAGAGATGTAAGCAGATGTCTCTAGCTGTGGCTTCCAGGATTAGCTCTTTAACTGGAATAAATATAGGATGCCCTGAGAGGCTGTAGGATCCAGCAGTCATACGGACAAGTCACAGCAGAAGTGTGAAAGAATAGGAAGACAGAGGGGGTCTGGTCCAGGGCGCACAGCGGAGACCCCTTTTCAGACCTGCTCTGCCCAGCTCCGTTCTTCTTCTTGAATGATATGGTGAAGGTCTTACTGGTTGAAGCCTGCTTTCATTTACTCAAAGTGAGGACTGAAAATAATAAGCCTAAATTTAGGCACTGGCAGAGGGGAGGAGATGGGAATCAAAGCCAGGGGCCAAATCCCTGCAACCGTGTGCCCACACACCACCAAGTGCCAACCGAGACTGTGGGGTGAGGAGAAAAGACAGGGACCATCCAGAGTGCGTGGCTTTGTTGGTTGCTTCATGCTCTCTTCAGCGAAGTCTGCCAGCGAAGAATATACTTGGCCTAGTTAGGGCTACTGATCTTCAAATGGAGACAGAGAGAAAACCATTTCTGGAAGAGGCATTTTCTACCTTACAGTCTCTGAGTTGCCTTGACTGAGACTGAGTTTGTTTGTTTGTTTGTTTGTTTTAACTCAGCAGATCACAAGCATCAAACTAGAAGAAGAGAGTTAATTTGCAATAGGTGTGCATCTTTGCAACAAAACCCAGGTGTGCCCCAAACAATGGTTGTGTAGTCACGTTATGAAAAAAGTACACACACACTTAATTTTTCGTCTCTCATTCCTAAATACACACACTTCTTATATTTCTTATTTCTCAAGCCCAAACCAGATGGCAGATTTCTTCTGAATATGATTCAGAAGAATCATTGAGATTCCGAATCTCAGATTCTCAGAATTCTCAGAATTCAGATTCTCAGAATCCTTGAGATTCTGGTTTCTCCTGAATCTCAAGGAATACTAGAGATTTCCAGGTCTTTCTTTTCCCACTCGATTGCTTTGGACTGGTTTGGACATTGGGAGTCTTGAATAGAAGAGGGTCAGAGGAAGGAAGAAGTCAGGGTGTCTCCCCTTTTTCTTTGCCTTGGGTCGCTTCTGGCAGGCACCTATGTCGTCTCAGGTGCTGGTGACATGGGACAGAATCACCACGGTCGCAGCTTCCAATCTGGGCGGCTTCTTCCCTCAATTCTGCCAGCCCAGGGGACAGCAGATCCCTCTACAACCTCCTTATCTTTGCTTTGTCAGGCCCGTTGCTCTTCTTTGTTGTTTGACACCGGTGTAATTCTTACTTAATGTTAAATTCTCCCTTTAAACTTTTCTGATTGGATCCTGAGTGACAGAAATCCTAACCCCAGGCCAGGTGGCCCCACGAGGGGGCGGTTGGCGTACAGAACAGAAGTGGGGGCAGACACGAGGGGCCAGAACTGTCTGCTAGGAGGTTAGCCGGCTTTCTGCAGTCTCACCAGTGAGGTCAGTCCCTTCCTTTTCCAAGAAAAGACATTAGACTGTCGAGAATGTCCCGTAATTTCCCCTGGCAGCTCTTAGGGAGCCAGAGTTCCCAGTGGGTGAAGTCAAGAATGTGAGCTGATGGAATTTTCCCACCAGAGCAGCATCCAGCCTCTGGAAGTGTGTACATAAGGACGGTATTTAAACTTGCATCCTGGGGAATGAAAATGGAAGGCATGCTGATTGGCCCAAGGAAGAGCGTATCCCCCTCGCCAAGTGCATTTAAAAAACTAAATGCACTAAAATATTTTTAACATAAAAGAATTAAAAGTTAGCATCATACCTTCATCACAACAAGTTTAGTGATTTATGGAAACATTACATATCATTCCCATTAGAGGTGATGGTATGTGACTTTTCGAGTAAATTATTTATTATTTATTCTCATTCTTTTGGTTATTTTTTTATTTGCCTCATACCGTCAAAACTGGAAGTTCAGTTTGGGGGGACATTAACCATTGCAACATCTTTCCCCTGCCCCACTGGACGAAGTGTCAATAAAGCAAATCAAACAAACGACAAACAAACAAAATCAAACAAAATGCTCCAAACTCCATGTGCCTGGTCTGGGTCGGTTCTCATTCTCCGCATTCTTCAGAAGTGGTAAACTCTTATGTAAATGGGAGCTAGTGTTTTTCCTTATTTCACGTCACATTTTCTTGCTTCAAGTTTAATGGGCAGATCGCCAGGGTCATCGTTCAGTTCGGTTAGGTTCAGGAATTGATCATATTTCTCAGCCAGCCAACAGTGCATTCAGTGACTCACCATAAAACAAAGGGTCAATAAGGGAGACACGCAACCTTGCAAAGAAATAAAACCGTCATTTCCTCAGAAGACTTCCCTTATGAAAGAGGAAATAAGAACTTAATTGGCATCCAGACTAACAGCAGCTGAAAGCCCTAAAGCATAAGAGCAATTAGACCTCAAACCCAATTAGCCTCCCCTTCCTGTGTCACTTGGAGGCAACAGGTGTCCCCGGACTCCTTGTCGGCGGCTACCTCCTTGTTAGTGCTCCCCGGTTGCTGCCGAGGTGAGAGGGGATTAGATTCCCTGGTAACTCTTGTCCTGAAGATAGATATTTCAGAAACCAATTACGCTGGCCTCCCCGGGACACAGACTTGCTATAAATATCAGTCTCCTCAGGTCCTTGGCTGGGATGTCTTCTTTACTTACGACGCAGTGTGTGCGTTAACTGGGGGTACAGGTCAAAGTATGGAGCTTACATTCTGGTTTCTGTCCTAAATGGACAGTAGCAGGTATTATAATTCCCAGCAGCTGCTTATGATGACCATTAAGAAAAAAACTATTACGCAAGGAAGTAAGTATGCGGGGTGGAAAATGTAGGTGCTGGTAAACAGGAGGCTACGTGGGACTCACTGATTAGAATCATTGTGGGAACAAAGGACTCTCTGTGGGTGAACACAGATCCTGAAGACCAGAATCAACTGACATGATGGCCAACATCCAGCAGAGACAGTCAAGGGTGTCGCGATAAGATTTAACAGAACCAGTATGTGGAAAGTACCCAGCGCAAAACCTGGTAGGAGGCAAGTGCTGAGTCACCGTAGACTCTTCCCCCCTGAGTTACCAAGGCAGCACTAAGTGAGAATCCATCTCATAGGGACCGTGTTGAGACAGCTCCTACCTCAAGGCCAGGCCAGAGAGCTTGGCCAGATACAGGAGGGGGGCAAGGACGGAACGCTTGCTCTGAGAAACATCCACAGTGACGATGAAGATGCTGACAGTACAAATCCTCCCTTCTTGGTGCATGGGATTTAGATGCCCACTTATGTGACAAATATCCAGATTCATTCTTGGAATAGACGGATAAGTTGTGCCTTCGGTTGCGATGAATATGCCAAATGACTTGTATAGACTCTTCCTTCTCATTTCCTTCTATTTCCTTCCATTTCCCTTGGGTTGCACAACAGAATCCTACCCATCGATGGGTGGAGAGCATAGCATCTTTGAGCCTTTTCTTGCTTCCACGCTGAGCCCAGTCTCTTTAAGATATTAACCGGGGGACCATAGTTGCTTGATGGTCTGTTATCCAGTGTCTTGATTGACTTTTGCTATAGGTGGATCTTCCTGATTGTCGAACATTGGCTCTGCCTGGATGTAGAACCCTCTAGGTGTGGGATCTGTCAACCTCCAATGCTGGTCAACCCAGCTTCAGGAGGAAAAAGGAAGCTTCCCTCCCAAAGACTTGCAGCTTCTGTGTGAAAGTGACTACTTGAAAGGGCTTTCCTTTAAAAGGAGGAGCAAAGTAGAGCTCACTTCCTGCAAGTAAGCGTGAGAACCAATGGGGCGTTCAGCACCAAGCAGGGTGAGAGGGAGCACTTCAGCATTACTCGATGCGGATGCGTGGCCAGAAAGTTTGAATAGCTGCATCTTCTTCCCCCAGGTGATGGACTTCCAGTGTGAGAACGGAACAGCGGGTGTGCACCATGGGCTCCACACTGCGGGATAATGGATAGATGTTATTTTTCTCATTTTCAAGTAGTCAAGGTAAGGTCTATGACCTCCTCTTGACTTTCCTCTCATCAGTACAATGGCAATTATGGTTTTACACATGGATTATCACAAATGTAAGTCATGGAGCCTACCAGCAAAGGCACCCTTTCTTCCACTTACGTATGATGATAAAAGGTCTAGGACATTACTCGAAGTGTGGTCTACAGACAGACTACTGGTATGGCAACTCTTGAGTATTTATTACCGCTCTGCTAAGGGACCAGGCACTAGCCCCAGGTGTATGTCTACCATATCACTAAGGACGTGTTTGTTTCAGCTAATGTTTTTTCCAGACAGTGATCTTTCAGTGAGAGAAGCAGTATGTTGAGTTACGTGTGCCCGAGCTCCTGTGTCTCACAGATGGGTGCTTTGATGGGCACAACCCCGCAGGGCTTGGATACCTTGCTGTAGACCATCCGAGAGCTAGTGCGAAAGTCGCTCGTGGACTTCACATGTCCTGGCACTGAATTACTTGTTTTTGTTATAATATGCATTCTCTCAATGATGTCGTAAAATATTCTAAAAAAAGAATTATAAAGAATCTTTGTTTCCACGTGATTTGGAAAATTTGGGGGTTTTTAAACAATATTCTTGTATCTCTATCTTAATTTTCATTGAGGACATGTTGAAGTTTTTTTCTAACAGGACTGTTCAATTCATGAAGATTAAATAACAAAAGTCAAGTAATTGGGAAAGGAGAGGTAGCCTGTGATAAAAAGTCCAAGGTACAGAAGGTACTAGATGATGGTTTCCTTCTCCATTTGCCCCATGAATAGCACAGGGATAACAACAGAGGGCATTTCCTAAGGTAGAAGACCAAATGAGGTAATCGCCAGAAACTGTTTAAAACAATGCCCTGAATAGTGAAATTTCCATAAGTATTGCCTCTTAATGGTAGTACTGACATTACTGATAGCTAAAGATTTACACAAGGCCTGATATGCACTCAGCAATTCTGCTACATGTCTTGTATATTATTTAATTTCACCCTTCCCCCAGCCTTAGCAGCTACTACTGCTGTCCTCATTTTACGAATGAGAGAGCTAAGATAAAGAAACGTGAAGCGACCTAGTGGGCTGGAGCTGGTTAGTGGTGGAGGGCTGAGAAGCCAGGCAGTCTGATGGCAGAGCGCTGGCACCTAACCACCCTTACTCATTAGCTCAATAGCGGCCACAGAAAGGAAACTCAATAGGAGATGTGTCTTTTGCATTTTTTTTGTCCCAAAGCTGTCAGTTCTTTGAAAGAGACAAGTTTTTACCTGGTCTTGGGTTCCAGGAAAACACTACTGAGTAGTAAGTATCTAGAAGTAAATCATGACTAGATATAATTCCCAGGAGGGAATTGCAAGATCACACAGAAGTTTTCCCTGTAAAGCTAATACTTCTATCGCCCTTGGTGATGGTGAAGGCATAATTTTGAATCACGGTTCTATGAAAGGAATTCTGTAGAACAGAGCGAGTTATATAGCTCCCCTGTCTCCTACAATATGTTTGGGAAATTATTGGTTGACAGCAATATTTCTGAGAGTAAACCCAGATTACCGTAGTTACGACTTCTCGCATATTTAGTCCTATCTAGGAGCCCTGAAATGGAAAAGCATTTGTTTGGTCTTTTGTCTGTGCTCACTCCCTGGCCCACCCTGTCCAGCCCCATGGCTTTCAGCAGCATTTACACGCTAATCACTCCTAAATGTGACCCACAGGCTCAGACCTCTCTCCCAGATTCCATACTCGGCAGCCTACTCAGTATCTCTGCGTGGATGTCTCGCAGACCCTTCAAACACGACAGACCCTAGCCTGGGCTCTCATCGCTCCCTGTTAACTTCTTCCGCCCCAGCCTTCCCCATCTCGGGGGACATCAGCGCCGGCTTCGTGGTTATTCGGGCCAAAAATCTTCGTCACCGCTGATGCTCCTCTCTTGCGTCTCATCCATCAGCTCGTCCTGTTGGATCCACTTCACACCGTAGAGAAGCTGCCCGTTCCTCATCAGTCTCCAGAGCTTTCCTGCCGTCGTGCCTGAAGCCGCCACCCCTCTTCCCCCGATGACTGCAGGGCTACCGCGAGGTCTCGGTCCACGGCCGCTGCTAGCCCTTTCCACAGTAAGCGAAATAGTGTCATTCCTACGCTCAAAACTACACAGCGAGGTCCGGCTTGTTTCTGAGAAAAGTCAAGGTCATGGGGGAAGTTTTCTCCTTCTTCTCTTGCGCCTACCCTCCAGCCTTTCCTACTACTCTTCCCCTCCCTCGTTCCATCCAACTCCACTGGCCCTGGTACTGGTCCGTGAAGACTAGACATGCTCCCCTCCGGCCATTCCTTGTCTTGTTGCTCTTCCTGAAAACCCTTCCCTGAGACGGTCTGCTTGCTTGACTCCCTCACTTCCTTCTGGTGTCTGCCCAGACTTCCCTTTCCTGATGAGGCCTGGCCCAGTCTCGCCATCCAGGCACACGTCCACGGGTAGTGAAGGAATACTAGTTTGAAGCCCCACCACGCAGCACGGGGACATACAGAACGCTTCAAATGGCTTCCCGTTTGAACCTTATGAAATTGGTACTTTGACAGACGAAGAACTGAAGCCCAGAGAGTGGAGAAGCTCGCTTCAAGTCACGTGGGACACGGACGAGCTGCAGCTTGAGCACATCAGCCTGGCCTGAGCTTGTGCCCCGGTCTCTAAAGCAGAATCCTCCCACCCCACCTGCAATCCACCCCACTCCGCTGGGGGACACACTGGCGACACACTGGCGTCCTGCTAGGCACATAGGGCGGCAATGATGCCATCAATTTTGCCTTTCAATAATGCTCTAAAGTAAGCAGAACAAAGGCTTCCATTTTAGGGAGAGAAATATTGAGATAAAAGATATTTAGGTATCAAAGGTCACCCCATGAGTTAGAAGCAGAGCTTCGATGATAAACCAAGTTTCCTGACTCCCAGCCTCAAATATTTTACAAACTGTGCAATTCTCCCCCGCGCGTGGCTCACAAGATTATCTGTGCAGAGAAAAGTGCATGGACCCTAGGATCTCATCGGTGCAACAGTCAAATCCTAGAGGGGACAGTGATGATTGGTAACATAAGAGACACCCTAGGCTTTGAGTGGGGGGATAAGTCCTGAAGGCAGCTGAAAAGGAAGCTCTGGGGTGGAACCAAGACACTTACCACCTGAGCACAAATGGCAGGAGAATGCTTCTATTTATAAAGCACAGGGAACTGCTGTGGCGTCACAAGCTTGCCAGCCAGAGTCCCGGCCCATCCTGGTGTGTCTTTGTCACAGTGTAACTAGCACTGATTGCGCGACAAGCTTCCTTCATGACCTTCCTAGCTTCACCCAGCCACGAGACCCCGTGCTACCACGGGCGCGGCTTTCAGTGATCCAGGATGAGAAATCAGCTTCCCGACGATGCCGCCCACACTGACCCGCGTGCTCTGAGCTTCCCAAACTTCACTCTCAGCAAGTATTGTGATTTTTGATCATCTTTATTCATCGTGTGACCTGTCGGAGCTTCATGGCTCATTAAGCTCCCTCCGTGAAGTCTGCTTAACGAGAGACCCCAGGGTTGTGCCTTCCCCTGCTGAGACGCCCTACCGCTCACCTAGAGCTGGGGGAAGCTCCGTGAAAACATTTGCTCTTTGGCAAGGTCATGTGTTTAAATTCTTCCAGTGAAGACGTCATCACACATCTCCAGGTGGGACTGGACAGAATGGTTTTTGAAATGCTTTATTTCTAAGCCATTCTCAGAAATAAGAATAGAAATCTCATTATTTATAGAAGGTCTGTTCTTACTTTTTCATAATTTGGCCTGAAATTTGGCCTGCAGTGTTGTATTTTAATGCTAAAAAATTTCAGCAAAAACGTTATCAACGTCCCATAGACAAAACAAAACAAAACAAAAACAAAAACAAAAATACTGGAAAATGTCCATCCTCATTGAGGGATAATTTGTTGTTAAAATCACAATTAAAATCAATATGAATTTAGGAAAATTTGTGGAATTGCTCAAACACACACACACACACACACACACACACACACACACGCACACACACACATACCACCATCAACACACATAAAACCTCCCAACATTTCTTTCACTCTTTGACGTCTGTATGCCAAGTCAATGTTCCTCAGATACTCCCATATGTCCCCAAATATGTGCCTTCCTTATTTCATTATGGCAGGTTAATAGATGTGGCAGGTTAGATTAATTATGACTTAAAACTTGGCATTCCACAGGAAGAAAATATAACTTTCAAATACAATACTTCTAACAATATGACTGATTTTCTTGGGGAAAAAAAAAAAACCTGTCAAAACATGACATGTCAGATCCAGTTTCCTTCTACCAACATATCACAATCTGTTTTGATGGAGAAAGGATATATTTTAATTATTTGTTTTTAATCTGACTCCAGACTTGACATATGGCACTTCATTAAGTTCTCTCTACATATTCTGGTAAAAACAAAAACAAGCTGTACAAAGTTATTCAACTTCTGGCATAAAAGTTATTTTTAAGAACTTCTATTGCTTCTGATGAGGTTAAATGATTCAAAAAAAAAAAAAAAAAAAAAGAAGAAGAAGCCTTCTAAAGCCTGAAGTATCATCCGTTTTGAAAGATTTGCCAGAAATCAATCACAGTAGACATTAGCTGTTGGCAAAATTTGTTTCCTGAGTGAGGAGGGGTGTGCATCAAGATAAATTATAATTGGTCTTTCCATAAGGTTTTTCTTTCTGAAAGTCAGATACAGTAAATTGAGAGAAAAATGCATATACTAGCCAGTATTTCCAAACTGCGGCTGAGGCCCTTTGTCCCTCAACTCAAACTCAGATGAGGAAGATAACAGACCTTCTATATATTTATTTATTTATTTGACTTTATGCAATATGCTTTATCAGTGCCTTTACTGACATAGCAAAAGAAAGCAATTATGACAAATTTTTTTTTTATCTGAAGTCCAATTTAACAGAATTATCAGTTAACCAGAACATTTAATTTTTTTCTTGCATGTTACAAAAAAAAAAAAACCAAATTAAAAAAACCATATTCAAGATTTTTTAAAAAATTCCTTCTAGCAAAAAAATAACATTCGAGAATAATGTTCTCAAATTATACAGATTCAACCTAGTAATTTGGATTAGAGTTATCAATGTACCTGTAAATGATTAAGAATGTTCAGAAAGATCCATTCATTTACTTATCCATTCATACAATAAACTCTGGCTTACTATACTTTAGACACTTTGTACTGAGTTAAAGCACTCTATGTTTCATGAAGGTAAGACATAATTTCTGCTGTGCAACAGTTCATAGTGTTTAAGAGACACATTGAGATGACCACCAGGGAGGGGAATGAAAAGGGAGAGATTTTAGCCAGAATCCTCTGAAACGAAGACTGCACACAAGATTATTTAGGGGTCAAGCCACTGGAATCAGTCCTAAATTTAGAGGCTACCAGGCTCACTGGAGTTTTATATTCTGCTAGTATCTCTGAAGAGTCTGTGAAAATAGTCCAGCTAATCCACACAATTTAATAATTGTATCTACAAGAGCTAATTTCTAACATCAGTTTGCTAATTAACAAGCCCCTATTTTGATGGGTGAAAAATCTAACATTATTGTACTAACTAGTCAAGCCTCTGGTATTGTTGGGAGATACACATAGTTGAAAGAACTTACAATAGCTTTCTCTGAAATTTGGAATTTCGGAGTAAATGCTAGCTTACGACCAACACTGGGTTATGAATAACTGGAACATAGGTTAAGCTAGCTCAGTGTGAAAATGCACACTCACACACTCACTGAAATATCAGAACACGAATACAGGTCTCATCAATCTGCCCTCCAGAATGTACGTAGGTAAAGACTTTGTTGGACTCATCAATTTGTCTTCGCTGCATATGGCCATGTCTAGTACATAGTAGACACTTAAATATTTCTTGACCAACTCTATCAAAAGCAACACAGAGTCAGGTCATGGAGTAGGTGCATGGACAGGGACTGACATCCAGCAATAGAGATCCCAGGGAAAGAAGCAAAGGTTTCATCTATTTCTGAAGACGAGATCACTGAGGGCACATGAGAGGACCTTGTCTCACATAGAATTGCAGCATTTGGTGGCATTTGATCATCAGCCCCCACTTGGGGATAAGGAACTAAGGCTGACGAGGCACATTACCGTCCTTGTATCTTTGTGCATAGGATATGGTGCGGTAAGTCTCCAGGACACTGACTCCGTCATTCCGAACAGCTCAGCTTCTGTCAGTCTCATAAAGTTTCCATTCTTAAATATAATCCTTGTGTTTATCTGACTCTATTTGGCTATGTAATTAAGATGTTGTCTATCGGGAGGGCCAAAACCAAGTAGACATCTTATTTTTCTACCCTAAGGTTTATTACATGGATTAACTAATGTTTAAAGAGAGAAGTGGCGGTACAAAGATAAATACTGTTACAACTGGAGACATGAGAAGGATCTAGGTGGACTAGAGAAGGGGGTGGTGAATGCATTAGAGGACCTTAAATTTAAATGTGAGAAGCAATACTCTTCCCTTTTGCATCAGGGAGACTAGTGAGATGCATGTGAAGTCTGTGTTCAGGAAGAAGATAAGGAAGTTTCCAACAGAGTAGAAAGCATTGATTGCCAAGAGTTGTATATTTAAGTGAGATATGTTCCTCATTGAAGCAGTTAATCCTACTCGTTCTCAATAGATAAGAGATTATAATCTCAGGGAAGCTAAATCTGAAATCATGTAGGAATATGACATAATGCCCAGAAAATTGTCAGGATTACTTTTCCAGCCACAGAAACAGGTTCACAAGAAGAGCAAGCGCTCCAATGGCGCTCCTTCCTGGATCCACACGTGTAGAGGACACAGGAGGGACTGGGGACCCCAAAGGGCGGCACGCACTGCAGGAGAGCAGTGGTTGGTCTCATTTACTGGAGGATTTTCCCAAATGTACAGTCATGGCCAGGCTGGAACTAGTGATATCTGAACATTGGTCGAGTGTTCTCTACAACTTGGACCAGAGGAAAAGATCTGAACCGTGCAATGCTCTCTGGACCTTGAATCGATGAAAGGATAAAATCCCCAAAAGTAACCTTGGCCCTTCACTTACCTCCCAGGGGCTCTGCTGAAACTGATGCAAGTGGAGAAGCCACACCATCCCAGGCGCGCACGCAAAGCCACCAAAGAAGAAAGAAACCATTCGTTTCGGAAGTCTCTGCTTTTCCTCCTGCACTGATGAGCTTCGGCTGGAGAAGGAATGGTTTTTAATATGGTACTTTTTCAAAAGTGAAATAAGTACAAGGAAAGATAATTTGATGATTACTAATGAAACCACTAATGGAACTGTGGCTCTACCCGGAAGAACATTTTCGCAAGGGGAGATGGGAGTTTCTGTGCGCATCACGGCCACGCTGTGTGAAGGAGAGCTGCTTATAAGCTCCTGGCACCTCTCACCTAAGAGAATGAAATGATAAGGCTTAGCCAAACAAGATTATATTTGGCTATAAAAATATTTTTAACACTCTTTTAATCAAACTCTTAAGGCAAGAAACCCATGAGAGATAATTTGAAATCAAACCTCAGAGACTTCACTTCCTATTTGGCAAGAAATGGTAGAGAGCAGGTTTTAAAAGCTAAAAATATCTTATTTCCCCTTCAACGTTGGCTTCTCATTTTTGTCTATACACAGAGCAATTTCAGCACATATCTGAGTGATGCCCATGATGTTCAGGATTCAGTCTGAATAGAATTGGGTCTAACATATTTACTGTGTCCTCACAGGGAGGAACGAGGGCAAGAACACTCTCTAGGGTCTGTACACTAATCCCATTCATGAGGGCCCCACCCTCAAAAGTCCCACGACCTAATACCATCAAGGGGGGGAAAGGGAGGCTAGGATTCCAACATATGGGTTTGTGTAGGGATGGGGTGAAGGACATTCAGTCTACTGCGCTAACTAAGGTCCGTTCCTTACAGTAGGGATCCCTCTGGGCCTTGTACTTTCTGTAGGTTTTAACAAAAGCATAATCTTCAGTATCCACAATTACAGTATGATATAGCACACAGAGGGGCTCACTCATTCATCTCCCTCAACTCCTAACAACCTCTGATTCTTTTATTGTCTCTATAGTTTTGCCTTTTCCAGAACGCCACGTACTTGGGACTACGGAGTGTGGAGCCTTTTTAGGGCAGCTTCCGTCACTCAGTAATCCGCATTTAAAGATTCTGTTCTTTTTATAAGTTGTGTTCTCCAAAAGCTAAGGATTCTTTTCATGGAAACAATGTTCTAAAATTTGAAAAGACATCATTCATCTTCCTCAACTCTAGTTTCCTCATTTGTAAAATGGAGATATTTTCATTTCAGTTCCCAAGAGTTTTGTTGAGTACTGAAAGGGATAATTTACCATCAGAAAAGTAAAGTGTTAGACAAGCATCATTTTTTTTTCTTAAAATCTCATAATGAATGCAAGGACATGAGGGATTTGTAGAGAATGGAAACTGTCAGATCATTCCTGACTTGGATGAGGAAGCAGAGGCTAAGTTCTTGTTGTTGATTTTGATTTTGTTCAGTAATCATTTCTTACTATTATTTAGCATGTTGCCAAAGTACTATTATGAGATTGTTCACTGAGAACACATTAACTCAGAAAAGAATTTCCATCCTCTTTATTTCAATTTCTTTGTTTTATAATGAGCAATTGATATTTTAACTTTTCTTTAAGCTTCTAAAACTTATTTCATATGGAGCTGCATGACTTCAAGTAAAAAATACTGCTCTTATTTGTGACCAGAGTATTTAGTTTCCACATATTACATGATGTTTCTAGGGCAGACCCTTTCCTATTCCATACGAAGTGATTTATTTTTTGGATGAAAGGAATTTACTTTCCATACCTGCACTGTATTCCAAACTTCCAGGGATTGATGGCATTCTGTTTATTCTCACACTAGCAGCACATACTGCTTGCTCAGTATCAGTGGGGAAATTTGAACGAGTATTAAGGTGTTAGAGAAAGTCTAAGATCATGTGGGAAAATGTATTTTTTTTTTTTCATAAAATGATTGCTTTTCTTGGATCATCTTCCAGATCTCTAAAATACTTTTGGATAAATTAAAGATATAAAAAAACTCTTCCATGAATCACCTTTCTTAATTTTTCCTTCATCCCTATTGTGACAGCGTTTATAATAATCTTACTCATCCTTGAAGAAAAAATACACATTTGGGTTTAGTCTATCAAAGATTTGAACAATATTGTATAAATGTATCTATGTTCTTAGGTGTCAGAGGGTTGGAAGAAACAAAAGAACTACATAATGTCTACATTTTAGTCTTACCAATGCAGAGTAGGGCTCTGCTCTGTGGTGAGGTTTGTTTTGAGAAGACTGTATGGCATGACCAAAAACGTAAGTAGTAATTATTAATTTTCTCTATCAAGCACATTCAGGTGCAAAAATGTGACACTTCTTTTTGGCTCTTTTTAAAAACCAAATTAAATATGGTTCTAGGAAAAAATTGTGCAACGTGGCAGGAGACAATATGTGCTGTTACGGCCTTCTAGACCACGCTTGGAGAAGGGAGCATGGTTTGCACTGGAAAGGGGCAGGGATGCTACGGAAGCCTTATTCTTAAGGCTCAGACACACTGGTCTGCTTAGGTCGAGGCTGGAGCAGGGAGAGCAAGGACCTCCGGCCCCATCACAAGTTTCTCCCAGGAACAAGGAACAGTGGTCTCCCTTGGACTGGCATGGAGAGGCCCCCAAGAAGGGCATGTGTTCAGAGTCGCCGGAAGCTGAGGGTGGAGCAAGAAGATAGAGGTGTCCCCTAGAATGCCAGCTAGCCCACCAAGGCCACGGCAGGGGCAGGTGATCTACCGAGGGGAGCAACTGCAGTTGCTTGAGATAATTCTAGAAACAGCTAAACCCAGGTGCAGACCAAACAGACTCATATGCCCACCAGGAGCCTGGCAGAAAAAGAGACATGTCCATTTCTGGGCAGAAATATACTATTTCTTCAGGGATGGATTTCTCTACCTCGTGTAAAATTTGTTCACGAATAAGGGTAATCAGAGACCGTCTCAGACAAATAAAAGTTAAGGGAATTAATCATCGGCAGAGCAGTATCATACAAAATGATACAGGAAGTTCATGAGGCGGAAGCAAAAATACCAGACGGAGATTAGCACGTACCTGAAAGAATGTGTGAAATCATCATTTGTAAATATAAGCTACCTAAATCAGATAGTTTTCTCACTTTAATCTTGTTAAGGTAATTAACCTTTTAAATGAAAATAGGTATGGGGGTTTGTACTTGATGACACCCATAGAAATGAAATGTGTGACCAGAGCACAGGGAACGAGAGGTGACAGGGCGGAATGTGAGATGACCTTACATGACGTTTCAGAGGTCTCATGAGTTGAAGCTGCACTGTGTCAGGATATAGAAAACCCCGAAGCAATTAGTAAGATAATGAATCTAACTAATTCATTCATGTTAAAGGGGGTTGCTTAGTAAGTAAAAAGTAGAGATAAAATGGTAATGTAAAAGTATATTTAATTCACACTAAAAAGGGAAGGGAAATGGAGTGAGAAGGAGATGGGACAGATAGTTGTTATTTAACCTAAAAGGCAGTTTTCTTTAAAACTTCATGTCACTACATAAAAAACTAATGATGTACTGTATGGTGACTAACATAACATAATAAAAAATATATAAAAATATAAAATTTCATGTCAGATTTAAATGAAAACATCAATAATTATGTGATGTAATACTGGCTCGAGCAATAAAATTTAAGGAGGGGATTGTCACACTGGATAAGAGAAACAGAAAGAACCCACTATGTGCCATCCACATGAAGAACATTAAACATTTAAGCACAAATGGATTGAAAGTGAATAGAAGAAAGGTAGGTCGTAAAAACGCAATTCCAAAATAATTTAGATTGGCTATCTTAACATTAGATAAAGTAGATTTCAAAAAGAGAAATATTACCAAGGAAGAAAGGAAACATTACATAATGATAAAGGGGTTATCATAATACCAGCATAGACCTGGAAAGATGTATGTGCAAGTCGAAGGAACACGTGTTGGGGGGGGAGCTGCACATCAGTGTCAGTTTTTTCTAGATCCCCAGGTAATCTCGTAACAAGGGCACACATGGTAACATTGACCTGCTTCTCCGTGGAAATCTCGCCCAGGCGGATGAGATGCCTGGCAGAGCCATGTGGGCATCATAGCAATGGCAGTGACAGAGCCAGGGTCGCGGTGCTCACCCCCCATCACAGAGGATGCTCCAGACACGGCAGAGCTCTTTTCTACAAACTGTCGCTGACTCCACAATGGCATGTGAGTGTCAGGAAGTCAGTGCGCAGCCTGAAGACGTTAACACAGTTGCTCCAAGGATGCTGCTGGGGATGCCGGTCATGTCCAAAAGGCAAATCCTCTTCATGGGCAAATGCAGAAGTATTATTTTAGGGCTTCGTGACAAATAGTCATTTACTTTTTCCTGAGCGATTGATTTACCTTTTGCGTCAAATCCCAGGAAGCTCACAACCATTTACAAGCGCCCAGGATCATAGAATGTTGATTTTGTACAAAACTTCATCTCTGCAACAGCTTACTTTTCTCTCCCAATCGTTGCTCTTCGTAGCGTCCTTGCTTGTCTGGGTTGGTCTTGTCGATGGGCATGACGCTTACCCGAAGGCTGATCTGGGGCTGGAGGAGCCTCTTCACTGGCAGCTCATTCACACGGCTGTTGGCAGGAGACCTCAGTTTCTTGTCACACGAGCCTCCCTGCAGGGCTGGAGTGTCCTTATGGCACGGTAGCTAGTTTCTCCCAGAGCACACAAACCAAGAGACAGCTAGGAGGAAGCCACGTGCCTCTCGTGACGCAGTCTCCGAACGCACACACCGGCATCTCTGCCATGTTGGTTTTGCTGTGGGAGTCAACCTGCCCCCTTCGTTCCAGAAGGAGAACTACATTCGAGTGTGAACTTCAGGACACAGGGATCACGGGGGTCACGTGGGTGGCTCATCGCCATCGCTCTACTTCCAAAGTGTTATGGCGCATGGTACCAAGGAAGGCTTCACAAAAGACGTAGTATTTGAAGTAGAGCTTCGACATGCAGAAAATGGGGAATGAGTAACACAGAGAAAATACATGGAGGAGAAAAAATAGGACCGAACATAAATAGGATTTACAATGTTGTTCAGGATAACAGGAAATAGGACAACATAATTGGAGTTATTGATGAAGAAAAGAGGGAGCCAGGAGAAAATGATGCTGAAAAAAAATAGATAGGAGTCAAGTCGTGTCTTAAATATCACAGGAGGGAGGAAAGCTTGACACCGTCAGGAGTAGAAATTATGAAATTTGCCTAAATAGGAAAGCAAAAATCCCAAGTCTCTTTTTGTCAAGACTGATGGTTAATTGGAGTGTAATGTACAAAGAGGACATTTGCTGGCTTTCTAGAATCTGGGTCCCCCTTGCCACGGGACCCCTCTGGTGCTTTGTGGTCTACTTTCTCTGGGGAGGTGGGACACCACCAGCAGGCACTTCCTGCCTCAAGGTCACAGACAGTTCTGTGGGCAATGCCTGGCCTGAGCCGTCTCTGTGAGAAGGTCCAAGAAGGTCCGTGAAGGTGACCTTGAAGGTGTGGGCAGAGGTCAGGCACCAATGCAGCATCTGTGTTCCCGACGGTCACCTGAGAACCCGCTGATGCCGAGCCACCTGGTGGGGCCAGCAGAGGACAGAGGGGAGCAGAAGACAATCTGAGCCCTGATGTCACCTGAATCCCTGGGAAAAACTCTCGTCAAAAAACCACCTTTTATCTGACCTCCCCCAACTTCGGTTTTGATTTCAGCTAGTTTGAGTCAGATTTTTGTTTGAAAACTGTCTGCCTGATGCAATGTCACAGCCAATGTAATTTTCAAATATCATCGTGGAAGGTTCTGCCCATTACTGTCCTCCAAAGGGTATAGTCTCTATCAGGTTTGGTAGCTGAATGAAGGCACATGACTTTCCAGAAGGGAAAATGTGACTGACTAGACATTATACATGTTTCTTCCCATAGTTACATGTGGCATCATAATTTTCATGTATTATGATAATATTACTTTTATATTATATACGACTATAATTTCCATTGGAAGAGAATGTCTCTTGTGCTTTCCCCCAGGTGCTCGTGCAAAGTATATTACCCATGGGGGACGGGGGTTCTGATTGTATTTATCGGATGCTCGGGTAGATGATCTAATAGGGAAGGGTCATGTGCTTAGAAACCAGATTAATCTGGTTATCAATCTGGTGTTCATTTACTATTTCGTTCAATCATTTATTCATTACCCCATGTAGTCAATCGCAATCACACATGTCTTTACAGAACGGTGCTAAGGTCTGGTACAGAATCCCCTCTCTCTAATATGAAAGCCAATGACCTCTCTCTCTCTAATATGAAAGCCAATGGCCTTCCAAGCTCTGCATATCTCTCTCCTTTCCATCCCATTCATCCAGAACTCCTGAAAGTTTGACAAACGGTGATCTGCAGAGGCAAGGCTGAGAGCTGGGGGTGAGGAGGGGCGGGCAGGAGGTCCCAGCAGCACAATCTTGGTTACTGGAGACAAGCACAGCTTTCTGGATTTTATGCCCAGGGCAGAGTCACAGGGATGGGAGAGTGGAAGGAAGGAGTCTGAGGACTCCACTCTTAATCTGGTGGCGGATTAACCCAGCTCCAGGGCTGGTAACTGAGCATTTTGTTTAAAAATCAAACAGCATCACAACGAGTCTTTCCATTGTGTTTTATCATCATTCATTCATAGTCTGTACTTATTGGTCTCCCTGATTCGTAGTGGGTACCTTCAAAAAGTCTGCAATTCTCTTTTGGACAGGTTCTTCCTACACGGGAAGAAAGGCTGAACTCACCTGGTGAGCAGTTACCAAAGGGTTTCTTGGAAGTTACTCAGTGGCTAGCCCTTCTGCCTGCAGACCTGCGTGCGGTGTGAGATAAACACACTGCATGCGTTTCAAAGTCCTGGGCTAGTTTTCCGTAAATAAGCTTTATTTAACAGTTTGTCGTAATTGGTTGGTTTTCTTGTTTTTTTGTGTGTGTTTTTGGTTTGTTTTTTTGGTGTGGTATGCAAAACTGGCAGGTCGTTAAGAACACACTTGACATTCATCAATCCACGCTATTAAAAATGTATTTTATGAAGTATTTGTGAGTTTATAGACGCTTACCTATAATGGGATCAATAGTTGTATTCTATGATATTTTTGTTTTTAAATAATTCTCATTGTTAATAATTCAACTCAAGAGAATGTCACCCTCCCCACATCCCAGAGGTACAGTTATTTTAAAAATTCTTCCATATTTGCTCTTTATTTCTCACTTTACCTCTGCAAGTTATTTTTATTTTGGTATTTACATGTTTCTTATTAGAACCGATGTTAGTCACCAGGAGACTGAGCAGAGTTTTAAATCTGTACCAACCGTTGCATAACCAAGAAATGTTTTTTTTTCCACATCAATCATTACACAAATTTAGATTCTGCAGATCACTAAAATATCTCGATTTTGCACTTTCACTTTCTCCTGAATCTGTATAATTTCATCGCCGGGAAGGCGATTGCAGGTTGCATGAAACTTGGATTGCAGTCATTAACTGTTTTAATAAAAACATAATCACAAATGAAACTTTGGCCTCCTATTTTTTCCTTTTTTATTGCATTTTTCCAATAGCAATTCTGCCGACACAGAGCTCAAGCAGCTACTTAATTCAGGCGACTTGCAGGAACACGGTTCTGATTCCTGGCTCCCCAGGAAAGAGCTCCAACAGCGGGTCAGTGACTTGGGAAGAGGGGACAGAAGAGCTTCTCGTGAGGAGCGGGCGAGCAATGTCACTCTAGCCTGTGTGCCCTTCTTGACTTGACTCGTAGTTGGACAGCGGAATTAGGTTCCGAGCACTAACTTGAGCTCAAGGGGCTTCCCGAGGTCTGCAGGCAGTCCAGGGCCTGATTGAAAGGCACGTCGTTTAACTAACTCTCCCACAAACTTAGCACGAGCGACTGGCCTGGTTTCCAGACGGCTCTACTCTGCGCCGCTGTCCCGGCGAAGGGTCCGCGAGGAAGGTCACAAGGGCATTCGGTGTAGCAAGCGGGCACGACGAGGTCCGAACGGGTGCTTCATCGACCACTGCAGGCGGCTGCTACGGCGTGTGGTGAGTCTGCCTCTACTCCTCAGCAGCATTCTCCTCGCTTGGAAAACTCTCCAGTGTCCTGCAAGGATGCCAAGCAGCCGTGTTAGCCTCGGGTCCCACGTTTCTGAGCAGCGCAGCCAGAAAGAGCGGGCCCCTTTCCCGACAGCTCCAGCAGAAGTTCTGGGGCACAGGCGGTTCTCCAGAGGAAGGGGATTGCAGGGGGGTGTGCGGCAAGGAAAAGCAGTAGATAATCACTTACCCGAAGTGTATACACAAGGAAGGCAGTCAAGGCAATATGGCTTCAAAGCACGTTAAATGCTTATTTGCACTGACTCTGCAATCCATTTCCACTCTAAGGAAACCCTCATCCCCTGTCTGCTATAACCTTGTCCCCTGTGAGTTTGTTTGGGAGATTAATGGACTCGAACGGTGTGGAGAGAAGACCAAGGTGGCAGTCGTCGGAGGTGGAGATGTAGCACTAAGAAGCATCTGAGCGAAAGTAAGCCCATCCTCCGTCCCCCCTGCACTGAGCAATCATCAGGGTTCCGGGGAGGACACTGCAGCAGCCCGCGGGGGAGGGGACACCAGCTGTGGCTTGTGGGGAATCTTGCCAGCATAACCTCGGTCACTGTAGCCCGGGGTCTTGGGTCACACTTGCCTGGGGACCGCATCTCACTCTCCGGTCGGGGGATAAGCTTGTCATTCGAAGCAGACCTCCGTATCATCTTTAAAAATGAATGCGAATGTAGAGCCAGCGAGGCCGGCTGGACAAGAGTGTGTGGCTCAGCCAGACAAGGGACGCATCCTATCAAGTCTGTTTTACTGACGTTTACATCTTCATGGGGTGTCCACTGCCCTATACACCAATAAAGCTACAAGAAGAGAGTGAGTATAAAAATACCAAAATTAATATCTTAAGCTTTCACGGTACATAAGAAATGAAACCACCTGTTATGTCATCCTACGGAAAATGTAGTTAGGTCTTTGTCAAAGCAGGTCCTTTCAGTGTTCTCGAATATTAGAAACATTAAGTTCTTAAACAGCCTTCATAAACGATTATGATGGAAAATTTTGATTATTTTTCCAGAAAATAATATAAAACCACAATTTAAAAATCTGTATTAATTTTATTTGGGCACTTCTCTACTTGTAGAAATTTAAGTTTTAAAATTTCAAGAGAAAAGAGGAATGATTAAAAATGTCTTTTGTGATAGTTAACTCAAATTCCCAAGACAAGTAATTTGCCACCCACGGAATGTCAACTAAACAAAACCAATTAACCAGCTAATCAAATCTTTTAAGGGTTTTGTCTCTGCCTAGCCTTTAGAAATATAGCGGTGGGAGGGGAACTGTGATGGTGTGACTTGTAGTAAGAAATGTGTATATTTGGTCCTAGCACACAGCCCCTAAAATCCTTGGAATTTCTTAAGTGATGAGAGCAATACAGATGTCCCTTGTTACATTAATGAGGTCACTTTTGGAAAGCACCTAAAGATAGAAGGGTTCGCTGGGAGAACCAACCCTGTGTGACCTCCAGGGACTGGGGAGGGTTTGGAGGCTGAATCAATGGTCAATGGCCAATGATCTCATCAATCATGCTTCTGTAAAAATGTTTTCATATAAACTCAAATGAATGGAGCTCAGAGAGCTTCCAGGTTGGAAAACACATGCAGATTCGGGGAGACCGGCACACCCGGAGAAAACACGGACGCTCCTTTCTCCATATCTTGCCCTACGCATCTCTTCCATCTGGCTGTTCTGAGTTATCTCCTTTTACAATAAACTGGTGATCTAGCGTGTAAGATGTTTCTCTGAGTTCTGTGGGCCGCTCCAGCAAACGAATCAAAGCCAAGGAAGCGGTTGTTGGAGCCTCTGGTCTCTAGCCCGTGGACCAGAAGTACAAGCGATGACGTGGACTCGTGATTGGACTTCGGGGGGCAGTCTCGTAGGGCTGAGCCCTCGCCTGGTTGATCGGACGGCGCCACCGTTAGAAATGGCAGAAGAGAGCTACCCTGCGAGGCAGCCCGCTGGTCAGAGGGTTGCTGGTGGTGGAGGGACGCCCCGCGCTCGTGCTGGTGTTGGCTGCACAATCCTCACCGGCGGCAGAACCGGTAGTTGGGGGATCAGACGTGGAGTGGGGAGCAGGACTGTAGAAACTGAGAGCATATTTAAACAAGAAAGGAGAAAAAGTCTAAACGTCACCACTATACTCCTGCGAATGCAGATCCGGTGATAAAATTGGATGCTACGGATTGAGCGCTGGCTATGTGCTGGGTGCCCTGGCAAACATTTCACGTGTTCCTTGCATTAAATGTCTCCACTTTACAGAAAGCGGTGTCAAGCCGTGGTGAGGTCGTACAGCTAATACGTGGGGTTTTAACTTAGGGACTGTCCTTACAAAGGGGGCTTTGACCAGGAACACGCACACACAGAGCATGCTACGCGAGGAGGAACGCGGAGACCTACAGCTGAGGGGCTGGGCGCCAAAGAGGACCAGCAAACCACCCGAAGCAGAGCCCGGAAGGTCCTCGCTCACGGCTCAGAGGGCAGCCCCTCTGCGGACACCTGCGTGTCGGGCTCGTGTCCTCCAGGCTGTGAGGTCGCACGGGTCTGCGGTCTGAGCCGCCCCGTCTCTTGGATGCTTTGCGATGGCGGCCCCGGGAAACAGAGAGAGGCTGTCTTCCTCCCTCCACCCGAGAGCAAGTGAGGACGACAAACTGGCCAAACATAAAAACTTGAGTTATTTAAGGGCAGAGCCCTTGTTAACATCGAAGCCTTTTGGGATCCAAGGCCCCCACTCGTTGAAGGGGGATAGCGCCGGGAGACAGAGGCCAGCCCCGTCCCGGGGGTGCCGACACGGGGCTGCACACCATCACTTAATCCCGGCAGTAAACGGTGAGTTGCCTAATCGATATTCTCCGTGATAAAACTCTCTCTTGATTCATATAGTATAAGAAAAATGGTTCCTTTTATAAAGGACTGTTAATTATTTACATATTCAGAAACCTTCTGGTTTCCTCCTTCTTTGAAGTAATTCTATACCATAGACATGTCTCAGAGAATAAGTCTGAACTATAGACTTTTGCTACTTGAAATGCACTTGAGAATTTTGAGAATTATATGCCATTTCATTAAAGAATTTGGCGTAATCTGTGTTATCAGCTAGAGCTAAGAATCACTGAGTACCAATTTATGATTGTTTCATGTTAAAAAAAAATGGTGAAGAATAGAATCGTTTATTTATCCTGGATAAAAGTCTTTCCAGAGCTCCTCGTTATAGAGTTCACAAAATAAACAAATTCCTTGAGAAATACTTAAGCTCTTGTAACAAGTAACTCTAAGGTAAACGGTCACTTACTTGAGGCATTTATGTGTCTGTTGCTATTCCTTTAGAGAATTCTTTTATCTTTTTTTTGCCTCCAACTCCAATAATAAAAAGCAAGCAAATTGATGATAAAGGTCATTAATGCTGCATTTGGGTTAAATGAAAAATCCTAATAAAGATGATTTGAAAAACCCTGAGCTGCCATTTCAGCTGGTTCTCTTTATAGGAGATCTCTATCATGATGCCTATAAAATGCGTTGGTTCCGAAGTATTTGGTGAGATTCCCATTTCAGAACGAAAGCTGATGGCAGTGCACTGAGTAGGAGTAGAGAAATAAATGCATTATTTTTATGATGACTACATGAATTACTTTCCTCACTGAAATCAATAAGGAAACTGAAATCTGAGGAGTGATGTAGGTTGCCTCCTTTGAGCATTACAGTGCACTTGCGCGAAAAGCGTTCATTTGGCCACCAGAGCTACGAGGGATTTGATTCAATATTGGTTGAACCAGAAGCTTTACCTCTTAGGGTGGGCAAGGATATTTCCCAAGCCTCGTCATTCGCTGTGAGGCAAAACTGAAGATTGAACAAATGTGAATGTAAGCAATATTTGGGGAGTAGTACTAATGGGTGATATTTAGAGAGATGGTGATGTGAACAAAAATGCTATTGGATTATTTTTATGAACAAGCCACAGGAATAGATGTGATTTCAGTATTTGATGTGTATCCTAAAGGATAGTTGAGGTATCCTGGGGCTTAGATCTAGGAGCACTTTGAAAAACCATTAGGACCATCTCTTTCCAAATACAACCAAAAGCCAGTTTCTTCAAAATTCCAAGATGTGGGCAGGGCAGAAGAAACAGAGAGATGGGAGATGGAAGTTGGTAAATCTTATTAACCTGGACAAAACATTTTAAACTCAGGATTTTTTTTTCCCAGTGTGGCCATTATGCTTAAATACATCATCTGAAAATCAATTAAAGCACAACTTGTGTTTCCAGTGATAGATTTTCTAGATGGATGGCAAACTTCAATTTTTAGTATTAGACTAGAATATCAAGATGTTTTATGCGATAAAAAAAATCTAAAAAATATGGCAACAACCACTAAATCTAAAGTACACAATTTATTTTTGCGGAGTACCAGATTTTGCCAAGAAAATGTTAGAGACATGCTTCAGGAAACCGTGGTAGGTGCGATTTGGAAAAATAAACACTCTTTAATTTAAAAAAAATGTTGATTCAGACAGTATCAGATTAGATTTTCTTAAAATCAAATACATTATGAGGGTATTTTTTTGTGCTATGATATGAATCTCCAGAAACTATAAATATTTGTAATCATTTATTTTCTGTTTTCAATGTTTCTGTGAAAGGGCCACACAAATCAAGACTGTTATGATAAATTGGATGAGCAGTAGCCTCATTGAACAGAGCAGGCTTTTATTGTAAAGATCCCTAAAAAATCACAAAGTGCTACAATTTCACAATTTGTTCTCTAGAGTGGGAAAATTCCTCGTAAATTATGAATGCTCAAAATGGCTTTGAAAAGTCACTTGTGATTTGCAAGGTTGGGTTAGCTTGTCCCATTACCTAAATGACTGTTTGTGCCAATTAGTTAATTTCTTGTTATTAAATTAATCCTAATGGATTTGCTGGATAATTTCAATTTTCCTCAAGTCATGCAGGAAAAAAAAAAGAGAGAGAGATTCACAACCCGCAGCCCAGACACACAAACATTTGCAGACACCGTCCTTTATTATTCAGCCAAAACATCTCCATTTTTTCTATACCAATTATATCACCATTTCTGCAGGCAAAGTAACAAAATTGGAAAGAATATTTAAAAGAAGAAAACACTGGATCAGCCAGATCCCGGGGAAATACCTTTTTGAAGAGCATTAATCATAAAATTTAGAGGTAGTTTTATTACGTTGTTTGCATTTACGATCTTAAAATATTTGCATTTGAATAATTGGTAATCTCGCATGCCAGTTAAAATAAGAAAAGCAGATATTCTTTTTTTTTTTTTTAAGGTTTTATTTATTTGGGAGAGAGAGAGAGAGAGAGAGCACAAGGAGGGGGAGCGGCAGGCAGGGGGAGAAGCAGACTCCTTGCTGAGCAGGGAGCCTGATGGGGGACTCAGTCCTGATCCCCTGAAATCATGACCTGAGGGGAAGGCAGACGCGTAACCGACTGAGCCCCCCAGGCGCCCTGAAAAGTAGATGTTTCTGATGAGAAGCTCATTAAATAAAATGATTCCTGAAAGTTCCTTTCAGTTGAATAGTTCACTGCACATGGGGCTGAGGGATGAATATGGGGGGGACACTGTCCAGATCATGTTTGGCAAAACGAACTCAGACCACGGTCTCTGCAGGGATCACTCGCGAAGGACAAACCCCAGCCCTGCCGTCAGCCCAAAGGTCTCCCCACGTGGTCAACAGCTGCCAACTTTCTGGCTCTGCTTTCAACTCAGCCTCAGCTGGAGAAAGTCACATGTTTCCCAAACTTCCCACTTCCGGGAGCCCCCCTCCGGCTTCCTCATGCCTCACGCCTCCGGCTGATGCGCACCCACAGCCTTCTGTGCCCCCACGTCTCCCCTCACCCAGAGCTTTCCCTCGCCCCTGTGCCCGCTCGCAGCCAAACGCCTGCAGTCCTGCTGACTCCTGTCTACACAAGCTGCAGAAATAACCGCTTGTGTTCTCCTGCGGGTGGTCCTCAGCCATCTCTACAGGCCTCATGGAAGCATATTTATTCCCTTGTTAATCTGGGAGGTACTTCTGTGCTAAAATACTCATGTGTAATAAGGGCAGAGCTTTACACAGAAGGTTGTGCCTATTCATGCAGAAGGCTTGGTGGTGGAGGCGGGATTTGGGACGGTGGGTGCACCGGCAAAAGAATTAGCAGTTAAAGCTGATGTCGGGCCTGTGTCCTCCTTAGCCTTCCTATCCACCCGTCCACAGGTGATCACTGGCTCCTTTTGCCTCTAGGTGCCACGTCTCTCTTCCATTCTCTCCCGAGAAGGGTCCAAGTTAAGTTCTTGACTCTCTGTTACATACTATTCAGGTTTATTTTCCTTTTTTTTTTTTTTATTAACATATAATGTATTATTTGCGCCAGGGGTACCTGTCTGTGAATCATCAGGCTCACACATTCACAGCACTCACCATAGCACATACCCTGCCCAATGTGCATAACCCAGCCACCCTATCCCTACCCCCCCATCCTCCAGCCACCCTCAGTTTGTTTCGTGAGTTTAGGAGTCTCTTATGATTTGTCTCCCTCCTGATTCCATCTTGTTTCATTTTCCCCCCCACGACCCCCCGCCCTGCCTCTCAAATTCTTCATATTGGAGAGATCGTATGATAATTGTCTTTCTCTGATTGACTTCTTATGCTAAGTGAAATAAGTCAAACATACTATTCAGTTTTAAAACGTCCTCTCTTCTTTCAGATCTTACACAATGGTCCTTCCCAGTCCTTCCCCCTTCCCTGTAACTCAGCCTTATCCATCAAAATGTATCAAAATATACTTGTATTAAAATACAATGTAGGTCTTCCTTTATGACTGTGGAGTGGCGCAGACCCTCGGCTTGCCCTCCACAGCACCCCTCCATCACTCGACACACTTCCCGCTGTTGCCCACACAGCACTTCGTCAGCGGAATGAGTTCATCCCTGAACGCCGAGCAGACTCTTCTCTACCTTACCTTTCAGATTTCTTCTTGGGATCCTGACATGCGCTTCCCTGTTCCTCTTAACCTAACCAAGAAAAGTGACCACTTAGGAAACTGCTCATTGGGGCACCTGGGTGGCTCTGTCGGTTGGCAAGTGTCCAACTCTTGGCTATGGTTCAGGTCGTGATCTCACAGTGGTGGGATCGAGTCCCATGTTGGGATCTACACTTAGAGCAGAGTCTGCTTGGGTTTCTCTCTCCCTCTCCCACTGTTTCTCCCCCTGACATTCTCTCTCTCTGGAATAAATAAATAAAATCTTAAAAAAAGAAAGAGAGAAAGAAAGAAAGAAAGAAAGAAAGAAAGAAAGAAAGAAAGAACAAAAAGAGAAAAGAAAGAAAGAAAGAAAGAAAGAAAGAAAGAAAGAAAGAAAGAAAGGAAGGAAGGAAGGAAGAAAGAAACTGTTCATTGTATCTCTTATTTAAATCCTTCTCTTGAAATGCAAACCTGGTATGATCCTTATGGTACTTAATAGCGCCTCAGGTGGGATAATGGACAGGTTTTGGCACACATGCCAACTCATATAAATGGTGCTGGTAGATGGAGTGGAGTGCTGAGTCGAGAAAGATTCTCCAAAATACCGGGCTTCCAGATTCTGCAGAAAAAGAGAGAGATTTAGTGATCCTTTACTCAAATGACTGAGATGTGAAAAAGCAGTAAAAAAAAAAAAAAGATCCTTCATTTTCTTGGATCCTTTTTATTTATTTATTTTTTTAAAAGATTTTATTTATTTATTTATTTGACAGAGATCACAATAGGCAGAGAGGCAGGCAGAGAGAGAGGGGAAAGCAGGCTCCCTGCTGAGCAGAGAGCCCGATGCGGGGCTCGATCCCAGGACCCTGAGATCATGACCGGAGCTGAAGGCAGAGGCTTTAACCCACTGAGCCACCCAGGCGCCCCTTCTTGGATCCTTTTTAAAGATCATGTTTAATTAAGAGATAATTTCTTTCTCTCACATTAATGGAAATAGACATGAAAAGATGAGGATGAGGATCAGGCACAATTTTTAATCCAATCTATTGCCCACAAATATTTAAGTACTTACCAGGGTCTGGGCACTAAAACATATTTATTGTATAAATAATTCTTCTTTCTGTAGCAACTTACAAGGCAGGTGGGAAAGAAGACATCCCAGAAATAGGAATGCGGGAGGAGGTCTCATTACTATGACCAGTGAGGCAGCCACCGTGTGCGTCGACAATACACACGGGGACTGCTGTGCTCACCGTAACCCTAGCGCTGGGGGTCACGGATGCTGTCGTCCTCTTCCAATGGCTGAAAATGCCACGATTTGGGGACTCCTCTTATTGTGGGTTTTTCTATAGAGGTCTGCCCAGGGATTAATGCCATTATTTTTTCTCTGAAGAACAGACAACCAGTTTAGACTCTTGCCATGACTTCATGAGATAGGAGCAAAGACGGTAAGTGAGACAGCTTATCAAGGAACCGGTCATGTGATAGTCGTTGGCCAATGTCGGGACTCTGCCGCCCCCTCCTTAATCGACATTCATGCTCCTGCTCAGGTTCTTCCGCAGCGTGTTTGCCACTGTGGGCCTCAGATGCTGAGCCCCGTCCCAGCCTTGCCAGCCACTGTTGTCATACTCGGACGGGCGAAGGGGATGAAAAACTGTCTACATTTCCAATATTCAAAAGGCACACTCTGCAATGTGAATTAAGGAGAAACAGAATCACATCATCCTATCTGTTGCTTTGGACACAAGAGAAACAAAATCAAGCACGAGGAGCGGGTGGGAACCTGGAAATCACTTCCTATTATCTCTGGCTTATGAGCTCACTCGTAGTTCACACACTGTCCCCAGAGATTTCTTGGTTCCTGAATATTTTATTTTTTATTATTTTTTAAAGATTCTATTTATTTGTTTCAGAGAGAAAGAGAGTGAGAGAGCGTGAGTGGGGAGAGGGGCAAAGACAGAGGGAGAAGCAAACTTCCTGCTGAGCAGGGAGCCCAACGTGGGGTTTGATCCCAGGACCTGGGAATCATGACCTGAGCCCAGGTCAGACGCTCAACCGACTCAGCCACCCAGACACCCCAGTTCCTGAATATTGTAGAAATGCTTCCTACTCATAAGCGTACGGCAAAGATCACCAAGGAAAAGGGTCTGAACTATTTTTAAGCCATGTGTCCTCCCCCACTTTCTGCCCTATAAGAAGGGGCATTTACAAGGACTGTATTTTCAAGTGTCTTTATGTGGTTTGCACATTATATGAAGTATCCTTCTCACTAGACCGGGAGCAATGCCTCTGTTTATTAAATGAGTAAAATACCTTGGTTCTAAGACAACACAGGGCATAACAGCCTGCTTTTAAAAGCTTTGTGTTGAGTGACTACGAGCAGCAAATCAAAACCCCACAGAGGCACTTGAAGGGAATTTTATCATCAGGTTGAAATGAACGGCCAACAGACCCCCTGTTTGACTGCCTCTGCTCGAAGCTGCATGGACGGCTCTGCCCAGTCTGCTTGCAGCGGACGTCTCACTCCTGCCTCACTGCCCTGCCCAACGTGAGATTTCTTGAGAAGAGATTCCCAACCCTTGAGCTCCAAAGGCTGGCATAATACTTTAAAAAAAATGTTTAGGTGTTTCGTGTTTAATAATCTAAAATAGGCCATCAGGCATTTTCTTTGTTGACTCATAATTGAAATGTCAAGGTTAATTAATCACCACGTGGGTGCTTTTCAGGGTGCTTGGCAGGGACCACGGTAGCTGGCCCAGTCGTAGTTTGCAATGTGCTTCGTCACCAGGGCTGAAATGCTTGATCCTCCACGACACTTAGTCATAACCCCTGCCAGTGTCTCCAGGCAGCCAAAACGAGAACAGCGAGACACCCCACCACCGTGACAGATAGATGGTCATAGAGCCAACGCTGTGTGCAGGGCTTTGCTGAACACTAACTCCGGCGTGGAAGAAAGACTCACAGGGAGAAGAAAGGGTAGGGCCGTTTGTGTAGTCCGTGCAAGGTGCTGTTCGGAGGGGTCAGGGGACACACCTACCATGTCCCTAATTCTCATAACTACCCTGCGAGACAAGGCCCAGGAGTTTGGGTAACTTGCCCAGGACAGAGTTGGCAAATGTTTAGTCTCATCTTGGAACCCACATTTGCGTCTTGCACATGAAAGAAGTCATTTATTGTCGAGCGTGTACTGCGTGCTCAGTACTGCTTTAGGCACATGAGGTATGAGCAAATCAGACATAATCCCTTGTCCTTGTGGGATTTAAAATAGATATGCTAAGAAATACTAGATTTTCTGTGGGTAGGAAAAGGATAGTAATTGATTTTTTTTAAAGATTTTATTTATTTATTTGAGAGAGAACGAAAGTGAGAGAGATCACAGAGGGAGACGCAGACTCCCCGCTGAGTAGGAGCACCATTCCGGGCTCGATCCCAGGACCTCGAGATCATGACCTGAGCTGAAGACAGATGCTTAACCAACTGAGCCCCCCAGGTGTCATTTATTTAAGAAAAACAAATGACAAAACAGAGTAAGGGAGCAAGAGCATGGCAAGCATGGTAATGGTGGCCGGTCACAATTTTAAATACAGTTGTCGGAGTGGGACTCACTGAGGTAGCGCAAAGCTATGAATTTTCAGGGGATGCCTGGATAGTGGGAAATTATTTCACAGAAACGTGACAGCTGGGCTAAACAGAAACTCACCAGGTGGAAAAGGGGAATAGGAACCGTGAGGAGACTCAAAGTCATGAGGATAGAAAGTCCTAGAACGCTGGCTTCTGTGCTGTATATGTGCGTATATGGGTGCCTGTCTGAGACGGAGAGGCAGAGACAGTGCAGAGAGGACAAACCTAAAGACTTCCAGACCACTGTCTATGGAAAGGAGCCATCTCCTTATTTCCTCTCCGCGGCACACATAATCTGGAGGTGACAATATTTTGACTGATGTCTGGCATCAGTACCGTGCTGGTACATGTTTAATGATCCACTGTCCAGAAAGAAAGTCTCTCATTTGTATCAGTTGCCAATTTCCATGGTGTAAACACTCTGACCGTGGCCAGTCTGAAGCAACCAACACAAAGTTCTCCAAGTGAGGTTTTGGGAAGAGATGTGCCATAACGCAGCGTTACCATGTTTCTACCCTGCGGATACAAAACATGCAAATAACCTAAAAAGCATAGATAACAGAAAGATGTGCTAAAGTAATTAGGAGATGGTGCATTTCCAATAGTTACTGGCTTTGTTTCTGATAGAGCTTACTTAATGAACGTATATACAACTTATTTTCAAATAATTACTGTGTTTAGTAACTGATTTACAAAATTCTTACGAGTCGATGACCCTGGTCTTCATACGCTGCTGTAGCTGGTTGCAGCACACCCCTGGGCTGGCATGGAAATGAAGGGAATTCTTTTTCCCGAAGTCAGAACTTAAACCTTTTTGACCTGAATAGATTCCTCATTTCAAGGAAGCGTGACATTCAGAGTGGCTTTCCCTTTGTGGAAAGATGCTTTTCCCTCAAGTGTAAGAGCCTGGTGGCTGGTTAAGACTGTGTCCAGCTTTGATATGGTCCCACCTGTTGGTTTTGCTTCTGTTGCTTGTGCTTCAGGTGTCATTCCCAAAAAATCATTTCCACACCAACATCAAGGAGCTTCTTCCCTACGTTCACTTTGGGAGCTTTATGGTGTCTCGTCTTATGTTTAAGATTTTAATCCATTTCAACTTACTTTTTTGAGTGATGGAAAAATTCTATTTTCTTTATGTGGTTATCCAATTTTCCTAACACCACTTGCTGCAGAGACTCTCCTGTCCATACTGAACGTTCTTGGCTCTCTTGTCAAACGGTAGTTGACCCTATAAACAGGGGTTGATTTCTGGGTTCTCGGTTCTGTCCCACTGACGCCCGTGCTGGCTGAATGGCCTCATTTGCTTCCACGTTTCTGGGACGCCCAGGCCGAGGGCAAGTACGATGCCGCAGGCTTAAGGGGTATATTTAGATACTTTCTTTTCAACTACGTTCACATTTTAACTTTGAGGGCAGGTAGAGGACAGCGATAGAGATTGCAATTTTTAATCTTTGGAAGATAAATATGCCACTGACACAGTGAAAAATGTTGATTTCCCTGGTGCTTTTTTCTCTGTTTGAACATATCCCCCAATATGAGGCACTGCCCAGATTCTCTTTTTATCTTAAAGATATTAAGTTCTTTAATGATGCTACAGCGAGGAGCCATTCTAACGCCCAGTCACAGATACACGTTGTCACCAACTATGATGTTGAGACAAGGTGAAGGAAAAAAGGATGCTTTGTTGCCTCCTTTATCATAAAAAGGAAGGACCCCGAGCTATCTCTTCTGCCTGCTTATATTTTTTTGAAAAGTCTAAAGAGGAACAATTAATAGTAGTACCAACAAATAAAACCCTTGTTCTCACATGAGCTAATGATTTCAAAAATTCTTGCTTTGGCTTTTCATTTTGTTTTGTCTCCCCACCCCCCCTTTCCTGGTAAGTAGAGCATCACAGGAGATTTTTCCATTACCTAAAAATAAGAGAAGAAACATGCTGCACAGTTATGTTTCCAAAATACCTTACTAGAAAAAATATCACTCATGCATGATTACCCAATAATCTCTCCCTGCAACAGAGTGCATATTTGTTGCTTACCAAGCCCCATGAATTGCTTTAAGGATTTAATTTTTAATATTCAAAACAAATTCGT
The DNA here is from genome assembly GCA_028534135.1 of Potos flavus. Classification (NCBI taxonomy): domain Eukaryota; kingdom Metazoa; phylum Chordata; class Mammalia; order Carnivora; family Procyonidae; genus Potos; species Potos flavus. Next base: position 1,681,538 of record CM052885.1, read on the forward strand.
GAGACAGAAGGTACAGTCCACGAAGGTAGGGAGTTATTTTGTTCTCAATTGTAGAAGCTCAGTAAATGTTTGTTGAATGAGTAATTTCCTCAGCTCAATACCGAATTTACAGCCAAGGAAATGTACTGGGGCAGTTGATGACCTTGCTAAGCACTGGCCAGTTAAAAAATGGTAGAGGATGATTTAAATCGAGCATTCTTTGGTTTCACAGCTCTTTCCCCAAAGTATTGTGAGACCTCTGTGGTGTTCCATGGAGGAGAAGCTCAGTGACCTTCTCAACTTGCCCTGTCCCATCGGCACATCTGTCCCGGGAAAGTCAAAAGGTATTCAAACACTTCATAACATTTAAATATACTGTCCACTTAGATTATTTTTGAGTAAAAACTGCAGAACTGCCCTTGTTCTTCCCTCTCTTGCACAAACGTAGTAAAACAGACATTCTGACCTGCTCTACACACTAAGCCTGGTATTTATTGGGCATTTATTATCCCAGTCGTACACACCTAACCTTAGACCAGTTGCATTGCACGAACACCAAACCGTCTTCCGTGTGGTACACGTGTGTGCTTTCCAACATTCCCGAGCGAACTGTACGCAGCGTGGAATTTGAGATGGACCGCGCCAGACACCACTGGACAGCATCACAGTAAAATCCAGTATGTTCATTAGAGCATATTTTTTTGAAAGTAATGACTGGAGATTCTCTCATCGAAGGTTACCTTTCTCCCGTTGATAGATGAGCTTCGGGAATTTGAGCCTCGGAAAGAATACACTGCCACATCTATGTACTATTCGGCTTTCAGTTATCATGCTGAAAACGGAGGTAAAAGAGCGAGAAAATACCAGTCATCTGAGAATGGTTTCTGGGGTCCAGTGAGAGAGGCCGTCTTGCCTTTGAGCAAAGCACTCACCTGCTGATGTTTGTTCTGTGCGGTCCTGACTCAGTCCTCTGCGTCAGGCCTGCTGTCCGCCACGTCCCACGGGTTCTCGGGGGCAGAAAGGAATGGGGTCGCCAGGAAAGGTCGCCAACCATCTGTCTAAAGATGGTTGTAAAATCAACCTAATTTTTATTATGAGAATCTCTACCTTTCGAGTAAGAGTGGGACTCCGAGGAATACTTTCAGAAGTTTTCATGGTATTTGGAAATTCTGAAACTATGCTGAGAGCTCATCTGATTTTGATTCATACTGAGGGGCGGGCAGGAGAAGGGATGGGTGACATGGTAAATAACGATAAAGAACCTCAGTTAAATTTTAATCTCAGATAAACAATGATTTTTTTTTTTTTTTTTTAATTTAAGAGCATTTGTCTGCTCAGGCTTCCCTAAGAAAGTATCATCGACTGGGTGGCTCAGAAAACAGAGAAGGCGCTCCAACAGGCCTGGAGATGGGGAGCCCAGGGTCTAAGCACCGGCAGACTGGACGTCGGGTGAGGACCTGCCCCTGGGCAGAGGGCTGCCTTCTCCGCGTGTCCTCACCCTGCGTGCCCTCTGCAGGCTCTCTCTTGTCCTATAAGGCAAGAATCCCACCCTTTATGACCTCGTTGGACCTTAATTACCTTCCAAAGGCCTCAGCAGACCGCGAGTTAGGACTTCAACATGTGAATTTGGGGAGGACACATTCAATCCCAACAGTAAGTATATCTCAAGTTCCGGACGGCGTACTTACACCAAAGGAACTACCTGTTGTTTATCTGAAGTTCAGGTTGGCCTGAGCATCCCGTTTCATCTGTGTGTCTCCCTGTTGAACATGGGAAGAGAGCCAACCAGGAACCTGAAGACTTAGATGCCAGCCCCGCCTCCCCCTGCCCGTGGGAGCAGCGAGTTCCTTCAGCCTGCGCGGCCTCAGTCTTGTCGGTAAAGTGGGGATCCTGAGACCAGGAGAGACCTGCCTCGTGGGGTTTTGTAGGGAGTGCACTGGCACTAACCAGATACCTTGCCCGCAGCAAACCCTCAGCCCTCCTCCCTGACTTGAGATTCAGTGAAATACGAAGCAGACTCATGCCTCCTCCCCTGGGCCAGCAGCCTGCGACTCCTGGTCTAGGCAGGAGCCCAGACGCCCTGCAGGGTCTCCCGGCAGCATTTCCGGAGGCGTCTTCTCCTGAGAGCGGGGAGCTAAACACCAGGTGCACATCCGAGTCAACAGCGGGACGAAAGGGGCAGGAAGAGGGAGCAGGGGTAGGGAGGAAGGAGATGCGAGCCGCAGTAACTGAACCTGGGCCACAGGACCAAGGACAGTGTCCCTCGGGGCGTCAGACTGCTCTCCCCCAAGGCTGGGTGTCTGTGAAAGAGATTTTCAGTTTTTAGACACTGCAGTTAAAAGCTATTAAGCTATGATATAGAAGACGATATAATACAGATTATCATTTGCATATAGCATGGAACATAGAATAAAAGTGGCATCAGTTTCATGGATGTACAAGTTAGACATTTTCTTATTTCTATTAAATTTATTTTTTTTGTGAATTTTGCATATAGTTTTTGGGAAAAAATGAGAAAGAAACAAGAAATTACCCCTGATACAACCACGCAGATGTGACTATATCACTTTTACTGCATATCCTTTTAATGCTCCTGAATACCTACATAGTTCTCTCTTTTTTTTAAAGAGTTTTACTTGACAGAGAGAGCACAAGCAGGGGGAGGAGCAGAGGGAGAGAGGGAAGCAGACTCCCCACTGAGCGGGGAGCCTGACACGGG
>CM052885.1:1684735-1704620 GCA_028534135.1 Potos flavus
ACCGGCCTGTTCGCCGCAGACCCTACATGCATGCCCAGGAGTGCGATGTCACCTGTACCTCCATCTGAGAAGTGTGACCTATCGCAGGCCTGAAGGCTCCCAGCTCTCTACTACCTTTAGGGACAACGTGATCGCTTAGGTCGGCGTTTCTCCGACTCGGAAGCGCTGAGGGAGAACCTGGGGCTTTCGGGGAAATGCAGGTTCTGATTCAGCAGCGGCAGGCTGGGGCGCGAGAGTCTGCATTTCCTCCAAGCCCCAGGCGTTATTGAGGGTGCTGGTCTGAAGACCCCTCCTTGAGTAGCAGGGGATGGGCGATGAAGGCCCGGGAGAGGTCCCTCATCGACGGCTACCTCTTCTTCATTTAGTGATGTCCGGGAGGAGATACTTGCTGTCTTCGCGACTCTGCTTTAAACGACACCTTTCTTCTGAATTATGCTCTTCGTTTATTTTCTAATTTGTGAAGCAGCCTTTCATAGTAAAACGGGCCTGTGCTTTGGATCCACATAGACCTGGGTTCAAATCTGGACTCTGCAGTCACAATATGTGACTTCGGACATATTAAAATGCCATTTCCCCGTTTTGCTTCCTATTATTTAACTGGTCTGACATCAGTGTCCCTGCACATCTCCCCACATAGTTCCAAGCAATTGGAAAAAGCCAATGGATGCAAGAAGAGGGCATGCCCTGGAGGATTATACTCATGCCACAAAGGTACATGGAAAAATCATGCTGTTTTGAAATCAGCCATACAGCTCCCTAGAGGGAGAGAACTGTTACTGTTTTCAACACAAGAGGTGTTTCTTCTTCACCCAGTTCTACAAGATGTAATATTGCAAACACACCTGCTTTTCTTGTATGGCAACCTCCTATATCTTCCTGACCGTTCAATACACATTGCCCTGGACACATTGGTTTGTGTGGGTGGCCTTTGGGGAAGGGAAAGAATGTAGCAGCTATCATCATGGGCAATGCAGTGTGGCTAAGGAATAACACGCTTCGGAGTGTAAATTACAAGGGAGGTTGAGCATCCCCGGGTACTTGGGATGAAACTCAAGCCAATTCTGTCTGAATCTAAAGAACTAGGTAAGTCCAGTTGCCACCAATATACTTTCCTTATCGACCCTTTTCTTCTCTGCTGTTCCTCTGAAAACCACTGTGATTGACGCTGCTTGCACGGCACACAGACATGACGTTGTGCCCAGTGTTGTAGCCCTTTGCGTGCACTGGTGGTCCCACCCCATGTTTGCTCTCGGGCCCTGAACGTTGACCCCGTGTTCAGTGATCACTCACTACATGAGTCAGCATATACGTGTTCTTTTCGCAGACAGTGAAAGTCAAATAATTCCAATATTGGGGAATCATTGTATATGGCCAGTTAGAATTTTCTGATACCTGAGGGTTATGCAACAGCTTTTCTGTTTTAACTAGAGTTTTGGGGAAAAAAAATCTAAAATATCTTTAATGCATTTACCTGTTTTTAATGATTATAGTATAGGTAAAGCAAGTAAATTTGACTTGAATCTGAATTTTCCCAGGAATGATCATCTACTTTTTGGCATTATTTATGCCTCAAATTATGACCCAGGGCTGCAATCTTACAGAAAACATAAAGGTGCAGATGGGTTTGTATTTAGGCTGAGAAGCACTTGGGTAGTTTTGTAAGTTTTTATTAATTCGTTATATGGTCTTCGATTCCTTTTACAAATATAGTACAGGAAATGGTTAATTAAAAGTTTTCCATAATGTTGCCATGATCCACTTGGGTTCTGATATGTAAATATTTTTTAAAAACTCTCTAGCATTAATCACTTTCATATAGATTTGTTATCCAAAATCGTCTTCATTGAATCTGTGCATAATCTTCCCTTTGGCAAAATCTTGCAATGGTTTGATATAACAGTCATTTAAAACTTTTTAGAATTGTTGGGCAAAAATTGTGTAAAATAATTGCAATTCACTTCTCTAAGAATCTATATTTTAACAATATAATTAGATAAATTTATAGCTTTTTGCTTTTGAACACACAGCATTAGACCCAATGATGTTCAAGAAAGTTCCTTCCTCTTGGCTTGCAAATACTATTTATATGTTCAAAGCATAGTACTTTTTAGGCAACATTATTGAACCAACATTGCTTGCATGGATAACAAAACCCCTTCAGATCTTGGCAGGCGGTCACAGTCTCCTTTCAGAGACTGCTATGTAGACATGACTGCCCGTGACTTGAGATTTATTCTTTCCTATTGAAAGGTATGTATTTAATTTAAAACTTACAAATAAATATTTGAAAAAATATTTGAATGTTATTGAAATATATTTTTAAATTCTATCAAAAGCCATAAATCCAATAGTACCAAAAATAGAAAATAAAGTAATTTATTAATGAAATTCAGAAATGAACGAACTGAGTAATATTAATTGAGCTGTTAATAAAAGTAATAGCAGTTAACATTTATTTCCTAGTATGTGTCAGGTACTATCTTAATATATATTTCACACACACAAACACAAACACACACACTCATACATTCACTTAAGCCCCTTACCAGTGGCATGGTATGGATGGGCTGTGATTATCTCCATTTTATAGATATGGAAACTGAGGACTGGTTTATGTAAGTTGGCCACCATCACCATCTAGTAAATGGTAAATATGCTTTAAACCCAGACATCTGACTATAGATCCCACACTGAACCACTGTACTAAACTTCTTTATGTAACAGGTGATTTACGTTATATTATTTAATCAACCCAACAACCACCAAATTACTCTAATTGCATTCAGTTTCTAGATGCACTATAGTAACTAAAGTTATAAAAGGTTAAGTCATCAGCTTAATGTGTAGTTAATAAAGAATACACCTGGAATTCATACTTCAGAGTAGTTGTCAATAGATCCTACTCTTGTTTTATTCTCACGTTTTGCCTTCAACTATAGCATTCATATCTGGGCCTTTAGATCTTTACATTTTAAGACTAAAAGTGTAGATATAAAGAGGTAATGAGGATCATAGTTGTTTTTCTTTTTTTTAACATTTGATTTCAGAGAGAGAGAAGGGGGGAGAGGCAGAGGCAAAGGGGGAGACAGAATCTGAAGTGAACTCCCCACTAAGTGCAGAGCTCGATGCAGGACTTGATCCCACGACCCTGAGATCATCACCTGAGCTGAAATCAAGTGTTGGAGGCTTACGAACTGAACCACCCAGGTGTCCCAAGGTTGCTTTTCTAAGTTATCTTAGAAGTACAATTTAATTCATTAAAAAAGTGGGGGAGACTTACTAATCTCAAATGTTTGAATTGGTCCAGGGAGAACCAAGATTCAAGTTGTGTGCTTTGAAAACAGCAGGAGACCAGGCAGAGGCGCTGGGTGGTGGGGAGAAATGGTTTTCTTTCTACTTGCTTTTCTCCTCGTGTAGTTTAATTTTTGACATCACCAAGGCATAACGTTAGCAGTATTTTCCAAGTTGATTAAACATCATGTATTCTTACGGAAGGAAAATGACACACATCAGATAATTAGATGTTTGGATATGTCCCTCACTACTGTGAGCACAGAGCATCTGAGAGAAGCTGCTGCCATTAGCGTCGGATTGGAAATACATGGTCGCTGACGCTTTCAAGCCGCGCGGTCGGGGGATCTGCATTTTCTCAGCCATTTTTGGCTTGATGTATTTCAAAGCTGAATCTCTGAGGCAAGTTCAGTAATCTATGGTTGAAGAATTGAAGTATGAGCAGGATACTGAGAAAGCTGTAGATTGCCTTGAAAAGGAGTAAGCCGTCCAGCAAGAAATTGCTTTAGAACAACTTCAAATAGTTTCCGCTGGTGGAATATGGTTGATTTTCAATTTATTTTCACCCAAGGCAGATTTGTCTATTTTAAGGCACCCACTCCAGAACGACTCCAAAGCAACTGGATTCGGGCTTTGAAAAAATTCAATCTAATCCATCAGCGTCTATTGGAACGTGACCTCCAGTGTACAATGTGTATGTGTATAATATCATTATACATAATGTCTTCTTCTTTTTTAAAAATAAGAACTAACAAAAAACTAGCTTCGTTTTTTCCTACCTTATATTTTTGGAGGCACATTTATTTCTAGGGATGTAAAAGTCTCGAGTGCATGAAAGCATGGGACTGTGGTGGGTGTGGGAGAGCAGCCGCCACCAAGTTAGAGGCTGACATGGAAGCCGTGTCCTCAGGCAGAACCCGTCTCACTGAGAGCAAGTTCATACAGAGAAGACCATGACCTGCAACTCCTGGAATAGTTCCCTATATAATAAAAAGGAAAGAAATTATACCTCCAAATAGAGAAGAGATTGGCAAATTATATATATATGTATATAATTTTGATATATATATCATAAAATATATATATTTATAAAAAATATATAAATATAAATATATAATGGTATATATAAATATATATAAATGGTGTATATATATAGATATATATATTTTTTTTTTTTTTTGAGCGAGAGAGAGCATGAAAGAGGGTACACACCTGCATGCAGTTGGGGAAGGCACAGAGGAAGTGGAAGAGAGTCTTTAAGCAGGCCTCACGCTGGGCATGAGATAATCACCTGAGCTGAAATCAAGAGTTGGACGCTTAACTAACGAAGTTGCCCAGGTGCGCTGGTAAATGATATCTTAAATTCACATTTCCTGGGATCTTCATAGTATTTGTCCAAACTTGTGATTTTAACATGGGCTGGAGAAACAAAAGAGGAATGAAAACAAAATAGAAAAAATAGTTTCTCGAAAACAATTTCTAGTTGCTCATATGGGAAATCACTTAAGGAAATATCAGAAAGAGATGTTACAAATGTGGAAAAAATCTCCATAACCAGTCCTGCACACACCCATCATGAACTGATCTAACCCTAATCCTTTGAACCTCAAACACCTCAGCCCCGTGTTTACTCACACTTGCCCCAGATCTCAGTGTCTCCTAGCTTGTGTCCAATGTTGGCCTCTTCTACTCTCCCGTCTCCCCCTGAAGCCAGAACAACGTGGGTAGAAGACAGATCCAAACCAATCTTCCTTCCTCGTCTCCAGTCATTCCCCATTGTTCCCAGGACAAAGCTCTTTCCCTACTCTAGGACGGTCTAATTCCTCAGTCTCATCTAGAGTGAACTCGTCACTCAACTGCTGGTACAGCTATCGATTGTCTCAAGAAAGTAGCTCCTTCAAACGCCAAGTTCTCTCAACCCTCTGGTCCTTACCTTGACATCGTCATCCTCTCTTCCTCAGATGAATGAACTTCCTCAAAAATTTTACACATTAGGAAGCTACAGCAGAAATTTCCAGACAGAGAAAGCTCCCTCTGTTTCTCTAAAACGTATGCTTGCGTGCTAATTTTCCCATTGTATGGTTATTTTTCCTTGGCATACTCTCTCTTGTTTGGCATAACAGAACTCAATAAATGTGTAAAATAGTACTTTGCATATAAGAAATATTATAAAACATTTTGAACAAAGAAAATGTTGAATAAGTGAAGAAAAAATAATTATACATGTGCAGATTTCAGTAGTTTTAATATGAACAGTTTATAACATTTTTATTTTGAAATATTAAATTATGGAAAAGTTGCAAAAATTGTACAGAGTTCACATGTACCCTTCACCCAACTTCTCACGTTGACATGTTATCTAACTAAGAAACTAAATAAGAAAGTCACGCCGGCACCATAATATGAATTAGTCTACGGGTTTTGTTCAAATTTCCCTAGCTGTTTCCATTAGTAGCTTTTTTCAGTTCCAAGATTCAGTCCATTCTGTCCCACTGCTTGTGGTCATCATGTGTCCTTATCTCTTCTGATCTGTGACAGATTTTCGGTTTTTCCTTATCTTCTATGACCTTGACAATTTTGAAGAATTGTTTTATGGAATGTACCTCAAATTCGGTGTGCCTGATGTTTTCTCATAATTAGGCTAACTAATGGGTTTCTGAGATGACCGCAGATGACACAGATCGCAGAGGTGATATGCCCTACTCATCACACCATAACAGTCTGGTGACCTTCATCACTTCATCATATGGTTTCTGTAAGATTTCTCCACTGTAAGCTTACTGTTTTTCCTTTTCATACTATATGTGCCGGAAGCCGGTCACTAAGTACAGCTCAGCCCAAAGGGTGGGAATCCTGTGTTCCTGAGGAGGAATTATGAAATATTTGTGGACATATGTTAAAACCACAACGGCAATATTTTGTGGGAGAGATTCTGAGGCTATGAAAATGTTCTCTTTCTCCTTACAGTTTTGTCCCCTAATTACAGCATTCATTAATAACTTTGCCGCAGTAATTACTACTACGCTGATCTAATGGTGCTTTTCTATTTCCCTCATTCTTTCTACATTTATTTATTAGAATTCTCCTATAAAATAGTCGTCTTTTCTTTCCCCTCCATTTACTTATTCAAACGCATGTTCATACTGTTTGGACTCGGGTAATTTCTGATTCTCGGGATAATAATCCTACACGATACTACTGGTTATTTTGTTGCTAGCTGGTCCAAACTTGTGACTGGGGGCTTTGCTCTATCGGGCTGTCTGGTGTTGCCTTTGACACGGCCCCTCCCCTGTTCTTTAGCCTTTCTTTATTTTCTGGATGACAAGGTACTCCAAGCTCATCTTGTGATTTCCCAACTCCAGCTTTAAAGTCACTCTTTGCTTCAAGGAGCCCTCATTACCTTTTATTGGAAAAATGGTATTTAGAAACCAAGGTTTGAACAATGAGTGTGTTCATTGCCGCTGGGGAGTCATTGCTTCTAAACCCCTGACCGCAGACAGAGCTGGGAAATATGTCTGTATACTATCCTGTGTATTTACACATGTCCATACTTACCATTTAACTTTCTGTTTATATATAGTAAAAGAAACACGAGGCTGTATTTATATCACTGATTCTAATCTAGTACCGTAAGGCTCCTTTTCCCCACCCTCCTTGCTTATTTGTAACTTTCTGTCAGGGAGTAACCAAGCTCTCATTTTCTGCCATATAGTTATTTGTTTAATCCTAGCTTCAAACTTGCTGATACGTACCCCAGTAAAGGACAGTTTACCAACAAGTGTAGAATGTTCGTGTCCATTTCTTTTGTCTTTACTCTGTTTAAAAAAGATTTTATTTATTTATTAGAGAAAGAGAGAGAGAGAGAGAGAGAATGCCAAGCAGACTCTGCACAGAATGTGGAGCCCCACATGGGGCTGGATCTTATGGCCATGACCTGAGATCATGACCTGAGCCCAAATCAAAAGTTGGATGCTCAACCGACTGAGTTACCTTGGTGCCCATTTTTGTTATTCTTACAGTATCAAGAAAAATGTCCAAAGTTATTTTGGCTGGCTTTCCCCCCCACTAAACTCCTTAGTGCAGTTATGTCCTACATTTGCAATAATGTCAGATTTATTTATAGCAGACTGAGCTCTATTCAAAGTTCCCTGAAATCCCAGTTTAGTTTCTTCTATTTGCACACAGGAAATTCAGCTCTTATGTCTAGATGTTCTAGGTGTTTGGATAAATGCATAAACTCCTAGACCCACTACCCTTGTCCCATGCAGGATGTCCCATCACCCTACACTTTCCTTTGTGTTTTGTGTTTATTGTCAACCATCTTCTCTCTCCTAAACTAAGGATGTCACATAAATGTCTGCATTCTTACACTCATCAAGCCTCATTTAAGATTCCTCCAAATTCTTTCATGAATTAATAGCTAGTTATTTTTTATACCTGAATAATATTCAATCGTTTGCATGTATCATAGTGTCTTTTTTCATTAACCCATTGATACCATCTAGATTTCTTCCAACTTTTGATAATCATGAATAAAGCAGCTATAAACATTGTATATATGTTTTTGTGTGAACATTCATTTTTAAATTTTTTAAATTTAATTCATTTATTTATTAGAGAGAGAGAGTGCACGCATGCATGAGCACGAATGGGGGAGAGGGGCAAAGGGACAAGAAGACTCCCTGCTGAGTGGGGAGCCCAATGCGGGGCTCGATCCCAGGACCTTGAGATCATGACCTGAACTGAAGGCAGACGCTTAACTGACTGAGCCACCCAGGCACCACTGATATACATATTTTTTCTTTAAGTTAAGACTATTTTTTTAGAGAAATTTTAGAATGACAGCAACATTGAAAGAAAGGTACAGAGAGTTCCCAGATAACCCTACATGGTCACACGTATGTTCCTGTTCCACCCAGAGGTACAGACTTTCCTTCTTATTTCCTCCTTCCAACTGCACTGGATTTTCACAATTCTCTAAGGTGACAGATTTTAATTCCTCGTTCCTGGAAAATTTAGGTCCCCCTGTTTCTTAGGGGAGATAAGAAGGCTGGGTCTGAGAAGAATTTTGGCCTGGGCTGATGTTACCCTTCACTTGTGGGCAACATGGAAACTTTCTTAAATTTATCCCCATCTTTTGCATGGATGCCTGCTTGGATTCATGTAGAAAAAGCCTGCAGATGGCAGAAAATGCCGTGAGGAATGGTCCTTAAGAACTTCATCGTCTCATGGTAGCCCACACTCTGCCTTCAAGAATTTTTAAAAATTTAGCTAAATTTCCTTCCTGGCTTATATGCCATCTGGCAGGGTACGTCGTGGGTTCGTAATCGCTCGGGACTTGTTTCTCACCGTGGCTACTGTCTCCCCTCATAGTTTTTGGTTAGTTGCTTTTCCCATGATATCAGTTTTCTGATGAACTCAAGAAAAGTCATCAGTATGCATTTTTTTCCTGCTTTTTTTTGTTGTTGTTGTAAGAGGGAGAGTGGCACACTCTTCAGTTCTCTACATCTCTGAGCTGATACAGGAAGTCCATCAGCAATTTTATTTTATTTATTATTTTTTCCATCAACAATGTTGATTTTTTGAAGTGAATTACAAAACAATTTACCTGGAATCCACTTATGAAATTTCATGAATTCCCTATGCTAAGCTAAATATCAAGATGACCATCTATCAATAATAGAGGAAGCGGCTTTTCAAGCGTTCATTATATCACCGGAATCTAGAACAGCAGATTTTTAAACATTAGGTCTGAAAGATCCTGAGGGAATCTTTGTTTCCACTTTTGTCTTGCTTGTAGACTCCACGGGGAACGTAGTGCATCCAGTATGTTCTTTGTATAACTAATTTCAAAAAGAATATAAAGATATGTATGTCACGCTAACCTCACCAATCATGGTATTCTTTGTGAACAATACATAAATCATAAAAAATGCCACGGAAAGAGATATTCGAGGTGTAACAATAACAAAACACCTCCCAGAAGGATATTCTACATGTCCCCTTGCACCTGCTGTGTAATTTCTCAGATTGCTTCCCCATCAGAATCCGCTTCTGTAATGACAGCCCACTATGGAGAGTGGTTGCTCTGTGCAACCATTTTCCAGCCTTTGCAAGAGCATGCCTTCTCATACCTTCCAACTGACGTCCTACTAAAGGACTCGGAAAGAGGATGGTATCCCCTGCATGTGTTAGACAGCTGCGGGTGGGGGAGAGAACGTCACACATAATCCCGGCAGATGCATGCATTGATGGCGAGAGTCTATTGACCGCAAAGGAGAGAATAAAACCAATTATTTAATTCAGATTCTAACCCATGGCTTCCAAATCTTAGTCCAGTGAATTTTATATTAAATCAGACTGCCTAAAAGATTCTTTCCATTGTTTTTTTTTCCCTTTTAGAGGATTAAGAAACCAATGCTCGTGTTTAATGAAGCATCCAGCTACATTTTAAACTGCATATGTATTCCATCTCAATTTTCTTTGATTCAGTCGGAGTCCATTTGGTGCTATTATCCACAGATGGACAAAGCTATTTTCTATAGCTGATTTCACTTGTGATTCTGCAACCTATTTGCCTTCCCATCTCCCTCTAAGCCTTAAGATTATATTTTTCAAATACCCTGCAGTACTTGTTCATTCTCACGGACACTAACTCTGTACCTAAGTGAATAACAGCACCATTTCCAAAGAATCCTAACTGGGGATCTGAATTGCAACTGTCTGAAGAGAAGTAGATAGCTTTAAGAAGAGCTCCAAATGTTCTTTTTCCCAGGTTATCATCCTAAGTAGGTCAGTGGTTTTCAATAGACGTGGTAAAAATCATTGAAGTGTCTACCAAGTAGATCCTCAGGCACAACCCTAAACCTGCCCAGTCAGGAGCCCTGCAGGTTAGCCCGGAATTTGCAGAGATGCTTCATAACTTCTAGATCATTCACATTTTTCCTTTTCTAGGCAAAATGTACTATTCTCTACTGCACACTTAAAATGGTAAACATATTTTTCTTTTTGTTTATTTCCCTTTTGGAAGATGATACTTTTGTTTTTAGCTTTTTAATTTGTTTTCTATCCAGATTAGTGACTATCTCGAGAGAAGTAAAACATTATTTTCGCCTTTTTCAACTACAAAATACCTTGTGACAGTATGAGAACTCCTCTATATCATAAGTCACTAATCTAAGACTGCAATGATAATCATTCAATTGGATTTGAAGTTGAGGTCTTAAGTTTTTTGGTTTTTTTTTACTGAAACTCAGAAAACTCAAAATATATCTACCAAAAGAGGTTATGAGAATTTTGAGGGCTTTTAAAAGTAAATCACGTAAGCCTTTGTCCATTCTTCGTAATATGTCAAATGTTCTTCCTTAAAATGGAAGAGAAAAAAAAAAAAGCAAAGAGATCCCTGGCATGAAAACCAAAAGGCAAACAGAAACACCTAAGACAACATACCAAGAAGGCAAAGTAATTGAAAAATACAGCATCTGGTTAAAGGATGGGAATACTAAGTCTACAGAGAATAAAACCAATTATTTAATTCAGATTCTAACCCATGGCTTCCAAATCTTAGTCCAAATCTTTCTAAAGAAAGACTTTGAGTCAAAGTCTTTCTTTTTCTTATAGGGATAAAGAAGTAGCGATAGATAGAATCATATTTAGTTGGCAGTTTGGCAGACAAAGAAATGGGCAGTCATGCACTTGACCTAAAAAGCCCACGTAAAACGTGATGGATACATGTGAAAACAGCGTCTACGTCACTGTTACACTAGCAGGGACACTGAAATGTTATATCCGATTGGATGGAGGTAAGTCACAGGGAAGGAGGCTTCCTCCCAGCAGAGCAGGCATTGCTAAGACGGAGCACTCCTTGAAGGTCGTAGAACCTAAACGCTGCAGGTGTCCGCATTCTTTGCAAGCTTAAACACCACTTGCAAGATCAGAAAATGGTTTGGATGTGACACAGCTAAACGACCGAGGCTTTGGTGGTAAAAAGGTCTGAACCTGATCCCAGAACCATGCCAGGCCAGCGAGATTTACGCAGGTCATTAAAATTCTCTACACTTGAGGTTCCTCAGCATAAAATGGAAGCTAGAATCCTGGACCTTCTGAGTGATGACTAGAATTAAATAAGATCCAGGATAAGCTGCCCGGAGAACGTGTGTGTCTGTGCATTTACTCCTTTTGCCTCCTTTGTGCTTCCCTTTTGTTCCCTCCCCCAGTTCCGGGGAGTCCCGGGGGGGGGGGGGCGGCAGAGAAGAACATCTGAGTAGATGATACTTCATTTTCTTCCCATCGCTGCGAGAGCGATGCTCCCTAACTCACATCCACTTACTCCCGTACACAGCCATTCCGTTGCTTTCATCTCCTAGAAGACCAAATCCAGATAACTTCGTCTCACCTAGTTCCTGCTTGTGTCTCAAGTCTCCAACTGCTGCACAGCACCACGCAGATATGGGGAGAAGAACAAACCGGTGCTGTTTGGACCCAGTTCACACTGTGGCTTCAGCATTTCTAGCCCTCTGACTTGGCAGAATATTAATCTCTTTTCAGTCGCAAGTTCACCTTTTGTTGACTAGAAACAAAGATGATCATGCCAGTCTGAGTTGTTAGGGAAACCGCATAAAATAGCTCTTACTGCAACAATGAATGACTTTTCCCGTTGACTGAAGGTATATTTCTGTTTCAGGTTTGTGCCTCTTACGTGTTTGTTGTTGTTTTGCTTTAATTTGTTTTCCTCACCTGAAATGCCTTTCCCCTGCCTTTCCTAAGGAAGTACCGTTCATTATTCGCTATGATGACAAGGTTACAGAGTTGGTTGTTCTTCTGTAGTCAGTAGGTCCCACCATCTTGGAATGAATTAAGTAGTCTTTTTTCTCTGTTTGCATAGCATTTTAAATCTTACCTGTGGTCAGCTCTAAAATCCCGTATTAGACTTGTTCAGGAGCCCTTTCCCACAGTACAATGTGAACCTCAAAGTCCTGGGACTGAACCTAGCCCAATACCCCTGGTGCGATCTGTCTATACCAGATTATTCAATCAATGACTTTGGTCTTTTTCTGTCCACTTAAAACATATTTTTATTGTGGTAAACTACACTTAATAGAACATTTACCAATGTAACTGCATTAAATTATACAATCTAGTGGAATTAAGTAACTTTATAATGTTGTACAACCATGGTCATTGCCTATGTCCAAAAATTTTCATCACCCAAAACTCATTAAGCAGCCACTCCCAGTTCTTTCCTCCACCCAGCTCCTGGTGACCTCTAATTACTTTCTGTCTCCATGAATTTGTCAATTCTGCATACTTCGCATTAAGAGACTCATACAATATGTTTGTGTCTGGCTTATTTCACTTAGAATAATGTTGTCAAGGTCATGGATGGTGTGGTGTGTGTCAGATTACACTGCTTTTTATAGCTGAATACTATTCCATTGTAGGGACGTACCGCTGTGTTTACCCATTCATCTCTTGATGAACATTTCGGTGGTTTCCATAATTAGGTTATTGTGAACAGAGCTGCTCCAAACATTCATGTTCAAATTTTTGTGTGAATGTCTGTTTTCCATTATTTTGGGGTGTGTCATAGGAGTAGAATTGTTGTGTCCTGTGGCAGCTTCATGTTCCAGGTATTCAGGAGGCACCAAACTCTCCCGCAGTGGCTGTGGCATTTCACATTTCCACCTGTAATGTAGGAGGGTCCCAGTTTCTCCTCAGCCTTGACAACACTTGCTATTTTCTATTCTTTCTCAGATTATGGCCATCCTAGTGGGTGAGACCTGATTCCTCACTGTGATTTTGATTAACATTTCCTTAGGGACTAATGACATTGAATGCTTTTCATGTGCTCATTGGCCATTTGTACGTATCAGACAAATCTCTATTTAAGCCCTCAACCAAAGATTTAAAAAAGATTTGTTGTTGCTGAGATGTAAGATTTCCTTATGAATTCTGGAAACTAAACCCTTAGTAGTTAGTGATTTGCAAATATTTTCTCCCATTCTGTGGGATACATGTCACTCTCTCAATAGTGTATTTTGATGGACAAAATTCTTAAATTTTGAAGAAATCCATCTTATCTATTTTTCATTTTGTTGCTTGTGCTTTTGGTGTCATATTTGAGAGATCATTGCCAAATACATAAGGTCTTAAGGATTTGCCTTTTTTTGTATCCCAAGAGTTTTGTACTTTTCGCTCTTACATTTGTCATTGATCCTTTTTGAGTTAATTTTTATATATGGTGTGAGGTAAGTGCCAACTTTATTATTATTATTATTATTTTACACATAGAGATCCATGTTCCCTAGCACTATTTGTTGAGAAGACCTTCCCCCTCCCATTGGAAGGGCTTGGCACGCTTGCTGAAAACCAGTTGGCCAAAGAAGTATGAGTTTATTTCTGGACTTTCTATTTCATTGACCTATACGTCGAGGGTCATGAGATCGAACCCTGTGTTGGGCTTGCACACAGCAGAGTCCTCTTGAGATTCTTTCTCCCTCTGCCCCTCCCTCTCATGATCTCTCTCTTTCTCTAAAATAAATAAATAAATAAATCTTTTTAAAAAAATCCCTAGTTTGGGGAACCTTGCCAACTTTTATTATAATTCTATTACAGTGCTTGAACATATTGTATCGAACCCTACCTTTATTGACAGAATTTCTGAGGGAGCATATGTGGACACTGGAGTTGAGGTTCAAGGGCCCAGAAAATTTCAACTCAATATTCCTCAAGAGAAAACAGTGATAAAAGGCCAATACGAGAAAGAAAGCAGTGTGTACTCTGTGTATTGGTGATGTCCGTGAATCATGAATAGATACATATCAATCAAGAAATGTGTAGATGAATGTGTAAGGTAAGAATATTTTCTATTTTAGAAAGAGCAAAGCTGCAGAATCCGCCTTGGTCCCTTTCTCTTTAAGTGGAAACTCTTCTACTTGCTTAAAATAATCGGCTTTATTATTAGCAGGATTTTAAAACATATTTAATTTCCAAGGAGAAGTCACACCAGTTCAAAGCTGGGGAAGAGAAAAAACAAACAAACAAAAAAAACCCAGCAGACAGCAGAAAGCACCAGTATATTTACTCATGGAAACAAGTCCGTGAGATGGAGTAGCCTTAGGCAAAAATTTTAGGTGGGTCCAAAGTGCAATGCTTTGAATCCTTCTTTCTAGAGCTGCAGAAAAAAATAAACAAATCAAAGTTTTTAAAAGAACTATCACTTTAATTTTCTTGCTTCTGGTACTGTAAACGAGGGTCATGTAAATATTGGCAAACAAAGTTATTGGAAATACAGTCAACATTATTGGGCTGAGGGAAGGGATATTTTGATTATTTAAATTTATAGTTTTCTAAAAGCACTTGATGTATAAGATTTATAAATATCCATAATTATTCATTTTTAAAATTGGAACTCCGGACTTATGGAAAGTTTGAAAAACAACCCAAGGGGTGTTACATCATGTGTGTCACATCGGTATTGTGCTTAGAAAAAAAAACTCTTGCTTCAAAGTGGGGGAATTCAAGTCTACCTAATCTCTGAAGACTAATTATTATCACTATATATATTTTAAACTGTATCAGGCCTCTACCTGCCCCTTATAATTCTTTAAAAGTTTGAGACAAGGAAGAACAATGGTGGTGATTCCGAGATTATACAGGTTTTTTCATTTTCTAGGGCTCTGATTATTAATTAACATTGAGATGAACCTACCATCTCTTCTGGGCAGAGCAATGTGCATTTAATTATACTAATATTCATCAAAAAGTAAAGTAATCCTTGTATCCACTTTGGGCAGAGAGTATTTTACAAACTTCTAGTAATTTGAAGCAGGTCAAGTGAATAGTGATTGAGGTACTTGAAACCATTTTATTATCTGGATAAATTTATTGGGAAAAATGCTTATTGCATTTGATTCTGAACTGATAGAAGGATAAACTACTTGTTTAGTATATCTTATACTAAAATTGAAGCTTATCCAATTATCTGGTCTAAGTTGTGTTGGTTTCTAATTCTCATTGGGGCAGAGAAGTTGTGATGGCATTCTGTATCTGGATAACAATCTAAATAAAATAATGTTTAACATTAATAAATAGTCTTTTACTATTGTCTTTGCAGACCTTACTTTGTTCTAGCTTCACGACAAACTGATGAGGTAGGTCATGGGTATGAATTAAACTGTTCAGGCTTAATTCATTCAGAAAGGTCTTTTCACCGAATGCCATCTTAATGGAAACTTATAGCAATTGGATTTCTTACTAGTAAAGCTCTTCCAAGGATTTCTGCATTTTCCTGGAACTGTAGGAAGAGATTAAGTTGAACATAAGCCATTGACATATGTGATGCTTTTTTCACTTCTCTGCTTCCCCAGTTAGATTCTGAAATTTTCTGTCAGAGGCTGAGTTCATTCATATTTGTATTTTCGGGACCTGGTGGTGGTAGCGGTGATGTAGGTACGCAATAGACGTGTCTTCAATGAATGAGCAAATCTGGAGCTGACCAGTAGTCCTTCCTTGTTTTCCAATAAAACCTCACAAGACACAGTCTGCACTGGACGTTCTCACAGTACACGGCACTCAGTTCTGTCCTGGCTCACGTCACACTGTATGTGTCAGTGCTCTTGACGGCCCCCGGCCCCCACTCCCAATGAATGTGAAGTTCTGAGGGAAAGGACACGACTATATCCACCTAAGAGCTCCTGGTCCTACATAGTGCGTGAGACACAGTGAGTGGGCTCTCAGTAAATACCTACAGAAGGAGGATGTGGTTGGGAAGGTCTTTGTGTCTTTCCCGCTTACCTCCTGGTGAGGAGGGGGCTTATAATAAAAGCATAATAAGGAGACACAAGAAATGTTAACATAACAACATATGGATGTTTTGAAATTAATAGTAATGCATTTTTTAAAAGAGTCTTTGCTTTAGATCTGCTATTCTGATGAAAAACCTAAGTCCTTTCCAGGAAGGACAGAGACGGTCCACTGCAAATGGCCTCTTCTGGGATGCATCTGGGAGGAGTGGGTTCCTTCCATAACCAGCTTGCGTGGCCAGGATGTGGTGGAGCTGGGGCCTCCCTGGAAGCAGATCCAGGGACAGAAATGACCCAGGGAAGACTGGAGGACACTGAGGAGAAAGCAGGATGATCGGAGACTAGGGCTGTCAGACTTCCGGGGAAGGCAGGCGTGGGGTGGACCCAGAGACGTGCGTGGACGATATAAGAGATAGAGCTTTGCTTCACCTTCTGCCCCCAACCTTGTGATGACTAAAAGAAAGACCACTTTCTCTCTTCACATGCTCCACAGTGATTCATGTTGTCCAGGAATAGTCAAGTTTTTATACTTGTTCCCTCGTGGTTCGGAATACTCCATGAATGTATATAGGACACGAGAGATGTCACCATGGGCGTATTGAGGACATGAGAGATGTCACCATGGGCGTATTGAGGACATGAGAGATGTCACCATGGACGTATTGAGGACATGAGAGATGTCACCCCATCAGAGCAGTCTTAGAAAACCAGGTCCCAGGAGGAATGCCACAGGGTCCCCAAACTTCCCCAGACATACAGGAAGAGTACCAGGTTCTGGGCAGTTCAGCCGGCGTGTCGCACTGAAGCAGGCTTTCCTGAGACCCGCGGGGACACAGACAACCCCACAGGAGACGCAGCTGGGCCACCATGAAGACCAGCAGCACAGAAATGTCTGCTGCTGAAAATGGGTTGAAAATCCCCACTTTGCCTTCTTCGGGTCCAGTATGCTATGGAAACCATGCGTTAGGGAGATGGCTTGCCTTTTTCTTTGGGTGAACACGGTCTTGACTTTTCTTCTACGGGATCCCAAGGGCCTCAAAGCACAAGGCCCATTTTTCCTCTCTTTCGTTTTATCATCTCGCCCTGCTGTGGGCAACCTGTGCTCAGAGGCGGGGCCCTGGGTCCTGTCACAGAGACTTCCTGCCAGCTCGACAGGCATCGGGGGCCCTCTTCCCATCCCCCAGGGCCCCCGCACGCTGGTCTTCTCAGATGTGGACCCACTGCTGGGCGCTCCCAAGGCCTTCCCCTGTCTTTGGGAGAAACGGCCCCTCCATCTGGACATTAGTGCATGCTTGTACGCCTGTATACTCCTGCACGTACACAGGTTTAGGTAGTGTGCACATGCGGGGGAGTCTGGGGTAGGAATGCGAGCTGGGAGGGCGTCACGGGCCTTGAGAGTCGGCCTTGGGGTAGGCATTAGGAAGTCGGGGAATGTTGTGTACCTACCTATACTCACACATACTCACACACAGACACATTAGAAAAACTGCTTGCTTTGGAGGTTGATACTATAAATTTCAACCTACCTCTGGCTTAATGAGCCACTTAATTCTTGGAATGATTTTACCAGCCTAACTTCACTTCTGTGAGGCTCTGCTTTTTCATCTGTAGAAATGAGGATAGCAAACCCGACTTCTCAGCGTTATGTGGGATGTGCACTCGATGCTATGAACGATAAATGAATAAATGTGAATAAAACCGCATAGGCTCAGCACATCGGGAGTCCAGTGAAGGTGACTTCTCCTAATCCCTAGAAATTTTAAGAAGAATTTGTGAGTCAGGAGTGTCTCTCCCTGCCCTTGATTGTCACAGTGCTTATTAGCCTGTCTGGGGACAGCAAGCACTATTGTCTGGCTGTAACAGGGAGGAGAAAGTCGTCTAGTTAATATGTATACACACTACCCTGAGCCAGCTCTTAAATAAGCCTCCAGGAAAGACAGCTAATTACCATGCAGTTTACCATTGGGCCGTCAGGATTACAATCAGCCCTTTCCTCAAGGAAGAAGACTTATTTGTACTACGTTATTTGCGTGTTTGTTTATTGGTAGCTCCCCCAAAAAGACACCAGAGTTTACGAGTTCTTATTTTGTTTCACTTTGTTTTATGAAAAATTGTAAACATACACGGCTTAAAAAATTATCAACAGATAGCCAAATGGTTTTCATCTTTACCTCCCTACACCTTCATGCTTGCTAGCTATCTTCTTTACAATTCTACTGATGCATAATTTACATATCATAAACTTGACCCAATCGAGGTATACAATTCAATGATTCTTTTTTAAGTACATTGAGTCATGCTACCATCACCACAGCACAGTTTTAGAACATTTCCGTCCCCCCTAAAGTTTACTTGTGCCCACCTGCCTCACACCCTGACTCCAACCTCAGCCCCAGGAAATCACTTCCTTTCTGTCTCTCTAGAATTGTCTCTGATGATTTTTTCATACCAGTAGAATTAAACAATATGTATACTTTTGTTTCTCGTTACTTTCACTTAGCTTCATATCTCTGAGGTTCATCCGTGTTGTAGCATGTATCAGTAATTTCATTTCATTGCTGAATAATATTCTACTGAACGGCTGTACCACATCTTGTTTATTCATTTGCCAATTGATAGACACTTGGCGTGTTTTTAGATTTTCCCTTTTATGTGCAATGCTGCTCTGAACGTGCAAGTACCAGTCTTTGGGTGGATATATGTTTCCATTTGTCTTGGTGAGATGATCAGGAGTAGAATCTCTGGATCATTGGTAAGTTTATGTTTAACTTTTCAATGACACTGACAAACTATTTCTGATTGGTGGCACCGTTTTACCTTCCCGCCAGCAGTACATGAGGGCTCCAATTTCTCCACCTCCTTACCAAAGCTTTCTCTTTTCTGTCCCTCCTCCCTCTCCATCCTCCACCTCCTCCTTCTTCTTCTACAATGACCATTTTATTGACTCTAAGTGGTATCTCATTGCAGTTTTGATTTGTTTTTTCCTAAAGACCAATAATGTCAAGCATCTTCTCGTGAAGATTAGCCACGTGTATATCTTACTTAGTAAAAATGTCTGTGTAAGCGTTATCCTTAGGCAAGGACCCACTGTCTTGATTACTCTAAATGTTTGTAGTAAGTTTGTAAATTAGTTATTGTAATTCCTCCAGCTTCCTTTTCAAAATGGCTCCCTCTTTTCTCTGTGTCTTTATATTCACTACGTGCTTATTAGTGCGGTTCCTGCCACGTCTCTTTGTGCCCCTTTCTTCATCCAGGCATAGTGTCTCTGGGTGGCAGGACAAGATGGAGACAGGTAGGGTCATACTATGGAATAGGTCTAGTTTGGGGATTAGATAAAATTCATAACGTCATCTTCGGATATAATTTTTGAGGAACCGATTTTAAAGCAAAATTTGAGATCGAGAGCATGAACCCTCTTGGAGAGCCCACTTTTATGAGGGCAAGGATATGTAAGCTAAGTAAAATGTTTTTATAAATGGATGTAAATGACTTTATTTAGAATAAGAAAGTCAGAGTGCACCTTCGGAGATGGACTCCTGTTAAAACGAGTACATAAAACATAAACTTGATACCGTGTAATCTTGGACCTTGATGTCATGCAAAGAAGTCTCATTCGAGGTGAGACTTTTTCCTTTTCTCTCCTGAAATAAATCTAGCTTTTAAAATCTATTTATTGGGGCACCTGGGTGGCTCAGTGGGTTAAGCTGCTGCCTTCGGCTCAGGTCGTGATCTCAGGGTCCTGGGATCAAGTCCCGCGTTGGGCTCTCTGCTCAGCAGGGAGCCTGCTTCTC
>CM052885.1:1704720-1760786 GCA_028534135.1 Potos flavus
TATAAGGACAATGTTTGTATAATTTGGGGAGATAGCTACTTTGGCTTGCGAATTGAGAAACCACTGATAACAAATAGAGACTTACAGAAAAAGAAACCAAATGAAACTGTAATTGTGATGGGGAAAAACCGTACTTTAAGCCGACTGACCAAACCGGCAAGGGAACTCCAGTCCTTGTCTCAGAGCCCTTCCGGTTCTTCTCTCTTACCCTGCTCCCCTTGCGCGCCAGAATGCCAAGTATGCGCGAGGAGGAGGGTATAAATTACCCTCCCTGCTTGAGCTCGGGGCTCAGATCTTTGGAGAAGGGTCTCTTCTGAGTCCACCGGTGTATAATAGATCTCCAATCCTTCAAGCCTCCCAGTGCCGCTTGGTTTTTCCGCTAGGATCCAGTCCAGGTTCTGCTACAATTGGAGTTGTAGAGTAGGGAAATAAAATGGAACAAAATGTTCACCAAATTTCACGGCAGCCTACCCAGGTAGATTAGCCATGGCTAATCCAGCCGTTTAATAAATCTAGCTGTATGAAGGGAGTAGATGCACTACCAAACTTTACCTTTACAGTGTAATTTATAAACAAATTTGTTGGCATGCAAATTATAACTTGTCCTGAAAACTTCTTCTACTAATTAAAGCTTGCAGAAGCTTGGGAAGGACTGAATAATTAGCACAATGCTGGCATGATTCTTAGGTAAGTGAAGTATTACCAAGTTAGATGTCAAGATTAGAAAAAATGAACTACTTGAAAACGCGTTTTTAGTTTTTGAACTCTCTTTACTTCTGAAATACGTTCTGAGGAACTTGACTCAAGGGTGAGACCATGCTGAGGGTCCAGGAGCCCGTTGGGTGCACAACACATGCAAACAGGTCCCGCCATGCTAAGCTTGAAATGGGCCCCTTCATCTCCTTGTACAGCTCAGCCGATTGCTGCTCGGACAGTGTAGGTTCCCTCTCTTCTGTCCCTCACATTGGTTACGTGGCAGAGTGGAGGGAAAGGAGAATGGGGTCTAGAGCGAGCAGCCCTGGAAGCATATTCTACTTTCGCACGTGAGCTTGGTGACATTGGGGAGATGGCTCTTTTGCTTTTCTGAACATAAGTTTATTCATCAATAGATTGGAGGTCATCATAGACATCATATAATTCACGGTGATAATCAAATTAAAGATGATAGTGTTAGGGTTAGGGTTCGGGTTAGGGTTATGTCACTTCCCCTCCAAAAAATGTATTCCTCTTCATAAGTTTAGTCTGGGCATCATATACTAAGAAGGTCACATAATCATACACTTAGTAATGAATAGAAGGAATGCCATGAAATGAAAATCACATTAAAGAAAGAAGGATGGGATGTGTAGGGATCTTTAGCTTTGAAAACTAAATAATAAGAGTGTAAAATGGTAGAAATGAAACAGATTTAGCTCACCTTATCCCAGAAAGTGAAATAATTGCAAATGGTACTCGGCTATAAAATATGAAGCTTTTTAAGCAAATTACTAATAATAGTAATTCAGACAAGTCTCACTGTCCGACTCCTTTTCATGTGTGCAGGGTTGAGAGTATTTCAGTTAGAGATGTTGTAAAAGGGATTTCTGCCTGTGGGATGGAAGTTGTTAAACAATAACAAATAATAGTAACGATGATAATGATAGTTCAGCACAGATTCAAATGCATTTTAACTTTGTATTCTCCAGCATCTTTAAGTTCCTGCTACATAATAGATAATCAACAAACACCTGTCCAGTTGAGTTCCCAGCCTTTTCCTCTGTCATGTTTAGGACAACTCCTGTGACCCACTGTCTCCCTATTCAAGCAAACTCAACTACACACTCACACACACCTGCAGTTCCCCTAGAGTAAAGGGGGTTTAGTTTGACAAAGTAACTCATTTGTCACTACAGGAAAGTTTGTAATATTAGCTTGCACTGGGAGGGGGAAATTTTGTCCTTGAGGTATAAGACCACATTTATGTGTATATATTTGTGTATGTGCCTATCTGCAATGCACAGAATCAAGTTTTCGATGATGGAAAGACTAATATTGAGGCACTTGTCTGAAACTCTTTTTAAAAATGGAATCACCTGGTAAAATTTTTGGTGAAATAATTGATCTTTAATATGTCCTTAAATTTGAATTTTTGTAGGTCGTATAAAGCGGGACAAATTTATATCACAAAATGTTAACCTGTCAGTGATTTGCAAGATACTTTTGTATAAAATGTTATTCTTTGTAATGTCCACTTTAAGTGTATACTCAAGACAAAGAGAAAATCAGTCCATTGGATATCTAGCTTTCAAATTACTAATCTAGATAAAACGGTACTTAAATCCTGACTTCAACTCCACAAACAGACTTCTAGGTGGGTTTTTATCTATGTCTCGAGGTGACTTTGGTAGATCTGCTTTTTGCATTAAGACAATTTTGAAGGTAAACTTAATCATTGCAAGCATTGATAAAATGACCCAACCGACAGCTAAAAGCTGCTGCTGGAGGTGACCGAAGACTCAGAGATCTTGCTCCTGCCTTCCACGTCTACCCATCTGCCACTGTACTTTATACCAGTGGTTGGTCTTCCCTGCATTGCGCCATTTTATTTATTTTTTAAGACAGCCAACCTGGAAACAGGGACACCTGCACTGTGTTGGGGGTGAAGGTCTGGGTGGGTGGTATGGGACGGTGGGCAGGGAAACATTTAGATAAACCTGAAAATCCATTCTGGAGACAAGACAACCAAAACAAGCACTAGGAAAAAATTGATAAAAACAGCAACAACAACAAAAACAACAAAACTAGATTGTGTGACCTGGAGTGAGCTCAACGCACACGGTTGTGTTGCAGACCCCCAGAAGAAAGAGGGTGAATGGGAGTGTGATCCTTTATCCTTGGGGAGTGAATAGGATTTGGACGAAGTAGAAAGAAAGAGAGGAAATGGATATTAATTTCTTATGTGTATCACTAGATTGTTCTTGTTTTTCTTCCTGGCTGGAGCATGGCTGATCAAATAGATTGAGTCCTTAAACCATGGTACTGAATCATTATTGAAATTGAAATTTGAAATGTACCAAATATATCAATTATATTAGGATTAACATAGTCATTTTTGTTAAAGCTGGGAGTGGAACCATAAATCTTTCTGAATTCAAATGATTTCGTTCTGATTAATGTACCAGGAATTCTGTAGCTGATGTGCTCACCTATAGCGTTAATTGAAGCGAGAAAAAGTAGGAAGAATAACTTCTTGCATTTTTTATTCTGAATGTCATTTCAATAAGTCACTGATGCAGAAGAGGGGAACACCGCAAGAAAATTACTGACTGTCAATTACACCACGCCTGTGAGTTTTCAGCATATGGAATAAAGCTTCTTGCTGTTTCCCTTCAGAAATTCATTCTTAGGGAAATCCCCATGGATTAAATTCCTACTGAACGTGACATCAGGTCTATTGGGGAAAGGGTCTGAGCCAGATTGTGTAGTAAAAGGATTCTTGGTTTTACAGGGGTCCCAATCCTTCTTTGATGGCATCTCCATTCACTCCAGCCCCCACCTAGGGAGGAACCCTCGTTTTCAAAATGTGCTCTCAGATGAGGAGCTAATTAAAAAGAGTTAATTATTTAAAGAAATTACAGGGTGTTTTAAAAACAGCCTGGAAAGCTTGTGTCAGAGGACAAGGGCATATTCAGAAAACGTTCTCCTGTGTCTTCAGAGAAAATTGGAGACTGCCTAAGAAGGTTTTCTGGAAATGGCAGAAAACAAACTAAACTTTCTATGGATCATAGAATGGGTTCTCAAAGGCTCAGGCTTAATGCAAAAAATTCTGGATGTCAGTTAAGAAGGTGGAGTCGGGGAAATAAAGGTAGATTTAGTTATTCTTTAAACTTTCATTTTATAGCAGTCTGATTCAGACTGAGTGACTAGAAAACATTTTAAAAGCCTCAATACACTATAAACTGTATCCTGACGTTCACACCTTGCAGAAGGCTGTCTTTTTCGATTGCATCGAATAGCCCTTCCCCGCCATGCATTATATCCTCTGTGTTGTGAGGTTATTCTTCACCCCTTGACCCCCACTCCCCACTCCGCTAACACACGTACCATCTTGCCCCACTGCCGTGATGTCTCACTTCATCAATGGCATCACCACTCTCCGACATTTCCAGTATTAAAAATAAATAAATCACACTAATTAAGACTACATTTGTATCCATACTATTTCCCCCCTGGGGTATTTTAAAAATAATTCAGAAAACACTCTTCTCAGGCACTTGTTACTTCCTGTATGTCTTCTAGGGTAGAAACAAGCAACAATTGTTCAACACGGAGAGCCCACAATCTAGTCAGGAGATAAAAATACCTGAAATGTGAATAATCGTTCATCCTTTTGGAGAATTGTTTACATTTGGGGAGCTATCATAGCGCTTTTGAAAAGACATCGGTATATCGGCTGGATGACTGAAGGGGATGGTCTTGAACTCACCACCAAGTGCCTGCAGATAATAGGGGTAGGTAATGAGAGTTGGAAAACAGTGTTTAATGGTGACCGTGCGTATCATGACTATTCATGATGAACGAGAAGTTGAGAATAGAACATAGCAAGGGAAGGGTAAAGAAAGAGCCAGGCACTGTGGAAACTTGGAGCCTGGAGTAGGAAAGTCAACATTCAGGGAAGGACCACACATCTACAAAGAGAAGTGTTTCCCAATTCTAAGGCAGGAATAACAGAGTGAGATTACAGTCTCACAATAATAAGACATGGATAAGAGAGATGGTCAGGTCAAAAGGTAGAGAACTAGACCCTTGACATTAGGAGTATTTATCCAAAACTGTTTAAACTCAATAAATATGAGCTTCAGTTGGGAAATTTCAACTTGGTGACAGCAACTCATTGACATTATTTCTTCCAGCTCAATTTTCATACTTATATCTCATTCTCATATGCTATTTCAACATTTAGCTATTTCATTCTCTAGAGAAAACATATTGAGATGCAAATATACTGATGCTGGCTAATTACATATGTCACTAACATACATGGATGGAAGTTCTAGTTTATTGTGAGGCTCTTATGATTTTTGTTAGCATGAGTCTGCCCTACAGATTTAAGGGAGCAATGCAGGCCAGAAACAAGAAAGAAAACCACATCAAACTCATGTCCCCTTGCAGGACTCCACAGGCAGTCCATTTCCACCTTCAGCAGCATGTCAATCACCCACTCATGGAAACAAGTTGTATATGTCTCGTGTATATACATAAATAAGTTAGCTATCAGGAAGTGGAAGACAAATAGCAATATATGGCAAAATCTAGATGCCTCCATAAAAGCCAAAGACATGAAGTACATTTTTTTGGAGAAATCCTGGGTAGAGATTGAAACTGAATAATAACAGAAAGGGAGAAAATGGATCACGCATTCCCATTAAAACCACTAAACTGGTCCAGTGGCTATGTGTGGTGACATATAGGATTTAGACCATCTGCTCGTGGTCTTAGCTCAAAACCAAAACCAAACCAGAACCAAAGCTTTGATATTTCTTGAGTTGTGTTTCTAATAATGACTCATCCCTGGATCTAGAGAGAATGAAGAGAACACCACCAGTTATAAACTACCTCTACACAATAGGGAAGGTAAAAGGCTTCGCACAGCAAAGGAAATCGTCAACAAAACTAAGAGGCAGCCCACGGAATGGGAGAAGATATTTGCAAATGACATTACAGATAAAGGGCTGATAACCAAGATCTACAAAGAAATTCTCAAACTCAACACTCAAAAAACTAATAACCCAGTCAAAAAATGGGCAGAAGACATGAATAGACACGTCTCTAAAAAAGTCATACAAATGGCTAACAGGCACATGAAAAAAATGTTCAACGTCCGTAGGCATCAGGGAAATATAAATCAAAACTACAAGGAGGTACCACCTTACATCAGTTAGAGTGGTAAAAATTAACAAAACAGGAAACAACAAATGTTGGTGAGGATGTGGAGAAAGGGGAACCCTCTTGCGCTGCTGGTGGGAATGCAAGTTGGTGCAGCCACTCTGGAAAACAGTGTGGAGATTCTTCAAGATGTTACTAATAGAGCTACAAATGACCCAACAATTGCACTACTGGGTATTTACCCCAAAGATACAGATGTAGTGAAAAGAAGAGGCACATGCACCCCAATGTTCATAGCAGCAATGTCCACAATAGCCAAACTGTGGAAGGAGTCAAAATGTCCTTCAACAGATGAATGGATAAAGAAGATGTGGTACATATATAAAATAGAATATTATTCAGCCATCAGAAATGATGAATACCCACCATTTCCTTTGGCGTGGATGGAACTGGAGGGGATTATGTTAAGTAAAGTAAGTCAAACAGAGAAGGACAATTATCATATGGTTTCACGCATATGTAGAACATAAGCAGTAGCACAGAGGACCATAGGGGAAGGGAGGGAAATCCAAAGGGGGAGAAATCAGAGTGGGAGACGAACCATGAGAGACTATGGACCCCAAGAAACAACCTGGGGGTTTCAGAGGAGGGGAGTGTGGAGGGAAGGGATGACAGGGTGTTGGGTATGAGGAGGGCACATGTTGTGATGAGCTTTGGGTGTTATACTTAACTAATGAATCATTGAACACTGCATCAAGAACTAATTATGTACTAGACAGTGGCTAACTGAACATAATAAAAAAATAAAAATTAAAAAATAAGTAAATAAACTTGGGACACAGACCCAATGGTATAATGTCATTCCCCAAATCCATCCTTCCTGCCCAATTCCCTAACAGTCCATATCTTAAAAAGAATCAAGAGAAATGCTTGTCTTTGTCTCTCCAGGAGTTGATGCCTCTGCAGGGCATCGACTATAAGCATTTCCATGCATCCTAGATTGCAAACGTACCCACCAACTTCAAAAGTGGCAGCGAGTTTGCAGATTCCAAATCACATAATTTTACGTACTGATTGGGGCAGGCTTGGTTCCTATCACAGGTTTATTAAATTATTGAGGAGGAAATGTAAGGTATGATGGAATGTCTAGATTTTTTCCCCAGGAGGTGGAAAGGATTCAAGGATATTATGTAAGGATCTGACCACTGGCTAGCACAGAAAGATTAAGAAACTATTAACTCAAAACTACAAAATAATTTTATCAATTCAATTTATTAAGGGTTGCATTTTTTTTAATACTAACAACAGCTAGAGACTTCTGTTCCCTATACTTGTGATGAGAATCAACAGTGTTTCCTTCAACAGAAGCTCATGTATTAAAACTCTTTTTCATATTAACTGACATGTAACACCCTCATCCAAGGTGTTGGCACCTGGAAGGCAGGAGGTTGGGAGTGTGAAACCAGTTTTCTCTACAAAGATCATTAGAATATATATAACACCATGTGTCACATTTTTGCTGTCACAGATTTAAATTATTAAAGACACTAAGAAAATATGGGAGATGTTAACTTAGAAGGTAAAAATCAAATGGGACACAGTAATGTCTACCACGTGGACTAGAAATGATTGTTCTGTGTTTCCAGCCTGAGGACAACCTTTATAAGTCATTGGAATTTTGTTTCTGCCTACAAGGCTAGAGTGTATTTTGCAAGAATTGTAACAAGGAAGTTCCATCAGGACAGTGGGTTGTAGTCACTACAGAATTTTAAAATCACATTGGAACTTTGAAAATACAAGAAGCTGTATCCCATCCTAGCTCAATTAACTCCAGGTTTCTCAACATGGGGCTCTGAGGACCAATGTCCCCAGGCCAGGCTGAACTGGGCACAGCATTCACCCAGCAACAATGAAACCAATGAAATCCACACTCTTCATGAGATATCAACAAAGAGTTGGAGGTCAGCAACTAAGGAGAAATGTTAAGAGATGGCTCTATTGAACGTTTCTTCTTCCAAAAGCAGAAGACAAGTTCATGGATTGGTAGTTGAGCTGAGTAGGAACACATCAAGAAAACTTCTCATCAAAAAGGCAAGTCATAGTGAAATCATGAGCTGAATGAATCACAGGGGCTGAGAACCTGTTCTTATCAGATGATGTCCACATTATTAGATGAGAAAGGGGAGTTTAAATGCTACCAGGACTCAAAAGTCAATGTCTTCTACAGGGAGAGAGAGATTCCGCTCATTAGAACTGATCAAGGAGCAGCTAAACCAGCACCTTGTAGGTGTTTTTTTGGGGAGACTAAGGTGTTAAATTTTATCCCATCAGTTAAAGGTTATTAGAGATCAGCATAAAGCCTACACTGAGATCCAAATCCCCAGCATCCCAAACCTTGGTTTAAAAAGCCTATTTTAGGAACAGCACATGTGGAAGCTGCTCCTGCTGCGGGAACCGGGCCGGCAGGGTCCTGGACCTCACCATCTTGATGTTCTCAGAATTCCTGGCCATGCTGTGCCCACAGCCATGAGTCATGCTCCTTGCTCTGTTTATATCTCTTCCCTTTTGCTAAGATCAATTTTATCCCTGTCTCTGAAGGTGATGATTAACTTTTGAATATATTTAGGTTCTTTTAGACTACTCGTTCTGGGCTCATTGCTCATAAAAGAATTCTCTTTAAATTCCATAAATTGAAAAACGGCTCCTCGTTAGTATAGTGGTTAGTATCCCCGCCTGTCACGCGGGAGACCGGGGTTCAATTCCCCGACGGGGAGAAAAAAATAAATAAATAAATAAATTCCATAAATTGAGTGTTTAGACAACAAGAATATGAGGTATCAGAAAGGGAGAAGGTAATTTGTGTAAGCTAAAACAAAAAACAAAACAACAAAGAAATACAAATCAAAACACCAAAACTTACCGTGAGGTACCATTAGTTTCTATCTGTTCTTGACAAGAACCTTCTGTTCATGTGTAATTAATGGAGGAGAATATAAAAATGGATGCTCTCTTTATTCAGATAAACTCTCATGACCGCTTTTGGAACCACAGAGCACTAATTCACGTCAGCTGTGAGCTGAGACAGGCGGAATGAACGACACCGACGAAAGGCAGGGAGGTCCACAGTCTGGTGGATCACAGAGGCTCAGTCACAAGGATTTCTTGTCGCAGGTAATTTCCGGTCACAACTGGGCTATTTCACAAAGAGAAAAACCTGGACAGCAGAGGTAAACTCGGCTGGCCCGGGGGTGGGGGAACCTCGTTATAAGGTTACTCACGAGCAGGAAATACAAAGAACTCTGACCCCTGGCAGTGCCTTGGGAGTCTGTCCCCTGCTCTCTGGTCTCCCGGGGAAGCGAGGCTCAAGAGAGCCACACACAGCGAGGGGAGCCCTGGTGCCTCCAACCGCATCTGGGCAACTCGCCAAAAAATACTGGCCACTTGCGGAGATCATTTAATGGCTTTCTGGAAGTACGGATTAAAAGCAGAGTCACAGGACTTGATTATTTAAATGCCAGAAAGATGCTCCCTTTATAAAAGGAAGATTTCTTGTGCTCAATTCTCATATAACGCATGCATCACACAATTCTGTTTTGTGATAAATCGATATCCGAAACAACAAGAATGACACCTTTTTAGGAATGAACTTATTGTCTGAAACAATATATTCTTATATAATCAAAGTACAGCTTGAACAGTATGAGAGACCGTCTAAGGCATATGCTCATATGAATCCCTGATTTAGGGATTCCTATTTATTACTTAAAACTAACTACAGACATTCCCCACTTAAGATGGTTCGACTTCAATTTTTCACCTTGACCGTGGTGCACAGCGATATACATCCAGGGGAAAGTATACTTGGAATTTTGAATTTGGATCTGTTCCTGGAGTAACAGTATGCGGGATGATCCTCTTTCATGATGCTGGGCAGCAGCTGGAGCTCCTGATACACGGACGACCGTTCCGTTTTCACATTTACGTTCAGTAGGGCAGTCACTCGCTTACCTGACACGCTCGAGTCTATTGTAAAATAGGCTTTATGTTAGAGAAGTCTGCCGATTGTGGGCTAATGTCAGTGTTCTGAGCACGTTTAAGGTAGGCTAAGCTACTATGTCTAGTACATTAGATGGATCGGGCACATTCTCAACTTAACGATATTTTTAATTGCGATGGGTTTCTCGGGATGTAAACTCGTCATACGTTTAGGAAGACATGTACACTTGTGAGTTTTTTGTAATTGCATTTTTATGAGCACACATATTTTTAATTTTGCTTCTTAATTTTCTCACTTCATTGAGTAACATTTTACTTAAATAGGCTCACTGGAAGTAACCTTCAGCCTCTGGTCCGGATGAAATGACATAAGCAGGAGTTTAATGCGCGTTTTCCAGTTCGTTCCATATTGATGGCTCCAGTTATAGAGAATGAACTGAAAAAATGGCAGAATCATCTTCCAAGTCATTGCTTCTGCTATTTCAGCCCCGACCAGATTGGATCCAGGCTCAAATCATTTCCAATATTGCCTTCTGAATTGGATTTCAATTTTCTGGTGTGTGTGAATACACCTGTGCTCACAGAATAGCACGTTTTTTCCTTCTTTCTGAAAGCTGTCATAATTTAGTGTCTGAAAGGACTTTTCATGGACAGCATTCTGAAGTTCTTATCAATAGACTGAGCAGTATGTGGTTGCCTTCTTGGAACTTTCAATGTAGTGGACACCTGATAGGGATGATTTAAAAACCAAAAACACTTCCATTATTCTGGAGAGATTTTAGGCTTAAACTAATTTAGGATTAAAATAAAAGTAAAAATAACTGAAATGCTACAGCACATAAGGAACCATTTCTAAGAATCAGAAACAGCAGCAGAAAAGGGGTGGCCTCTATAAGCCCAGAAGGTCTCTAAATGATGGGACTGAGCCCTTACTATCTCCCCCAAACCACAATAATACCCTCATCCTGGGCTAGTACCTCACTTCTTTCTGAAATCCTTCTAAGGGGACACAGATCGCTTCCCAAGGAAAACAACAATGAATTTTGTGGGGCAAATTCTGTAGGACAGGCCAAGGAAAAGCACTTTCAGAGTAAGGTGTAACGCTAATATGGTCATTCTTCGAGAGAAGTTACTGATGATCATGGAGAAGGAGACAGTCAGTTCCATCTGAATTTACATACTTTTCCCATTTTGTGGAAGGGAGATGAGGATAGTGAGGGATCTGGTGTGGACTCCAAGACATACAAACCAGAAAACCAATAAAAACATAAAATAAAACCTCATGGTCATTCTCCGAGACTTCCCTCTCAGTGTGGAACACCGAACAGTGTGTGTTGTTTGGTGTTCCATTTATTTACTTATTTTTTGCTGGTTTAAGAGGTCAAAACTGAGTGCAGTCAGGCAATCGGGTTTGTAATTTGGCTGCCACAGACATCAGACATCCAACATTAGCTTTCTAACCCAAAGGCCATGATGCCATTTTGAAATAGAAACCTGAAAAATGCACATAGAGCTTACAAAGACAAGGGGACAAGAACTCTTTATACTTCGGGGGCTGCTGACGAGTTCACGAGGAATGACGTCATGGCTCCTGGGTTTGTTCCTCTGACTGCGGCTTTTCTACCACTTACAACCTCTCTTCATCGTGTGGGAGACCGCTCCAAATGGAATGCATTGCGATAGAAGAACGTTTTGTATAGTTTGTAGGCTTTGCTGCGGTACCGGTGGTTATTGAATGCATGTGTGACTAGCTCTATAATTAAATGAATGAGGATGATTTTGTGAATTAAAAATTCAAGTTCTTTTCTGACATCAATACTCTAATTCTCAGGCGTTCCTTTCCTAGGACTACTCTAGAGTCCCATCATGACCGTTCTCTGGATCTGGTATCACCACGCTCAGGGTGCACATATACAGAAGAGAAAATGAGTACGTGACGCCATTTAAAAAAAGAAGAGGATGAAGATGTTGAATATCAATGAACTCTGTCAAGGAAAAGTGATTGATATACAGAGGATTTTCCTAGCCTAAAAATTGGCGATAAACGGGGCCACATTGCTCTCCAGGCATGGCAACGGGATAAACTGTGCATAAAATATAATCAAGTAGAAAATATGATTGTACTGGGAAATTCAGATTCAGGTGTGGACAGTTGTATACTCATGTCAAAGCAGATATTAAGACTATCAATGTCAAGAGGACTTGTATTCAGATGAAAAGAAATGTTGAGATAAAATTATTTTCCAAATAAAAAGAATATTTTTTTCTAAGATATTTTTATATTAAAATTCATCTTATTAAGTAAAAAGAAAACAAAAAAAAATTGGCAATGTCAGAGTTGGATGACTGAGATGAAATAAGCTCTTCTGTGTCCTAGAAATATCCTTTTCAATAAATGCATTTAGAATCAGGATAGAGACAGACTGGGATGAACTGTTGTTTCGAAAGTCCTATGAAGTACTTTTGTTTTAGTGAAAATGATATAACCATCTGGCATGTGTATGCCAATGTGATATGAATAAAAAAAATATATTTTTGGGTGGGTAAAGAGAGTTGATAAATCTAAATGCTGATTGAGATAATAAGAAAAACTCACGTGTCTAATATCTCAGAATTTTAAGATCTTTTATATAAATATTTTAACATTTGGTTTTTACTACAATCCTCTTAAATACGTACTATTTTCTTCCTTTAAATTATATACATTCTTATTCATGATCAAAGACTTAAGAGATAAGTAAGCAAAACCATATTACCTTCATTTTTCAGGCGAAGTAACTCAAAGTACATAACAGTCTAAAATGTTACAATGTAGTAAATAACAGAATTAAGTCTTGAATCTGAATCTTTAATTTCTAAATCAGTGCTCTTCCTTTGAGGAAAAGTGTTAGAACTGAGTTTTTATTCTTTTAACATTTTAAAGCTCCTTTCTCACTATTGGCTTCATTATCAGTCTTGGCTACTAAGCTGTTGCTTTCCCGAGGGAAAGTGTGTTTTGTTCATCTCTGCCATTTTCGTGCCTATTGGAATGCGTGGCACATATTAGACATTTCCTAAATCTAAGGTTAATCTGATTATGCCATCCGCAGCGGCTTCGGCTGGCAGATGGGATTTCCACTGTTTTGGGTACATGGTTACACGTTTGTTAACTGATTGGGTCAGTTGTTTGATGGGAGAAAGCAGACGGTTTCTGCTGAACCTGGAAGAACTTGCCTGGAGGAAAAAATAATTATCTAAATGCCTGGAGTCCTCCTGTGCCTGTCAACAGAGCTGGCTTCAGACAGTACTCTCGAAAGAGCGAAATTTGTCTTTGGGGTCCCTTCCAATTTTTCCATTCTTTGTCACCTTACTTTGTGAAAATTTGCTTTCAAAAGAAAAAAAAAAGGAATAAATATTTATACGTTATTCAGATTGAGTTCTACCTGAGAAGATTGATTGCCTAGAATTCATGTCCATGTTTGATCCTGAGAGATCTTTACTTGCAAGAACTTGTCATTCCCTATCCGTTTGTGGGGAAGTCACAAGAAACATAGTATGGGCGAATGCCTACCACATGTGAGCACTTTACACATACTATCTCAAAAATACTCACAGGCAAGACTTGAAGTACTCATTAATCTTCCCATTTTACAGATAAGAAAACAAAGTTCAGAAAGGTTAGGTGCTTTGTCCAAGGTCCATGCTGCTAGAAATTGATAAAACCCAGACAGTAAATCAGATCATTCTGTGCACTTTTATTGCCTCCGGGAACAGGCAAGCCCACTCACGCTAGAGTTCTGATATATTCATTTTCCTAACTTTGCTTCTTTCTATTTTTACCCCTTGCAAGACAAAGTACTGTGTCAGTAGGACCAGATGTATTTCGTAAGAGAGTCTTAGATATTCTTTAATAGTTATATTGAGGCTATGTAGTTGCTCTTCTCTGCTCCTTCCTGCAAAGGAGTCATCAAACTAAAACTCACAAGCCAAACCTGGCGGGTCACCTACTGTTGTTGTTGTATATGAAGTTTTATTGGAACCACCACACTTGTGCATTTACCATTTGTAAGTCTGCTCTTGTGCTACAACAATAGCTCTGTACGGTCGAAACAGATGCCGTGTGGCCCACAGAGCCTGCGGTGTTTGTATGTGGCCCTTTACAGAAGACGTGTGTTGCCGTTCCAGATCGAGAGGTGGGGCTTTGTCGTGTTCTACGGTCTAACTGGAGGCCGTTTCCACTTCATGCTGTTTTCTGCCTGCTTCTTGTATTCAGTTGACTTCACAGATCAGTTTGTAAGCTCTTGATTAATATAACAAAGATCAGTCGGTGCCACTTAGCCGCGGGTTTCACATCATCGCGTTACCATCCGTATGATGAACTGCGTGCTGGGGCCCACATAAGTGCATATATATGCTGTGCTATGAGTCCCAGAAGACATGACAAAAATAGGCCAGTTATATTTGGCCATTAAAGATGAATAGGGTTCCCCAAGGAAAATGGAACGGAGGACAGACATCCTTGGAACAGAGAAGCCAGAAAGAAGAGTGAACAAGTCAAACGTGAAAAGGGGTGGCGTTAGTTCATTGGCTCATGGGCACAGAGGTTGGGGTTTTAGGGCGCAGTGACGGGTCTTAGGCAGGAAGCGCTGTGAAGTTCTGTGTGGGACTTGGGGAAGAGGCTCAGCAGTCTGAAGGCTGAATGGATGATTTCCGTTTGCCACGAATGCCCCTCCCGGTCTGTACACAGTGAATTTCTTTAATAGCCACTTAGATGACCTTACCATTATCAAAAGTGTCTAGGTTACTTCTACCTGTAAATGCACGTGAAGGAGATAAGCGGCCTGGACTGAGCCCCAGCACTTTTGGTACTCTCGGCTCCATCTCCAAAACTCTGAATCTCCATCAAATAAGTGGCAGAGTAGAATGTTTGCACCCATGTAAATTCCCTATTGTTCCTTCAACTGTAAGATGGCCTTGTAGAAGTCATGTGTGACCAGGAGATATTAAAAACAAGGGCATCTTATTTCATAAAATATTTTTAAAAAGAACTTTAATTGGAAAAATGCATAGCCTAATGCCTAAATCCTTGACTAGGGAGGTAAGGTGTTAAATAAATGCAAGATGTTGCTATGACTGTAATACACTGAGCCATCACCTTTTCGAGACAGAAGCAGATAAACAGAAGAGTTTTTCTTCCAGATGAAACACCAACTAAGCCTAGGGCGTAGTGTTACGCTTAAACTAACCTTCCTTCTTGGTGTGCACACTCTTTAGGGTCAACATCTTTTAAAACGTGTTCTGCACCACTGTTCACCATTCAGATCGGATCCTAGGAGGTCCACATGATGGCTACTAAGTCACTGTCGCCAATCACAGGGTCACTGCAATGAGCAGATCAGGGAAGGACTTGCATGGTCTCACACTGCCTCTGACCCTAACAACCACCCACCTAGCAGAAGAAAAGGCACTTTCAGTGCTGTGAACAGCTGAGTCAGTTATTCACCATTAGAGTGAGCACGAGTTTAAATATGCATGGTTACTTAGGACTAGGAGTTGTCATAAGCTCGAGGGATCGGTGAGAAACTCTTGGTGGTGGTAGCACCATGTGATTCATTAAAAAAACTCAAATTTTGAACCATGTTTTATAGATATGTATATATGTGCTGTTGTCACACACACACACATTATTGGCACAATTGTTTGCTACTGGTTTGGGTCTCTCTTCACTGGAAATTGGATGTCAGTAGGTTAGGGACACAGTTTACCACCAGAGCCCCCGAGTCAAGAGTGTGTGCTCAATAAATATTGGTTGAATAAAGAAATAAATAAGCAAAGTAAGTAATAATTAATAGAGGGATTCTTGATTTGTCAACATGCTTGCTTATAATTTCTCCTAAAATCTGATTTATCAGTACAATTAAAATGGGTAAACTTATTAAGTGAAATGACAAAAATCTATTTTGATACATATCTTTTCTCCAAGGCAAGCAACATATAAACAGTAAAACAGGACAAAACCCTGAAATGTTAGAAATATGTTATGTCTGCAAACCCACAAACGGCATCCAGTGTGCACTGCATGCAACTTTGTAACATCTGTATGTAAAGGAACTTGAACCTCCTAGATCCAACTAAACTCCACAAACTCTTGCCAATGCCCCCAGGGAATTTTTGTACCATGAACACATATTTACAAGCCTATTTCTTTAGCAACTAGATTTGTAAATCTAGTAATTTCTCCAGATACTATAGGTTATTGTGCCAAGAGGAGAGAGTTGAGGCAGAAAGTTGATTTGTGGTCTTTATAACACCAGGAGATATTCCCTGTCTTATTTTGGCTCACGGATGCTTATTGTCCAACAAATATAGTCTTTATAATCTCCTAAAAGAAAATATTCTATTAGTTTATTTTGAACCATTCTATTCAAATACTCAGGTTCTAGACTTTGAGGGTAGAGCCTGAGTCATATTTTGGGGATTTTCACTGCAACAGCAGTGTGGATTTCTATAGTGTTTAACCTAAGTGGCTTACAAGCATGCTTACAGGCACTTTCAAACCCTCCCTTCAGAGGACTTCAACTCTAGCTTTAAAAGGAGCACCAGGAGATGCATGAGGATTCCGTGATTGACTCTGGGTCAAACACACACATGGCATCTCATGGATGAGCCCTCAAGAGCGGACTCCTTCCCCCAAATCATCGTCTGACCGACCTCATCATCTTCAAGGCCAAAGGTGGCTTGGGATCCTTGAGGTCTGTCTTTCTTTCCCCAAGATTTTCACCATTTCCTTTTCATGAGGTGCTTACCATGAAGTAGAAACATGGTACCCTGTGGGATTGACCTCTGGTGTTTTGGGTGGGAAAGGCAGAAGGGCTGAAAGATTGGCTACTTCTGTTGGCCTGTATTAAAAAGGCAGTATTTTTCTCCTCCCTGATTCAGAGAGGAAAGGTTTTACATTTATCCCATACCGACATTTACATGTAACTCTTCCTCATATTTGGGCACCAATGCAGAATAGACTACCCAGGCATTAATATCTGGGCTGTCCTTTTTGTTTTCATGTAGGAAAAGGTTACTACGATCTGTGACTTTGGAATTTATCATCACATAGGCACTACAGGTCTGAAATTTGTTGTGCGCACGCACTCTGTTTAGGAAATTATGTGCTAAATAAATGAATAGGTAGGACTTTTTTTTTGGATGCAACTAACAGAAATTAATTCTCCTTTAACTAGTGAAGAAAAATAAAATAACAAAACAAAACAGAATTATTTGAAGACTATGCAAGAGATAACAGAAGTGAAGGAAATGCAGACCCTAGCGAGTATGGAGTCATGGATAATCCAGGG
Organism: Potos flavus; assembly: GCA_028534135.1. Lineage (NCBI taxonomy): Eukaryota > Metazoa > Chordata > Mammalia > Carnivora > Procyonidae > Potos > Potos flavus. The sequence goes on from CM052885.1 coordinate 1,721,910, forward strand.
ATCTGGTTAGCAGAAAATAATAGACAGACTCATTGGATGCCTTCCCCAGGACCTTTTAACTTGACATATTTGTCTGTTATCACTATTCCCATGTCCCAGTCTCCCTGAAAGAGTACTGCTTGATTTGGTGCTCAATAGTCACACTATTTCCTCGACAAGGGCTGGCATTAGTGACCTCAACTACCAGAGGTCATCAAAATCCTTGCAAAGGAGCCTGGCTAGTTTCCCAGAAAGTGAACCAATGGCTTTTACCCAAGGAAGGAGGGATACTGGGAAGACCCAAGCAGATAGATTTCCTCTAGAGAAGTTAGAAGGAAGCAAAATCTTCAACATATGAGTAAGCCATTTCAATCTACCTGGTGTCAGAGTCATTCCATTAGCTTCATATTACTTCTTGTAACATTGAATTGCATTCAGTGGCCTCTGAGAACATTGGTTGTCAAGTTAAGTAAATATTATCAGGTACACCATATCTACTGTAACTCCAAAGAAGGGAAAACTTCAAAGGCAAAATATATTTGTTTTGATGATGCTGAGGCAGCATAGGATTTTTTCGTATCACAGAGTGAACATGTGATACCAATTATTGCAAAGCACTCTAGACCAGGAGACAAGATAGAACGGGATCTGTAATTGAGATGTTGTCTTGAACATACATCTGTGAAATAAAGACGTGTAGGCAGACGAGTTTCTGAATATCTCTATTAGTTGTTGTGTGCAGTGTACAGTAGCAGGTTTATTTCAGGATTGTCAGTGAAGAGTCACATCCAGCTGGAATGGAACAATGGCACAGATATGTTCCATTTATATGGACTTGGACAAGTACTCTCATTGGCCTGAGCCTGGAAGAGGGCAAGGGCTGGGGACATTGGAGGGTAGGAGATGGAGGAGGTGTGGAAAGTTCCTGTTCTTGCACAAAATCCAAGCTAGAAGATGCATTGAATTAATTCCATCAAGGATCCATGTTTTATATATAAGAAAACTGAGGACCAGTGGGGGAAGGTATTCAAGATCACTCAAAATGTTGGGGTGCGCCACATGCTGAATGTTTGTTTCCCCCCCGGTTCATATGTTGAAATCCTAATCCTCAATGTGATGGTATTAGGAGATGGGGCCTTTGAGAGGTGATTAGGCCATGGGGGTGGGGCCCTCATGAAGGGAGATTGGTGCCTTTGTAACAAAGGCCCCACAGAATTCCATCCCCCTTTGCACTGTGTGAATGCACGGTGCAGAGATGGATGTCCATGAACAAGGACGTGCACCCACAGCAGACACCAGATCCATAGGAGGCTTGATCTACTTGCAACCTCCAGGATTGTGAAAAATAAACGTCTATTGTCTATAAGCCACCCAGGTTACGGTATTTTTTTTTAAAGATTTATTTATTTATTTATTTGACAGAGAGAGAGAGAGAGAGAGAGAGATCACAAGCAGGCAGAGGCAGGCAGAGAGAGAAGGGGAATCAGGCTCCCCGCCGAGCAGAGAGCCCGATGTGGGGCTCCATCCCAGGACCCTGAGATCATGACCAGAGCCGAAGGCAGAGGCTTTAACCCACTGAGCCACCCAGGCGCCCCCAGGCTATGGTATTTTAATAGAGCAGCCTGAAGGACTAAGATGTGGGTTTTACTGTGCAAAGTCCTAGGAGTAGGGCAGAGTGTTTGAATTGTCAAAGCACACAACTTACTGCATGAAGGGATGACTGACATGTGGGAGAAGAATTTCCAGAAGAACATGAGGACATAGGCTTATGCCCATAAAATTTTTCTGCAAGACAGACATTGCCATTACTTGGTTGAAAAATTTAGATTCTTTTAAATTTTACCTTCGCTGACTTGCTCTGGTTTTGGATACCACCTAGAAATATTTAGTTGGCTGGAAACCACTGGTTTTCATGAGGAAAAGCATATTTTGCATCAACTGTCAAAGGCAGAAGGGATAAAATAGAAGAAAACAATTTCTCCAAATTGACTTTATTTGCACATATACATGTGAGCTTATTGCACAAACAGGATCAAAACCAATTTATTTAGATAAGGTAGCTAGTCTTGAAACCTTGGTTTCAAGCCAGAACCTTTACTTACTTATTAATCTTGATGATTACTTTCCAGCTGTAAAGTATACTGCCTTGGTGATCATACCATTCTTTCTAAATGTTAATTAAATATATTTTAAAATCGTCTCCAGTGATGAATGTTTACCATTTCTTCACAGGTGGGAATGGAGAAAAGGTTTAAAGGTTTTGAAGGGAATCCTAGCTGAGCTGGGAATCTGTGATTACCTACACAGACTTAACTCTTGTTCCTCATCATTGCCAAAAACCCAGACCTTGGAAATGAATGCACATATTTCCTTGATCCCATTTTATCCAGCCTCTGTTTATTACAAGATTTCTGGCCAAGGCTGGAGTCTTTCTGTGTGTCTTGGATTGCTTCATTTAAAATGAACCAATACAGATTTGGATGGTTCCTTCCCTTCCGAACAACATCATTTGCCTTACAGCCTTGCTTGGTATTACATTTCCTCTCATTTTCTGGAAGAGTACATACGATGAAAAGAAAGACAAGTTCCAGCCCATACAAAGACAGGAGTTACCCTGACATTATGTTAGCACATTGAAACAGATGAGTGAGTCTTATATTAGAAAATCAAGAATTCTTTGCCCTAATATCACTGAGCAATGTGCGATGGAAAGAGAGAGGGATGGGTAATCAGACCTGGGTTCAAGTCCTGACTCCTGAATCCTCGGCTATGCATTCTCAAGCAAGTCACGTAAATTCTCTGAGCTCTAGTGACTACACTACAGACAAGGGTTATGATGATACCTTCCTCACGTGATTATCATAAACATCAAATATAGGAAAGATTTTTGTGAACTCTAAGTCGGTTGTGATAAACAGCTCAAGAACTAAAATACTATTCCTGATATGTTGATAGCACTTTATTCGTTACTGAAATACATATATAAATTTGGCAACCGAGATGATAATCTGGGACTTTTTGCCCTAGTGTAGTTTATATACTTTTATGAACTATTCTAAGAAAAGTAAAAATAGTACTTATTGAAGTGATATTAAAATTATATCACAAAATAATTCTGAAATAATTAAACAGTTGAATTGACTGCACTTGTCTCTGGAGAAAACCAGTGCTGGGAGCTATTATGTAAGAGACATGACTATGGGCATGTATGTGTGTGTGCATGTCAGATGTACGTGTGTGTGCACGTCTGTTCATATGCACACACACATGCACACACATGTGTGTGCATGTATTAAATGTGCATGTGTGTATGTGAGTGCATATGTCAGATGTGTGTGTGCGTGTGCATGCATATGTTAGATATGCATGTGTGTGTGTGTATGTATATGGGAGAGAGAGATTATGGTAGGGAAGCATGTGGAAAAAGAAAATGGGTAAGTAGATCAAAAAAACAGTGGGTTCAAGGTAGAACTTGTGGGTGGGTTCTGGGTTTGGATGAAGGTGAAGTGTCATATGACTTTACGATGTCCATTCTAAGATACTTCCAGGAAAATTCAACCTGACATCAATTTTGCATGACTTGGGTCTTCACCTTTGAGTCATGTCTTAGAAAAAACCAGATGACACAGTGAAACTGGGTAGTTACAAATGCGTGGTAAGAGGTAGGGATCCACAAGGGATGCTGGAGTTCCTGATGCTAATAACCCCAAAAGGCTATGAACCTCACGGGAGAAGGGGAGGCGGTTGCCGGCAGCCAGCAATCAAGCCTCAGGGAAGTGGGCACCGGGCCGAGTTTGGAGCTTTAGGAGGACTGAAGCTTGCCCGAGGACCCTAAAAAAGGGGAGCTGGGGGAGGAAATATTAAAAACTAATTCTTCTTTCTTTCTCCCACCTCCTTCCCAATGGGCAGAAACAACCAGAAGCCAATGGACAAGGGACGGGTGCCACTCACCCTGCCAGAGTGGACAGCAGCTGGAGAGGAACAAGGAGTAAATGTAAAGGGTTTCATTGTACATACACGGAATCAGAAAGGATGAGGTGCTGTAACATTTACTGTGGAAAGAGTATAACTTTAAGGAACGATCGATCCAAGCTCCAAACCCCAGCTCCCCTGCTGCTAGAGGCAAGTTATTTAATTCATGATGCTTAACTTCCATCTCCTTAGTTGCCTGAGATGTTCAGCTGGACAATAATATTTACACTGATGGATATCTGTGAGGATTAGAGAAAATATGAATAGGGAACTATGTCATAGACCATGAAGCTATGCCACTAATGTTATGACTCTTAACAATGATAGCATTTTCAAATTAGGATTTTGTAAATATGTATAGTGTCCCTACTATATATTAGACACTGCATTTGTCCCTAGGTCGGTGGATGGATCTAAACTGTGTAAAAATTATCCCTTGAGTTTAGAAGCTCAAAGAGGTGGAGGGAGGGTGGGAGCTCAAGATTCAATACAAAATAATATCCAGAACTTCTGAATTCCCCAAGCTTTCAAATTAAGTGTAGCATGGCAATAAAAATGTGTACTAGGGAAAAAAAAAAAAAAAAAAACCTACTTTCACACCTGTATGCCATTTACTTTTCTTTGCTTCCCGAGAGATTATAAACTATGTATGCACCATGATCTCTTTTGTGTTGCTTACTGCTACATCCCCAGTGCCCAGGACAAGTTGTAAAACATAGAAAATATTCCAGAAGTAAGTGTTTATTACATGAATATGAAGGTAATACCTGGATCACACATCACTCTATGAATAATCGCATTGACCATTTCTTGCATCCCTGCTTTCTCCTTACGCCGGCACCGTGGCTGTGCCAGTGATGAAGGCTCAGCTTGTGCAATGGCATTAGATGCTCGCTGTTAGGGTCCTCACTTCCCCTCATGATCTTGACATTATTTTTGTCCATTTCCATCCCTGATATCCTTGCTGCAGGATACGGAAATCCACTCAAATCACCATTACGGAACTATGAACTTCTAAGGAAAAAAATGGTGTTCGAAGTTCATGGTGGTCCCCCAACCACTGCTTGTTGGCTGTTTGGTTTTCCCTCAAAGATGGCCAGCTTCCCAACCATCTCGTTAGAGACGTCCTGGGGAATCCATTTTAATCACAACTTAGTCCTCACAGACATGTAACTCTAAGTCAGACCAGGAAACACAGGAGCCTGGCCTGTAGCCACACAGATATTTAACAGCAGAACTGGATGCAGAGATTCCTGTTTCCGACTCTAATTCTCTTTGGCCGCTCCTGGGTGTCGCGTTCCACCACAAAATGAGGCACCACAAGAATCCCTTCCGCCCCCACCCAACCTTCCCATTCTGTATGCTGTGTTGTTTTCCCAGCAGTTTTCCTACATGGGCACCCCACAAAAATAAATATTAAATAGGCAAAAGTACCTCAATGGTGTGCTCATTCTTTTTTGTATAAAAATGTGCCTGTCTGCTGAATATATTAACATTCACTGGGAAATGCTTTCAAAGAGATCATATATCTATTGTAAATACCTTCCAGTTCATTTTGGAATCACAATAATTAGGTAACTACTTTAAGAATGCGGAGTTCCATTTTCTCTGTGTATTAGCAACCTTTTCTGGACTACCTGCTCTACTGAATCAATATTAAAAATGTCATTAACTCCATTTAATAGATGAGAAAACAGTGGCTCACCAATTTTAAGTCACTGGCTCCCCATCAGGCACAAAGAACATGGATCATTTTCAATAATCAAGTCTAGTGGAACTTAGATTTGATCTTAGATTTGAATCTTAATCTCTCAAGCTCTAAGCTTAGAGTACTTTCCATTATGCTACACTTTCTCCTGTCACCAATTTGAATGAATTAAAGTGACTACTTTCAGTAAGAGATTTTGATGCTCTAGGTTTTCATCCTGACGTACACGTTTGTGTTATGGATTACTGAAACCAGTTGACGACTTTCTCTACTGGTTGAAATACTTGTTCGTTTCATCCAAAGATCCAGCTGCTTATGACAAAGAGGTCAACACCTTCTTTTTTCTAGATGTTTGCTTTGGTGTCAGGGAAGTATGGTGGGGTGGGTTAGGAGCTTATGGTCAAGTGGATTACAAAAGCTCAATGAAACTTTTTGTGGAACAACGATCATTTAGTACAGGGACACATTTGTATCAGTTTAACTATAGGTAATTACAGCCTTGGAAGCTATGACTCCTTCACTAGCTTTATCATTGTTTTCCAACAAAGAGTCTAAGAGTGGGTTATTTTCTCTGTATTCAGTTTAACTGTGTTTTGAAGAGCTGAAGAGAAGAGAGATCGAGAATACATAGTGAACTATCTATGTGCCCTGTATCATAATGGGAAGTGGGAATCGGAAACCATTAAATCATAGATTGACTTGTCCTGAGAAAGGAAAAAAATAATGTTTTGTAGTATCAACAGACATGCTGAGAATCATTTAGTTAAACCTATCATGAACTTTAAAAAGGTGTTAAGTTCACGGTGCCCATGAGCCAAAACCTCCCCCAACAGCCAATAACTTTACTATCATCTTAGACATTTCCTAAGGAAATCGTTTTTCAATAGACAGTTCAAATTGCCACCTGCCCTTTTGAAGAGGAAAACTTTGGATGTTCTTTTCTTTTCTTTTTTTTTTTTTTAAAGATTTTATTTATTTATTCGACAGAGAAAGAGACAGTGAGAGAGGGAACACAAGCAGAGGGAGAGGGGGAAGCAGGCTTCTGGCTGAGCAGGGAGCCCGATGCGGGACTCAATCCCAGGACCCTGGGATCATGACCTGAGCCGAAGGCAGACGCTTAACAACTGAGCCACCCAGGCACCCCTGGATGTTCTTTTCATGAGAAGCAAAAGATTAGTTGGTGTGAACAAAATGGGCTGCATCTGATCTTGCCTCTGTGGTTGAGGGCATTGCTGTTCTCGCTCCTGGTCCTGTAGTAGGAAATTTAAATGTTCTTTTCACCGCAGTCAGACCTTTCTCTAAGTTAGAGATCTCAGAAGCCCGCACGCTTTATGTTTGCTTATTTTTTTGTAAGGATATATTTTTCTGAAATGTTATTACTGCATCATCTGGACACAGATTTTGCATTCTTGCACAAAGCCTACATGACCTGATTGTGTTTTAGTAGGTCTTTATCTGACTACACCAATTCATCAGTTCCTGTTGATTTTGGACACTCCTCTATTTACGCGGATGGTTTTCAATAATCAAGTCTTGCGGAACGTGAATTGGGGCTTTGCTGTTGTTCTTTTTCATACTTGAAGTATGAACGCGAGCCCATATTTATTTTGTCGCTGCCAGTAAATGAAGTGAACATCCACTTTTGTTTTTATGTTCAAAAGCAATCTCAGCATCAGAAGTGAGTAGGTGAAATGCCTTTACATGGTTTAGGGCCCCTCGACTCCCCTCCCATTTGCATGTTGTTTCCAGCAGAAGGTGGGAAGGGATCAGTTGCCTGGACTCTTCTCTTCCATGTGGTTCGTCAGTGATTTGTCAAGTGACAGTACCCCACTCTGTCACACGCTGTTCCTAGGGAATGTGATCCTGACAGAGGGTGCTCTGCGTGGCACCGAGGGGTGTGACTCTGCCATCACCAGGACATGGGGATCCCCGATCAGTCCCATCTGGATGATTGTTTCCAGTGTGCTCACAGGGGGCTCACAAGACTTGAACATGGTGGGACGTACTCGGGGCCGAGAGAATGGCGCTGACATCTGCTCAGATTGTTCTTGGAGTCTCTCTGTGTCCTCAGTCCCCCTCATGCTTCACCCCTGCCTCAGAGGATGTTCTTCCCCCCCAAGATTCACTCCTCACCTGAATCCTCGGGCCTCTCCCTCCCGCCGTCTTCCAAACCTTGCTACCTAGGCATTCCTGTTCTCACCAAACCCTTAACTTGATCCTCTACCTCAGGAGTTTTTGTTTGTTTGTTTTTCTTTAATATCTGAATTTACTCACCACCAAAGGCTTAAAACAAACACCTAACAGCTACCACTTCCTGTCTATTCATTAACTCCTAGAAATCTGGGCTCTGGCCCCACTGTCCATTGAAACTATGCTCTGTAAAAAACATGCAGTGCAAAGAAGGGCCACATGTACCCCAGTGTTCATAGCAGCAATGGCCACAACCGCCAAACTGTGGAAAGAGCCGAGATGCCCTTCAACAGACGAATGGATCAAGAAGATACGGTCCATCTAGACAATGGAATATTATGCCTCCATCAGAAAGGATGAATACCCAACTTTTGTTTCAACATGGATGGGACTGGAGGAGATTATGCCGAGTGAAGTAAGTCAAGCAGAGAGAGTCAGTTATCTTATGGTCTCACTTACATGTGGAGCATAAGGAAAAACATGGAGGACATTGGGAAAGGGAAGGAAGGGTGAATTGGGGGAAATCGGAGGGGGAGATGAACCATGAGAGACTGTGGACTCTGAGAAACAAACTGAGGGTTTTGGAGGGGAGGGAGGAGGGGGCTTGGTTGAACCTGGTGGTGGGTATTGAGGAGGGCACGTATTGCATGGAGCACTGGGTGTGGTGCATAACAATGAATCTTGGAACACTGAAAAAATAAAATAAAATTTAAAAAAATGGCACGTGGGTGTCTTAAGCATCAAAACAGAGGTGTTTCCTTTCCCCTTGATTTCTTTAGCTGCTTCAATTTAATTCTTTGGCCCTTGGTTGGCATCTCAGTTGACTCTCTTATATCTTGTGGTGTTCACCATTCCATGTGTGAATTATTTTTGCATATTTGGAGAAAGGTTGTTCTATTTTTTTTTCCTTTTTTTTATCCCATAGAAAAACATTGCCAAAAGTTCTGGTGTAGAATTTCATCTTCTTTCTCTCTATATGCTAGCCAGTGCTTTTTTCTCTTTCTCCCTCTCTCTCTCTCTCCATCTCTACCTCTCTCTCCCTCTGTGTGTGTGTGTGTGTCTCTCTCTGTGCTTCTCTCCTCCCTCTCTCCCACTCCCTCTCTCTCCCTCTCCCAATCTCTCTCCCCATCCCCTCCTTCTCCTTCTCTCTCTCTCTCTGTTTCTCTCCCTTCCTCCCTCCCCACTAGACATTGAATGCCAAGGTTTATCCATGCATACAACTTTGAAAGTCAATCATAATCTCCAAATTCCCCTTTCCTTCTTTCTTAATTTCCTGAGCAGATCTCTCTTTTTAAAAAACTCTCTTAACACTATTTGTCATTTACAAATTCCAGAAACTTAACCTAAATAAACTTAAACGACAGAGGGAAGTGTGTGTCTCACATAACTGGGAAGCATAGGATGACAATCTGGCTTTAGACCTTGTTGGAACCATGAACTCTAGATTTATCTCCATTCACTTCTTAACTTCATTTTCTGGGTATGTTTTCCTCATTCTTTCTTACTGCTTTCTGCTTTTTCCAGGCAGCCAGAAAGCATTGCTTCCAACAGTGCTCTTAAACTCCGACCTTAAAACCCAATAACTCAGGCATCAGAGAAACCTCTTCCCCACTCCCCCTCTCAGGGACCAATGACCAAGTCTTAGGGAAGACAAGGGTCATCCATGTGTTGACAGTGGGTGTGGATGTGAGAGGAGGGATTAGTGCAAAAGTCTCAAAACACGGAGAGGATACTAGTCAGGGTTCTCCAGAGAAGCAGAACCTATAGGATGTGAAAGTGGCTGGCAAGTCCCACATCTGCAGAGTGGGCAGAAGGCTGGGACTCACGGAGAGTCCATGGAGTGTAACTGTCAAACAGTGGACACAGACACAGACATGGGCATAGTCACTAAATCATCGCTCCTCCTGGAACTTTAGACCGCATGACGTTATACTGATCATTCCTAAAAGGGTCATTTTCTTCTTCTCTATCACATCAGAAATAAGTTTGAAGAGACACGCTGCTGAGTCTTCTCTGACATTGCACTGAGGGAAATGCGAGGAGGGGGCCCAGTACAGAGGCGCCTGTCTGAGCTGAGACGGAAAGCCACCCAGCCCAGCGCTCTCCTGCCAGCTTGTGGGACCCTGGAGGGGTCTGTGGAGCTGGGTTTCCTGGGAGAGCAGTGAGTGCAGACAAGAGTGGAATTGACCTAAAAATCCCTCTGGAGCTCAGAAATTCAAAAAGTCTGGAGTGTAGTGGTTCATTACACACCTTGAAAATGCACCCAAGATAAATACGGAAATTATCCAGGAATAATGGTCTTCTGGAGTAGCTCATTGGTTGTTTACTAAAGGGCCCAGATTGAGCCTTCCAAGTCCCAGCCTTGCTCTGCTGCCCCTGAAGGAGCATATTCGACCAGAGTCTTTGTACCACAACACATGTGAGTCTCTGATGATTTGTGGCTCTTTGTAGATATGTGAATTCTTCCTGCAGACATTGCTTAAACACGTATTCCTTCCCAGATAAGCTGTGCTTCAAGGCTCCCTGATACCTAGTAGAGCAAAGTTTCCAGGCTACGATAAGAGATAAATGCAAATTATTATGATAAAATATATTTAAAGCTTGTGTGAGAATTTTCCCTTCAGAATATTAAGAACGATCGACTCTATCAAGAAATATTTATTATATACTATCTACGTTTTAGGTATGGTGCAAGGTACTGGTTCTTGGAGATCATATTTTATATTCTGCCTTGGAAATGCATTTACTTAGGCTAACAGTCCCGACATTTAGCAGTATCTATTTGGGCCAGGCATTGTACGAGGCACTGGGGTGGAAAGTAAAAGGCAGGAGCTCTGATCTCGAGAATTCGGGAGACAGATAACTTACCGGGTGTTTGTAATGCAGAGTTTTGGCAGGAGCCCAGGGTCCTTCCTCTGTCCTCTGTGTCAGCTGTGTGGAAGACAGTACCGCCTCCCCGAGGGGGGTGGTGGCAGAGGGCATAAAGGCCGTGAGCCCTGCGGCCAAGAGAGAGGAATGGAGTCCCTCAACCCCAGGCAGCACGGGGTTGCATGTCCGGTGTCACTTCTCCCAACCAGATGGATGCCTCGGCTCGTAAGGGGTGGGTAAGAGAGTTAATTAATTATGCAGCAATTTCCAGCGCTCCGCTGAGAGAATCGAAGGAAAGTTGTGTACTGATCCTGATTAGGGATTCCGTCTGCGAGGATGAGGAACACAATTTGTGTGAGATATGCAGTAGCCAGAGACTTTGATGGGGATAAAAATCGTGTCCTGTTGTGTGTGAGTATGTACGTCTGTGGGTCTGAATATCAAGGCTGAGTGCAGATACATTGCTAGGAATCATGGTAATCAAGACAGAAATATAGCTTTTCTGGAACTTATCCCTGTACTATTCTGGTTCTCCAAGTAAAATGTCGTTACTTCCTTGCTCACATTTATGGATTCATTTACTCATCCAATAAGATTTATTACCGAGATGAAAGACACTTGGCTCTAGTCATTGAGAGGGTGGCAGTGACACAGAATTTATGGCAGCCACTCCTTGAGGGAGAGTGTATCAATTCAAAACCCCTCAGAGTGTCTTATAAACGACAACCACATTGAACATTTATTGGTATCTTACCATGTGTTAGACATCGAGATCCAAGCATTTCATACTTTAATTCTGTCATATCCGATGATACTCATTTTAGAAATTTGGAACCTGGAAAAGAGAGGGGTTAAGTGGGATTAATACTTATGCATCTGCTCTCTGGCCAATATCCTTCCTCTCTTGCCTACAGGAACACGGGCTGGCATTTACCCCCGAAGCTCGTGGGGAGGAAGTATATCTCTGTACACCCCATCCAGACAGCAGGGGATGAGCTTGAAGCATGGGTCAGTAATGAGTCTAAATCCACATGGCCAGAAAGGGACAGACCTGAAATTTGACCCCAAATCTTTCAAGTCCAAGACAAGTTCTCCTTTCAAATACCTAAACTGTAGATTCTGCTGAAAGACAATATAGATGCCAACATGGTCGCAATTTTCCCTAAGGATTTTTTTTTAACCTTCCAAGGGGAAGAATTTATTTCTACCAGCAGCCTGACTCCACCTCACTGCCAAGTTTATTTGATGAATGTTCCAAGGCATTTGATTGTAGTTTTTATTTTATTGAATGAACGGCACACGTGCATGCCCTTGCTGGCACATGTGTGCATGTGCACGCATGCACGCGTGCGTGCGCACGCGCACACACACACACACACACACACTGGACAGAACTAGTTTGTGTGCCCTAGCTTTATCAGACTGCAAAACCGGCATCCAAACAGAAAATGGCACTTTCTTCTGTTCAATTACAACCCTGATTATTATTTTTTTTTTACATAAATAGAACTGCAGGTCGGCGGCCCACAGATCAAAGGCAGAGCTGCATTAAGAAATAGTCAGGTGGTGGAGGCTGGCTGGCTTCTGACAGCTTTCAGCTGCTTTGATCAGACACCTATCAGCACAGGCAGGCACCTTTTTCTTGCCTTTTGTCTGAGTCAGGAAATGAGAGAGATGAGAGCTGCGTTTTGGTCCTAATCCTAACCACTCTGCTTGACAGGAGATGAAAGGTACACCAATTACTCCTGGTAATAGCTGACTACAGTATGCATTCATTATCCTAGTTATCATTACAAAGTACATGGTATTCTTGGGTACCCAAGGAGAGGAAATATTTAGAACAAGGGAACTCTCCACCAGCAATATTTGATAAGTCCCAGGAGAAGAACCCTCCGTCAACGTGTTTTCAATGCAGTTTCACCAAGAAGATGAGATCCAACAAAGGCTCCTCGTCCTCCTTGGCACCGATCTTCCAGGATGGAACCCAGCTGGGAATTCTGTGTGTGTGAAGCTGTAAAATGAGACAACACAGTGCTTCATGAGGCCATGTCTAAGATTAGGGCTCTTTTGTCCCCAAGTATTTTCTGAAGGGCAATTTATGTTATTGCTTTTGGGCATCACTGGATGAGTTAGCATGTAAATAATGTATGTTTTCAATAAACTAATTTTTGGTTGTAACTAGTAAACTATGCACCACCAACCATTGGTGGTTTGGTGGTTTGAAAACACTCTGTTTCCAAAGGTGTTGATCCAGTGGCCAGGGAGATTGAAATCTGTGTAATGTCTGAAATAAGAACCATAAATGTAGTAATATTTGCTACTGCTTTTCCCATAATAGTATGTACATGTGTGTTTGCATATGTGCATGTGTGAGCATGTGTGTATGCAGTGGTGGGGACGATGATTTTATGTCTGAGCTCAGAGATCAATGGTCTATATAACATATGTGTATTTTCATAATCTTCATAGCAATGTTGAGACTTGGGTATTATAAGACCTCAAAAGGAGGCAAACTATGTCTCAGAAAGTTACTGTAGCCCATTCAAGTTCAACTGAAAAGAAAAGTTATGACTTTTTGATTCCAGGTTCATCTAATGTGTCTCCCTATTTTGTTGTGTTTGAGGCTCCTTATTATCATGAATTTATTTAGATATTTTTTCCAACTTGTAATCTATTTTCAACCTGAATACTTTTCTCAATCTTCCAATTCTTTACTGTCTGCAAGACCAGATCATTTGTTACCTACTTTGTGCAAGTTGGTATTATTATTCCGGTGAAAATCTCTCTATCTGCCTTACAAATATCCACAGTACAACTCACTTGTGATATGTAGTAGAGTTAGTTCTGTGTACATTTGATTTCTGTATTAAGATCTGAGCTCCTAGAAGACATGGTCAAATCTTATTCTTCTCCGTATCTCTAGCTAGAATAGTGTCTGACGAAAAGAACAAAAGTATTCAATAAGTATTTGAATTCAACTGAATCCAATTACCAGAAAAGTAGGCATTATATTGCCTCCAGGGCTCCATGGCAAGTGGTTCTTCAAAAATTCTTCTATCTGCTTTAGTCTTGCTTTCAGGAAATGTCTTTTCCATAAGAAACACTAATCTAAAAAATTTTAATCTAATAACTTCTCTAATTAAAAAAAATAGCATTTAGGTAAAAAAAAAAAAGTAGTTCTCCTTCTGGTAATGGCGAAATATTTTGTACAAAACGAAGCCTCAGATAACAATTTTAAACTCTGCAATAAAAATAAAAAATAAAATAAATAAAATAAAAAAATATAAGTAGTTGAAGACGCAGTAGATATTTCAATAGCAGATAGAGCTGGAGGAGTGGTTCTTTTGAAAGAATTATACTAGAAGAGATTTTCTAGGGCAGGGAAAGGAGAATTTTGAAATCCACAAGAAAAACATTCAAAATTCACCATAACTCAGTGGAAATAGTGGTACAACCTGAGGGTAGAGGCTGAAACTGGGAGGGACTGTTTAGTCTCCATCCACTAGAGTGGATACATGGAAAGGCTGGACAGTGTTGGAAGATTCTGGGGCTCATGAATTATCAAAATGAATTAACCACAACTTCTTTCCAGGTAAAAGTTTGGCTCTAAACAGAAAATGCTATGAGTAGAATATAAATAATTCAGCTAGACTCAGTTGGTCCCAGGAAAGGGAGTGTCCATCGAAGGAGAAGGGAACAAAGTCATCTGATCTCTAGGAGACAATCATATATATATTCCATGACATTCCATGACAGCAATAGAAAAGAGAGTTTTATTGTTGTGAAGTTGAAAACATTACTCTGCCTACCTCCACCTTTTAAGAGTATAAGAAAACCAAACCCAATCAAACCTGAAAAGAGAAAAGTATTTTGGTCAAATACCATAAAAAATTATTATAAAATAAAGAAAGAAAAGAACAATTTCTTCAGAGAAACCGAGGGCATGTCAGAAAGACGGATCTGTAAAACAGATTAAACTTTAGCCTGATATATTAAAATAAGCTAAATAATCTTAATGAAATGCTAGAAGCTGTAGAAAATACAACATATAGAGCTTGGAAAACATGGATGATTAGGTCAAGAAGATTTCACATTCCAGAAAAGAGAACTCAGAGAAGAATTATGGATAAACAGCAATTTCAGAAATAAATTGTATACCAGGAGGGTGTCATAAGCAAGAAGACAGGTAAGCAACATAGATCATGCCTCAGTAGATTAGAGGATGCAAAGAAAAACATGAATGAAGAAAGACATTCAGAAAAAAGCATGAGAAAATGATGTAGAAAATAGCCAGGAGGGCTTTAACATCCCTATATTAGGAATTAATGAAGAAGAAAACCAAAGCAATAATTGAAGAAATAATTCAATAATTTAAGAAATGTTTCTGAAATAAAAGAAGACTTGAAAGTGCAAGATGAAAGAACATAGAGCACACTTGGGAAAAATCAACCTACAATAGGCATTTTATTAGTAATTTATTATATTGGGATGCCTAGGTGGCTCAGTCGGTTAAGCATCCAACTCTTAACTTTGGCTCAGGTCATGATCTCAGGGTCATGAGATTGAGCCCCATGTTGGGCTCTGTGCTCAGAGGGGATTCTGCTCAAGATTCTCTCTCCCTCTCCCTCTTTACTTTCCCCCCTACTCTCGCGCACATGCTCCCTTGCTCTCAAAAATAAATAAATAAATATTTAAAAAATAATTTATTGTATCATTAGACTGTAAATATATGTGCATTATTAATTATTAATTACATTTCATTATTAATAATTACATTATTAATCTTTGGGGAATACTAAGCAAAAACATCAAGTCACGATAAGAAAGCAAATTGATATCACAATTTTTGGCTGTAATGATGTGTGCAAACAGACAGTAAAGTACTATATCTAACATAATCAGGAAAGGAAACTATAAGTCAAGGATGTATGCCCACCAAATTGACCTTCAAAAAATACTTATGGGCAAAGTATTAAAGCAAGAAAACATTATAAATATAAGACCAGAAAATATAGCACACAATTATCAAAATTTAGAGGGAATATAGACAGTGTATCTGCATAGTCAAATCCAAAAATACTGCAGTGATTACCACATAGGAATTAACTGCGCAGATGCTATTTCTTCAATTTGGCTGCTACAGGAAAGAGAGAGAAGGTGAAAATTATCGCCAATTTCAAAATTGCTAATGGTGGGAAAACAATGGATAGTTCTAAGCAAAAGAGGGCTCAATGTATTACATAAAGTTATTGTATGAAAGAAACTACTAGGGAAAATGCATCCTCTAAGTGTCAACAATTACATTTTTAAAAAGACAAATTAATTAGTGATGAAAAAGGATGCTGAAAAATGTTGACTACAATAATGCACAAAGGTTCTATAGCAGTTATTAAAATTATGCATATAATATCATGAGAATCCATATCAGGAAGAGAAGAGGTAGCATACAAATTCTATAGATCTTAGAAGAAGAATAAGTACTATGAACAACTTTATGCTAATGAAATCAACAACTTAGATAAAATAGGCCAATTTATTGGAAGAAACAAACCAAGAAAACTTTCTCCAAAAAACTTCGAAATTGATTAACTAAATAGTTCTACATCTATTTAGAAGTTTAATGTGCAGTTTAAAATTTTTCTATTAAGAAGACTTTGGACACATCTGGTATCAGTGGTAAATTCTACCAAATATTTAAGGAAGAAACAACACAAACTCTTGCAGAAAATTGATGAGGAAGAGATAGTTTCACACTAATCACATGGGTTCAGCATTACCTTGATACTCAAATGAGTTAAAGACATTACAAGAAAAAAACAAACAATCTTTCATGAAATAGATGCAAATATTTTTAACATGCCTTACAGGACTGGAGAATGATCAACATTGCAATAGCCAGTAATGTGACTCTTCTTATTGTTAGACCTATATTAAGGAATACTAGATAGCCATTAGAATTATGCTCCCAAAACATTACTGCTCAGTGAAACTATTAAAATGTAACTTTAAATCCCCTATGATCTCAATATAGTTCATCAGAATAAGTCACATTTACATAACGATGTAAGATCAGAGGCGCTTTTTTCTGTATTTCTATATTTCCAAAATGTCTACAATTACAATATATTAAGCTAGTATCAATATTTACCTGAAAACAACATATATTTACCTTCTTTTACTATATATATAATTTATTATTATCTTAAGACACATAAATACATTTGCATTTATTTAATAAGAACATATATTTAAAAAAAGAATATATATTTAATATCTATGTTAAAAGGAGATGGCTTATAATTTGCAGTAAGTCTAAATTTTACAGGCAATTTTGGGAGACCACTTTCTTTGTGTCTGTCTCCTTTCTCAGCACTTTACATTTCTTCTCTTAATTTTCCCAGTTACTATAAAGATACCATGTGTGATACTGTTTTACCCATAGGGAAATCAAAAGCAGACCTTCATAAACTCCAAAGTCACCTGGCTTATAAGATCCTATATATTGATATCCTGGACTTTAGCAATAGATTCCACTCTTCATTATTATTCCATTCTGTCCATTGAAAAGAGTTTAAAACGAGCCCTATTTATTCTCCTGTATCTTTTGTTTATTGTTTCTGTCTCTTTTTTGTCTAAGTGTTCTTCCACAGCCAAGTTCTCAATGTATTTTTCAACAAGTGCCCATCACCCCACCCCCTGTTCTTTCCCGATTACCACCCTTGCCCTCTCCCAAGTCTTAAGCTTCTCTTTCCAGTCTAAATATCTTCAGTTTTGTACATTTTATCCATCACTCTTTATTCCTGGAGACCCCACCATTCTCAGGACACATCTGGATGTGGTTTAGATTGGCCTACCACAGATGGTATTTTTTTTGGTAAATTTCAAGAATTCTAACTTCTCTGTTTCAAGCGAAAATAATTATAAACTTCAGTTCATTAAAAAAGTTAATAATTTTAAAAATTCTGTACTTTATTGCACTTAACTTGTTTTACTTTTCCTTTACTGTGAATTAGTAAAACTATGCGCATGTTACAAATATCGAGATGAAGTAAATGAGGAAGTTTCTGGTACAATAAGTTTTATATAACTTAGAACAGAGCAATGAAATCATTATGTAATTTGCATTTTACATGCCATTATTTCCAACTCTGAGTTAATTCTCACAGAGCTAATCATGACATAATCAAGCACTATAGCAAAATATATGTACAGAAATACTGAAATAAACTTCCTTCATTATCAACCCTCTAGCCATATAATTGTTTCAGCAAGTAAGAAATGCACTAAAAATGGATATCTTATGTATTACTTACAATGAGTTGTTTTGGTAAATAAAGATATTAAAGATTAAGTAAATAATAATGTATGATCCCTTAAATGACACAAAATGCTACTAAATATGGATATAGAACTTAAAATGATTTTCTAATATATTATTCCCACTAATATTTTCAAACAGCAATATGAGACAGGCATTATTTTCATGTACAATTAAAGCTTAGAAATGGATGCTCATACATATTAAGTAACACGTCCAAGTTCAGAATTTTTTATCTGGTAAAAGCTGACCTCTTCTTCAATTACCCTGGAGCTAATTCATTTTTTTTGTTGTTTAGTTTTTGGTATAATGATTCACAATTGCTTGTGGATTTCTATAGCATACATGTGTAAGTCTATACAAATATAGTTTAAGGTTTGTTGGTAACTCTACATAGTTGATTGTTGGAGCGATTATTACTGTATATATTGCTAAATACACCAATCCTTTTCCAAACAGCTCTGATTATGCACATTCTTTTATGGTGATTTTACCCTAAACTTAGGCAGCTGTATTGCATTCAGCTCTTTGGGAAGGTTAATTAGGGAGAGATTTATCGATGGCATTTAAAACTCTTTATGGGTAGGTCATGGCCTGTAATGTCGGACTGCTTGTCTACCAGGATATCACATGCCTTGTTTGCCTTGGAGCTATAAGAAGTCAAGCACGAGACCTCTGTCTAATTTTGCTTCCTTAGATTTGTGCTGACTCCACGTAGGTACTCGTTAAAATATTAAAATGTATATATGCAACAAGGAAAAAAGGCAGGAAGACAAGTAAATACTGTCATAGTTATAAGTCTGAGTATTATGTTAATTAAGATAATGGTATTTTAAAAATTTGGTTCATCCTTTAAAACAGATTATTATTCTGGTCACTGTCTCTTTTTTTCTCCCTATAGAATATAAATTATGTATTTATTCTGTATTTATTCCTTGGGTGAACATTGTTCAGTACAACAAGTAAGAGATTTTAGAGATAAAATCCCTTAAAGAAGGGATAGGTGGAGAGGATCACACCAGATATAAAAACACCCAGCACAGATTATGGCATATGGTAAGATTTCAGTAAACATTAGCCAATTTTAAATCAACAGAGTTTTTGTGAAGATGAAAGAAATAGTGTTCGTAAAAGTGTGTGTGCGTTTTTTTTTTTAAATTCCAGTATAGTTAACATACAGTGTTATATTAATTTCAGGTGTACAACATAGTGATTCAACGATTCTAAACATTACTCAGTGCTTATCATGAAAAGTGTTCTCTTTAATCCCCATCACTTATTTCCCCCTTCCCCCACCCATATCCCTCTGGTGACCATCCATATGTTTTCTGTAGTTAAGAATCTGTTTCTTGGTTTATCTCTTTCTTTTTTCTCCTTTGTTAATTTGTTTTGTTTCTTAAATTCCACATAGAAACAAAATGATATGGTATTTGTCTTTCTCTAACTGACTCATTTCACTTAGCATTATACCTTCTAGATCCATCCATGTTGCAAACTGCGATATTTTGTTCTATTTTTATGGCTTCTTTATCCATTCATCTGTTGATGGACACTTGGGCTACTTCCGTAATTTGGTTATTGTAAATAATGCCGCAAAAAGCATGGCGTTGCACGTATCTCTTTCAATTAGCAAATACCCAGCAGTGGAATTATTAGATTATATGGTAGTTTTATTTTCATTTTTTTGAGGACCATCCCTACTGTTTTCTACAGTGGCTGCACCAGTTTGCATTCTCACCTACAGTTCAAGAGGACTCCTTTTTCTCTATTTCCTCGCCAACACTTGTTTCTTGGGTTTTTGATTTTAGCCATTCTAATCGGTGTGAGGTGATAGCTCATTGTAGATTGATTCGCATTTCCCTGATGAATGAGTGATGCTGAACATTTTTTCATGTCTGTTGGCCATCTGTATGTCTTATTTGGATAAATGTCTATTAGTGTTTTCTGCCCAGTTTTAACTGGATTATTTTGGGTTTTTTTGTGTTGTGTTGCATAAATTCTTTATATATTTTGGATACTAACCCTTTATCAGATATGTCATTTGCAAATATCTTCTCCCATTCAGTAGGTTGTTTTCAGTTTTGTTGATTGTTTCCTTTGCTGTGCAGAAGTTTTATTTTGATGTAGTTCCATTAGTTTATTTTTTCTTTTATTTCCCTTGTCTCAGGAGACATACCCAGAAAAATGTTGCGATGGCTTATGACAGAGAAATTACTGCTTGTGCTCTCTTCTAGGATCTGTATGATTCGAAGTCTCACATTTAGGTCTGCATTCCATTTTGAGTTTATTTTTGTGTATGGCTTAAGGAAATGGTCCTGTTTCTTTCTTTTTTTTTTTTTTTTTTTGCATGTAGCTTTCCGGTTTCCCCAGCCCATGTACTGAGAAGACTGTCTTTTCCCCATGGCATACTCTTGCCTCTTTTGTTGAAGATTAATTGGCCATATAATTGTGGGCTTATTTCTGGGTTTTCTATTCTAGTCCATTGATCTATGTGCCTATTTTTGTGCCAGTATCATAGTGTCTCGATGGTTATAGATCTGTAGTATATCTTGAAATCTGAGATTGTGATACCTTGACTTTTACTCTTCTTTTATGAAATGGTTTTGGCTATTTGGGGTCTTTTGTGGTTCCATACAAATTTTAGGATTATCTGTTCTAGTTCTGTGAAAATGTTGCTAGTGTTTTGATAAGAATTGCATTAAAACTATAGATTTCTTTGGGTAATCTGGACATTTTGAGAATATTTGTTCTTCCAATCCATGAGCATGGAATACCTTTCTGTTTGTTTGTGTTGTCTTCTATTTTCTTTCATCAATGTTTTAGTTTTCAGACTAAAGGTCTTTCACCTCTTTGGTTAAGTTTATTCCTAGGTATCTTACATTTTTGGTGTAATTGTAAGCGGGATTGTTTTCTTAATTTCTCTTTCTGCTGACTCATTCTTAGTGTATAGAAATGCAACAGATTCTGTATATTGATTTTATATCCCATGATCTTACTAAATTTATCAGTTCTAGTAGTTTTTTGGGGGAGTCTTTGGGGTTTTTCTATATATGATATCACGTCATCTGCAAATAGTGAAAGTTTTACTTCTTCCTTACCAGTTTGGATGCCTTTTCTTTTGTCATCTGATTGCTGCGGCTAGGACTTCCAGTACTATGTTGAGTAAAAGTGGTGAGAGTGGACATCCTTGTCTTGATACTGATCTTAGAGGAAAACTCTCAGTTTTTCACCACTGAGGATGTTCACTGCGAGTTTTCATATATGACCTTTATTATGTTGAAATATAGTCCTTGTAAACCTACATTGTTGAGTATTTTTATCATGAATGGATGTTGTACTTTGTCAAATGCTTTGTCTGCATCTATTGAAATGATGTTTGTTTGGTTTTTTTTTTCTTGTTGATGTGATGTATCATGTTGATTGATTTCTGAATACTGAACCACCCCTGCATCTCAGGAATAAATCCCATGTAATTGCGATGAATAACTTTTTTAATATGTTATTGGACTCAGTTTGTTAATATTTTGTTGAGGATTTTTGTGTCTATGTTCAGGAGAGATACTGGCCTTCAGTTCTCTTTTTTTGTAGTATCTTTCACTGGTTTTCATATCAGGATAATGCTGGTCTCAAAGAATAAATTGGAAAGTTTTCCTTCCTTTTTAATAGTTTGAGAAGAATAGGTATTAATTGTTCTTTATATGTTTGATAGAATTCATCTGTGACACTGTCTGGTCCTGAACTTTTGTTTGTTGGGAGTTTTTTGATAACCGATTCAATTTCTTTGCTGCTAATCAATCTGTTCAAATTTTCTATTTCTTCCCTACCTAATTTTGATACATTATATATTCCTAGAAATTTTTCTGTTTCTTCTATGTTGTCCAATTTGTTGGCATATAATTATTCATAATATTCTCTTATAATCCTTTGTATTTCTGTGGTGTTGTGATTTCTCCTTTTTCCCTTCTGATTTTGTTTATTTGAGTCCTCTATATTTTTTTTAATGAGTCTGGCTAAAGGTTTATCAATTTTATTGATCTTTTCAAAGAATCAGCTTCTGGTTTTATTGATCTGTTATTTTTTTGGTTTCTATTTCATTTATTTTGGTTCTACTCTTTATTATTTCCTTTTTTTCTACTGCTTCTGGGTTGTGTTTGTTCTTTTTCTACCTCCTTTAGGTGTTAGGCCAGCTTGTTTATTTGAGGGTTTTCTTGCTTCTTGAGCTAGGGTTGTATTGTTATAAACTTCCTTCTTAGAATAGTTTTTGCTGCATCCCAAAGATTTTGGACTGTTGTGTTCTCATTTTCATTTGTCTCCTTGTGTGTGTGTTTTTTTTAATTTCCTCTGATATCTTGGTTGACCCATTCATTGTTTAGGAGTATGTTATTTAACTTTCATGTCTTTGTGTTCTTTCCAGATTTTTTTCTTGTGGTTGATTTCTAGTTTCAGAGTGTTGTGGAAATATGCCTGGTATGACTTCAATGTGTTTGAATTTGTTGAGACTTGTTTTGTGGCCTGATATATGATTGATTCTGGAGAATGTTCCATGTGTACTTGAAAAGAATGTGCATTCTGCTGTTTTGGGATGGAATGTTTTGTATATATCTGTTAGATCCATCTGGTCCAATGTGTTATTCAAAGCTTTATTTTCTTGTTGATTTTCTATTTGGATGATCTGTCCATTGATGTAAGTGGAATGTTAAAGTCCTCTACTGTTATCTATTTGTTCCTTTATGTTTGTTATTAGCTGCTTTATGTAGCTGGTGCTCCCATGGTGGGTGCATAAATATTTGCAATCGTTCCATCTTATTGTTGGATTGTTCCCTTTATGATTCTGTAGTGTCCTTCTTTGTGTCTTGTTACAGTCTTTGCTTTAAAGTTTATTTTGTCCAATTTAAAGTATTGCTACCCTGACTTTTTTCACTTTCATTTGCATTTTAAATGTGTTTCTATCCCTTCACTTTCAATCTGCATGTGACTTTATGTCTGAAATGAGTCTACTGTAGGCAGCATATGGATGGGTTTTGCTTTTTGATTCATTCTCTCACACTATGTCCTTGGATTGAGATGTTAAGTCCATTTACATCCAAAGTAATTATTGGTAAGTATATATTTAATGCCGTTTTGTTACTTGTTTTATGGTTGTTTTGTAGTTCTTCTCTGATCCTTTCTTCTCTTGCTCTCTTCCCTCATGCTTTGGGGGTTTTCTTTAGTAATATACTTGGATTCCTTGCTCTTTATTTTTTGCATATCTATTCTGGTTTTTGATCTGCGGTTACCATTAGGTTTGTACATAACATCTTCTGAAGATAGCAGTCTCTATTACGTTGATGCTTGCTTAAGTTTGTACCTGTTCTTTATTGCCCTCCCCACCTGCCCCATATTCCCCATGGGCATATAGTGTCATCCTTTACATCTTCTTATTTCGTGCCATTCTTGACTGATTTTTACAGATATACTTAATTTCACTGCTTTTGTGTTTCCTGCTTTTCTTATTCTTGCTTATGGTCTTTCCTCTTCACTCAAAGAGTCCCCATTAACACTTCTTGTAGGGCTGATTTAGCGGCCATGAATTCCTTTAACTGTTGTTTGTCTGGGAAACTCTTTATCTCTCCTATTCTGAATGATAACCATGCTGGGTAAAGTATTCTTAGTTGCAGAGTTTTTTCTTTTGGCCCTTTGAATGTATCATGCCACTCCCTCTGACGTGCAAAGTTTCTGTTGAAAAATCAGCTGATAGCCTTATGAGGTTTCCATTGTATGTAACTATTTTGTTTTCTCTTGCTGTTTTTAAAATTCTCTCTTTATCACTACTTTTTGCCATTTTAACCACTATGTGTCTTCAACTGTCAATCAATTGATTTTGCTGGGGACTCTCTGTGTCTCCTAGATATGGATTTCTGTTTCTTTCCTCTGATTCAGAAAGTTTTCAGCTATAATTGCTTCAAATAAAATTTCTGCCCCCTTTTCTCTCTTTTCTCCTTCTGGGATCCCTAGAACATGAATGTTATTACACTTGATGATGTCACTGAGTCTATTTTCATTTTGTATTAGTTTTTCTCTCTCCTGTTCACCTTGATTGCTTTCCATTACCTGATTGATCGCTGATCCACTCTTCTTCTTTTTCTAGTCTACTATTTATTCTGTCTAGTGAACTTTTAATTTCAGTTATTGAGTTCTTCATCTCTAAATGGTTCTTTTTTACATTTTCTGTCTCTTTTTTGAGGGTCTCACTGAGGTCCTCAATTCTTTTCTCAAGTCTAGTGAGTATTTTATGACCATTACTTTAAATTCTCTATCAGGCATAGTACTTACCTCAGTTTTGTTTAGCTATCATACTGTGATTTGGTCCTATTCTTTCATTTGGGACGTAGTCCTCTGTCTCTTCATTTTATCTAACTCTCTGTGTTTGCTTCTCTGTGTTATGAACATCAGCTACATGTCCTGCTCTGGAAAGTAGTGGCCTTATGAAGAAGAAGTCCTGTAGGGCCCTGCGGTGCAGTGTCCTCTGTTTGTCAGAGTCTGGCGCTTTAGGGGCATCTCCTATGGGTGTTGCTTATGCCCTACTGTGGTGGCGGGCCACTTTTGCCTTCAGTCCAGTCATCTGCAATGGTTCTCTTTGCCTGTTGAAGGCAGGGCTTGGTCCCTGTGTTATTAGGCCAGCTTGGGGCCTCTTGGGGTTTGAATTGAGTCAGACCAGGCATTTGCCAGAGAAGCAGTAGCACAGAACTTCGAGATTCTTTCCCTGTATTGTTCCTCGAGAAGCTTTCAACCGACGGGCAGGATCTGCAGTCAGACCAGATGTCTGCTCCCAGCCCACTGCTGGGACCAAAGTTGGACTGGTGTGTGTGGTTATCTTCCCCTCTCCCCAGGGCAGAACTCACTTGGGAGTTGTCCTGGTCCTTGTCAGGACTACTCGTACACTTCCAGGTTTGTGACATTGCTTTGGATGGACTCCGACCAAGGGCATATTCAAGGGGGCAGGTCCACAGGATAATATTGGGGTGGAGTGTGCTGTTTGCAAAGTTTGTGTAGATCTGCTATGGGAGTGAAACTGGAGATGCTTTGGGAAACTGTTGCAGTCCTGGAAGGAGTGAGTCCAGGGTGGGAACAGGCAATGCCAGCAAGATTTGTGCCTGGAGGGCACCTGTTGCTGCCTGGGAAAATTCTCACTGAGGCTGGTGGCTTGGAGGGGGTGGATCCACTGAAGCTCTCAGGAGTGAGGGTGCTGTTGGCAAGCTAGGTGGAGAGTGTTGTGCTCTGCCAGTTTATGCAGGTGTCCACATATCTAGGCTGGGCTGGAGGAGGGAGATGGCATCTGCCAGCTTCTTTGTTCCTGGAGAAGTGTCCTAAAGATCGCTGCTCCTCCAGCATGCTCTGAGATTAGTAAATAAATCTCCCTCGTATATATTTTAGCCATTTTTTAAAACTGCTGCTTCTATGCTGTACTTCTACAGGGCTGTTTGTTGTGCTGTCTTTTACGGGCAGGGAATTGGTTTCGTCTTACTCTTCTGGCTCTCCCAGGGCTGAGCCCACTGATTTTTAAAATTCTAGGTGTTTAGTCCCACTGACTGTAAGAACTTATGAAATTTTACTTCTCTGGTTTTCAAAGCCAAATATTATGGGGATCTGTCTTCCCCCTATGTGTTCCCCAGGCCTGGGTTTCCTGGTTTGGGGCTCTGCTTCTTTCCTCTCTTTGCACCCTCAGTATCCCTCCCTCCTATTAACAGTTCTGTGGGTCTATTTAGCGCTTGATTGTGTCTCTGCCCTTTCTACCCTCTCCGATGTGGACTCTTTTGTACATTTAGCTGTGGAGCGTCTCTTTTGCCAGTCTTCAGGTCATTTTTCTGGTCTATTTACACTGATGTGGGTGTTTTCTAGTTAGCTTACGATCTTCCTAAGAAATCTGCATTCTGGTAACTCTCTTAAGTCACTCTCTGAAATTGTTTTGTTTGTTAATGATTCTAAGAAATTCGATGTTAAACTAGAAAAGCAAAGCAGGAAAAGATATGTGCATTTTACTGCTAGTATGTAAAAGAATGTATATATGCTGCCTAAGTTATTGGAGAGAAATAGAAAAATGAAATCACTATGTCAAGGTAGTGGAACATGTTGTCACAAAATATTTAATATCGATAACAGAAAATGTTTTCATAAATTAGAATTTTGGGATGAAAGTTTAAATTGTGGCCTCTTGATTTACTTGCTTGTAAATTACCATGACATTTCCTTATGTTTACAATAATGTGTGACTATTAATTGCCAATTAAAATTTCTATAAAAGTTTGAAGATTAGCATTTCCACATATTCCTTACAAATAGGACAAGAAAGGGATTGGCTGTTCTTACTGATAAAACCAATTTTTCCAGAAATATTAGAGTATTTCAGTCTATACAGATTTGGTTGATAAGGCATAGAGAAAACACAACTTTTCTTCCCCCTTTTGGAATTTATCAACTGCCTCTAAAGTAATGTAAAGCATTTAAGGGACTCGTTATATGTCAGCGGTCTTGCCTTTAAGCCCCACAATCAAACTAAGTTAAGCATTACTAGCCCGGTCTTATCAGAAAGGGATTTCAGGATGAGACCTACTCTTGCCAGTAAGAATTGCGCCAAGCAGTCATGTCTGAGCACAAAAATGCACGTGTTCGTGTAATTGTTGAATGACGCATCAGGGCTAAGTGTAGGAGTGACACTGTGCCTTGTCCTCCCCTAACATTTGTACCTGGCTGGAGAGTTTTCCCCCTTTCTTTCGCCACATTGGTTTTACTCTGATGTCCCCCAAAGGCCCTCTGCCGATGTCCGGATATGATTCGGTGTTCTCAGTCACTTGGCAGTTGGCTTTTATCCTGACCATTTTGTAGGCTTCAGGTCATGGTCACCTTTCCTCTGAGTCTCTTTTCAACTTTTCTTCAGTGTTAATATCCACCTGTCGTTCTGTCTGTACTGTCCTCAGTCCAGTTCTCAGTGCTGCATTAGGAATCTGGTCAGTCACTCGTGCTGTCGAATGTTGACTTTGAGTTCCAGGACATAAATGTGTGGGCTTCACTCTGCGAGCATTGCTGCCACAATCAGGGCGTGGTATCTTTGGTAAGAACATTCCCGGTTGACTGTTACCATTTGGGAAGGATTTGTGGTGGGACATGTAATTTGGGGTGGGTTCTTGCTTTGTCAAACTGCCTCAGTTGCGAGTGCATGTACTTTGCAAGTGGGTGCTGAACCAGGCAAGTCCCAGATACATTCTGCTATTAATGCCAACGGCTGGATCCAGCTGCACAGGCACCAAGTGCTAGGCCCTGTGCCGGGTGTCCTGCATATATTATGTTCAATCTTAGTAAAAAGTCTTAAAATCAGTGTTATACCTGCGAGCAACTCATGACCTAGCTGCGGGGAAGCCATCACATTCAGCTTTCAGGGTCCAAACCCTGTGATCTTTGTAGCATTCTAGATTAGCGAGTGTGGTCTGCTGTTCAAGAGACACACGTGACGCCATAGTCCCTCACTGTGCATATTTCCTTATGGTCCCTGCCTGGTTGGTCCAGGCTACGACCCACATATGTGCCCCGAGCTACCAGTCAAAACCTTCACGTACCTAGCGCTGGGGTGCTTAAGGACTTTGCCTACCTTATCTCCTTAAGCTCAGAGACAACCTGCAAGGTAGCAGTGGTATCTCTATCCTACGGGAGACTTGACGTGCCTAAGCAATCTAGAAATAGAAGAACCAGAATCGAGCTCCCTTGAGCCCAGCTGATTTCTCCACACATGCTCTTGGCCATCGTCGTCTCTGTCTTGGAGCTCCAGCTTATTTCCCAACCTCTAGCCTTATCCTTCCTTCAAATTCTTGGAGATCCTAAACCAAGTACTCTGATCATCTGGAAGTATAGTGTTGCTTCCTAATGAGATGTAATGGCTATGCTTCTGAGGTCCCAAAATAACTCATTGCAAAATAAATTGTATCCTTGAAGCCACATATCCTCTCCAGCTCATAAGTCTGCACTTTGCAATGAAAGAAAATACTTTCTCCAAAATCCGAGTCCATGTTTGTGATATTCATTTTTTAAAACATTTTCCTTAAGCATTAAAAAAAAAAAATCACCTTGGGGCACCTGGGTGGCTCAGTGGGTTAAAGCCTCTGCAGGTCATGATCTCAGGGTTCTGGGATCGAGCCCCGCGTCAGGCTCTCTGCTCAGCAGGGAGCCCGCTTCCCCCTCTCTCTCTGCCTGCCTCTCTGCCTACTTGTGATCTCTCTCCTCTCTGTCAAATAAACAAATAAAATCTTTTAAAAAAAATCATCTTATTTTGGGAAATGATAAAAGTGCTAGGATTATTCACATTTGTTAATTTGCATTTTGATCATTGAGTATTTACATTTTAACAATAAATGTTTAAGAATAATTAGGTCATGCTAATGAATAGAAATAATAATTAGAATTAGTAAGAAATTTGTGGCAAAACTGCTTTTTTTTTCCTGCTGTGGTGGAAAAATGATAAATTTAGCAAGAAAGCAAACCCACTTCAGGATCTGTCTCTAATTTTTTTTTTTAAAGATTTTATTTATTTATTTGACAGAGAGAGAGAGATCACAAGCAGGCAGAGAGGCAGGCAGAGACGGGGAAGCAGGCTCCCTGCTGAGCAGAGAGCCCAATGCGGGGCTCGATCCCAGGACCCTGAGATCATGACCTGAGCCGAAGGCAGAGGCTTTAACCCACTGAGCCACCCAGGCGCCCCTGGGATCTGTCTCTTATTTTGGTCTTGGTTTCTATTTTCCTCATAAATAGAATTTTGTGTTTGGTAATATTGTGTTATGTTTAAAAATTATAAATGCCATGTTATATTTAAGTATTCTCCTTCATAACATACGTATATATGTAGACTGTATTATTTGATAGATATCAAATATTACACTTAAGAAATAATGTAACATTACAATATGTTAGTATCTTCAGCTGGTCCTCGTGGAATATACGTGCGCAAATGTCAGGCAGGAGGAGGGTCCAGGGCTGATGCTCATGCAGGCTGATGAAGCTGCCACTCTGAGCTGGTTTTTATCTTTCCCTTTAGCACTTTCAAATATAATGTAGGGGCATGTATGCCAGAGGGCAGAGAGTAAGCTAAATTAAAAATGCAGAATTAGAGGAAAAAAACATATTTTCTTTAACTCCAGAGTTACTAGTAGACATCATGAACGTTATTTTGTTAACTGGTATTTCAGTGGAAGCATCTTATTTAACATTCTTAGACTTGATTGATCAGTGCTAACAAATCATTGTCAAGATTGATCGCCTAACACTATAGCAACTAGTCCCTTATGAATAAAAGATGACCAAGCGAGGAAAGAAGAGAAGAGCTCAAATTATGGCAATCAAATTTCTGCAGTGATACATTTCATACTCCATTATTACATCATCAGAAAACACCTTGCACATATTATTTTTAAGGAAATTGAAATCAAGGAGTGGTGGAGGAAAATGACTGGGGTTCAGGGACTTGTCAGATGTGTGATTGTGAAAAAGTCTGACTTTGTTGCTGGGAGAGGACGGGTAAAGATTTCCAAGAAGAAGTGAGTCACCGTCTTCAGCACCTGTTACCTGGTCCCTACATTCTGGGGTGATGTAAGATAATCTAAGATAATCTAATCTAAGATAACAGTTTTGTCTGGTTAGCTGTGCCTCCCTCAGTAGACTGTAAAGCTCTTGAGTATAAACATAATTTTATACATTGCATTTTATCCCTCTCACAGTATCCAAATATACTTATGGGTCTACATAGATATTTATTGAATAAGTACTGAACAATTAGAAAAGTATTTGGGGGGATATCAACAAGAAAATATACAGACCATTTCAAATGTCTCTAAAAATTAACCAGAACTGCTTTGGCACATTCCTTTTCTTGGGGAAATATTCATTCCAGTGACAATTCATTCCTTAAGTAGGCCTCGCTTAGGGGACTGATCCAAGGACACACATTAATACAGTGTGTCTTAGGGCATTGCTAGGTGATACTTCAGTATTATCACATGCTTGTTTTTAGGAGCAAACAATTCTGGGAAATTACTTTCATTAACTCAGCATAAGCACTTACCACCTTAGTGACATGAATACATTAGAATGCGGACTGCCTAGTCCCACCTATTTATATATTTAAAAATGTTATTTAATCCTTGCAGATGTCTTCACATAGAGGGTCAGTTAATTACTCACGACATGGATCCCCAAGGTTCAGATTAAATCTGCCACGCATTCGTTACTCAGTCATTATTATCGCTTCTGATCAGCTTTCCTGCCTCTGTGAATTAGTATTTGCAATGAAGAATCTTTCAATGTTTAAGATTCGCAAGGTGCAGTCTTAAAACCACGGCCTCTGCTTATGTCTCTCTGAGCAGGATCTCGTCCTTCTTCTCGGCTCCTGACTCTTGCACACATTGACCACGCGTGCCCCCAAGAGCACCCGGCATGTGAAGAACCCTATGCAGTCCTCCGAGAAGCTCTGCACATTAGCCGCCATGCCCCTTCTTATGTTGAGCCTTGTCCCTTCTTTCTTGGAAAAGTGACCCAACACCTAGTCTGTTCCCAAACTCGGACCAAGTGTCCCCCCAATAATAATCCTTTCTTATAAACCCCCCCCACCACCAATTTTATCACTGCATCTACCAACTTCCCGCCCCACAGACATATCCTCCCATGTTGGCTGAGCGATGTCTTCCAGTAGCTGTAACACCACCTCGTGGGTCAGGACCCTTATCAAGTTGTGTGGCAACGGGCTATCTGCCTGCCTAGATTAGAGACTTCAGAAGATAAGAGTCTGGGAATTGTGTCTTTATACACTCAGACCGAGAATCGTATACAATAGGTACTCAGAATACTTGTGGACTGTTCATAACAGTCTTGTGATTATATATTTATTCCTTTTTCCAATCACAGCTTTCAACTGGGCCATATCGTGTGGGTTTTTCTGATGCTAGAGTTATAATGAGGCAAGATCTGTGTTCCTTTCTAAATCTTTTAAAAATTCAATCGGCCCCCGGTTTTACCCTGTGCTCCGCTGCAGGCACTGCTGTCAGCTCTGCAGCCTGGAGACGGGGGAGGGGTAACTCACTTCGAGACACTGCCTCACCTTCCCCAGCAATTCCATCATTTGCAGGAAAGGGGAAGTGGGGACGAGATACGTCTTTACGTGTCTGGCCAAATACTGGGAAAAGAATGACTACAGCTTTTGTCCCGCGTGGCCTCTGGCGAGTGGTGATCTCTGTGCGGCTGATGTGTGGCTTCTTGTGGGGACCGTTATCTTCATGTTGGTCACAGTCATCACCGATGACTGTCTCAGGTGTGAGGTTAAATCACTCATTGGCCTCATTCCTGGTGCGCACGCCCATCTTCTTTTCAGATATGAGGATTGTATTTGCTGGGCTGCATATCTTGCCCCTCCATTAATCTCGAGGGGTTTTCCTGTGGAAGCAAAAAATAAAGATTCAAGGCCCCCTTTAACACTCTCCAAAGGCTGCAGCAGACAAGAACGAAGAGAGGGTGGCCCCATCTTTTGGTCAGGAACACTTGACGAGGGTCCTTGCTGCATGAGTGTCTCCGTCTTTGTAGGCAGTGAATCACAAGTAAAGAGCTGTCCCTATATTTGCACCCCCCTCCCATCTCCAGGAAATATGTGCTCATCTCTTTTGAGAACGTGGGCTGCCCTTCCTCCAACCATTAAGAGTGATTCTCTCTGGGTCTTTCTCCTTTGGCTTTAGAGAGAAGAAAAGCAGCTTCACACTTTTCCAGCACGAGGCTGGGTGCTCCCCACTGAGGCAGGTGACCGCGGACCTCTCCTACCCCAGTGCTCTACATACCTTGAACCTGATGTTCAGTTCTGCGGCAGCACTCAAAAAATCTGGAGTTACTACTTAGCATCTTTTTTCTTTCTTTTGTATCTTTAGTCTAAGACATGGACAAGAAAAGTCACACTCATCATCCTGTCAAAGGCTGAATGAGGGAGCGAATGGATGAATATATAGCCAGCTCTTAATTCTAGTACAGCTTAATCTGCTATAATTGTGATTGTCTTGTCTTCCAATTAAATTATGTTATCTGCAATGCATTGTTTCAGCAGATCTCTGGTTTAAAATAGACATTAGACCCTATGTTACACAACAACTAAATGTCCTCAGAGATAGAAGACATGCCTAATGTGTGACCCATTTTCCCCCAAAAGATTGAAAGCTGGGGAAAACAGGACCCCCACTTGACCTTTCTCCTCCATTTCTCCTCACTGCCAGGAATAAAGCTGAACACATAGCTTTCTCAACACGTATTTTGAGAATAAAGCCAAGGATTTCATTGGACCCCTTGTGTTAATTCAATTCAATATCCTTGTGCCTGTGCGGATTCAAAATCGTATTCACTTTTATAGATAGTGATGGAAAAATGACATAGAAATGATTGATAGGATTGACTAATATGTATCCTAGTTTAAAAATTTATACTTAAACTTTATAAAACAAGCCCTTCAAGTTCTGTCATCTCAAGAATCCAATCATGAGTAAGGTAACAGATTGTTTGTCACAATTCTCTCACAATTTATTGAGAAAGAATAAATTTGTTAAAAATGCCAAAAGCAGCTTAGCATTTATCAGTCCCTATCAACTTAAGCTTTAATTGCTACCAGCCCCTCAAAAGGTAAGGACTATATAAGTTCCATTCTTAACCCCCATTGCCTAGCACAGAGTAAGCCATCACTAAATGTTGGCAGAATTTAACAGAAGAAAAGAGGCAGATTGGGTACCATTGCATACTCTGAAACAGAGTTAGAAAAAATTATTCATAGCATGAATAAAGCAACAGAATCCAGCTTCAACTCTTGATGTTGCTTTTCTTCCAAAGAGAATGAACATCGCCGCCATCGATGTAATAACAAGGACAGGACGTGACGTACATATAGAGACTGATGATAGAGACGCTAGGGATCCAGGCTCAGTCGCTGCCTGCAAATATCCGAAATCGAACTGGAAGAGACTGCATGAACCTACGAATAGGGAGATGGGCCAAAAGAAATGTAGGCTAGAAAACCATTAGTTGAGCTAAGAGGTTTCCAACAAGAACAGCAGCGGGAGTGAGGACCCCGAATTTGCATTCGGAGAGAGTGTGGCAACAGGTCAGTTTGGAATACAAATTTTACTCTGCATCACACAAAATTAGCATAATGGTCTAATATATTACCTAATAATGAAACTAATTCTTACAAACGAAGAACGGGTGTTGGTTAATAATGGATTGTCTTCAAGGGACAGAAAACACAATCTAGCGTGGCTTAAATAAAAATAAGTTAATGTTTCTCACAAAGTGACGATGCTGGAGGTATGCAGACAGCTTCCAGCTCTGTGACTGCAGAACAGGCGTCTTTCCAAACCTCTTAACCTTTCTGTCATGATTAGAAAATGCGATAGCGGATCCTGATGCCATGTTAATATTCAACTCAGGAAGAAGAGAAGGGGGAGGAAATGATTTGTCTATTTTGTTGATTTAGTTAGCAAATCAAAGCTCTGTCACCCTATTCCTATTACTGTCAGTAAATATAGGTGCCGAGAGGGAGCTGAGGGAATGCAAATCAGCTTTCGCAGGGTTCGCATTTGGGACATCAGAACCGAGGGGGCTGGGACGCCCTGAGGTCAAGCAGCCAATAGTCTGCACTGTGCGTATAAGGTTTTCATTACAAGCCACTGAGGGGCTGGCTTGAGCACATGGTTCATTCTGATCGTTAGAAGAGAGGATAAAAGTTAGTGTTGTTATTCATTAAATACAATTTTAATTTTGAAAAATCCTATGTATTTGAAGAAACACTAGACTATTACTCTCCCAAATGCTTATGTCCTGAATAAACACATTTTAATTACGATTGTTAAATATGCGTGAAATGAATACACACACATGTTATATTAGATAGAATAGAAGAGTTCCGAGAAAAAGTACTTCAGACCCAAACCAACAACATCCTTCCATCCTCATGCGACCCACTGATCTGGGTTCTGCAGGTAGATTTCATTTCTACCCGCAGTAGAAAGTAATTCTACTGTAATTCCTGTCCTCTTCCTTCCCACCCAGAGAAGGTTATTTTTCATCTGAATCACAGCAATACCTAACAAGATGATTGTATTTCATATTGTAGAACACATCATGTTCTAGAGAATTCTTCTGAACAGGTAGGTATGGGCTTAAATTCATAATCAACTACGCTAATTACTTGGAGCATACAGGACGCTATCCTTAGTTGAGTGAGTGAATGAATGGTGATTGAGAGAGTGAGTGAGCCAAAGAAAAACCCGGCCTATTGAAATCTTCTGTTTCAAGCGATCTAGAAGATTTGGTCACACGGGCTTTACACACAAACGACAACAAACTTCCAGGAGCAGCGAGTGGCTGACGACTGCACGGGTGTTTATTTCTGGGGACGTGGTCACCGTGTAATTTCACTCCTTGTCTTTGGCATTGGAATCTCACATAACCCTTCCTGGGATCCCGCCTTATAAAATACACAGCTTCTTTTGTTTCCTTACTTGACACAATACGTGTGTTTAGTTGATGTGCCCTATTCTGGCATTTCTTTCACAAATGCAATGAACAGTGAATAACTCTCTGGGTTTAGAGGAGGAAGCATCTCGATAGGCAGAGACAGAAAAGCAATCAGACAGGAAGTAGAAATCGTTCTCGGCACCAAACCAAACCACAGTGCAGTTTCAGCGTAGACCAACCCCAGCGTAGCCAAGTGTTAACCTGAGATGGACGGGGACAGATCTGTCGGAAGGACAGAAGTCAGGGGATTTCTGTAGAGGGCCATCTGCTCTCTGACAGTCCAACGTCAAAGTTTGAAAAATATCTAGTGAAACTTGACTTAGGGTAAGAAAAATTACATTTCGGTCTCATCACTCCGAAGTGGTTATGCCTTCAATCACCCACCTACAGGGTATACAATGTGGTCAGGAAGATAATTAGGATAATTCTCAATCAACTTTTCTCCCTTAAAATGGCTCGAGGAAGTCATTTTTCCCCCATTTATCTATCTTTCTAATTTTCCCCCCATGAGATAAATGTGACAAGATAGACTAATGAATAGGAGAATCCAAGAGTCATTTATAGCCTCTAGTCTCTGAGCTGATGTAAGAAAGGAGAAAATCCACTTTATTTAAAAGTTAATAAAAGTGTCTAAACAGGCTCAGATCTTTTTTTGCAACTACGTAAGTTCGAAGTAGCTTAGTTTGTGCATTAGTCTGGCACATTACTTACGGGGGTGGGGGTGGGGGGGAAGAAAAGAGTCAGACACAGAAGCCTTGGCTCCTACCTGCGCCCACGGGATTAACACCAGCAGTAAATAACACTTTTACGTGACCTATTTGCCGGCAGGTAATCTTCATTTGCTGTTGGAAGACTATTTAACAAATTCTCATTCGTATCCCTAATTTTCCACAGCTTCCCTCTAGAGAGTCCGTGGCTCCTCATTAGTCCTGCAATGACTAAAGCCGGAGCCATACTTGTCCCCTGAAGGAGAACGCTGTTATCTCGCCATCATGGACGCCGGTTGGCTGTCTCTTGTCAAGAATCCTCTGCTTCTGTGACTCCCTTGAAACAATTCTCTTAAACTCAAGTCTCCTAAGCCCCCCAACACCATGGCCACATCACTCCCACCCTTGTAGAAATTCCTTTATAAACTACCGAGCACACCAAAAATGATGGGAAGGTTGCTACTCTGTATATTTTAGTTACTCATGGTTACGAAATCGACATTGACTGACCCCTTACTTTTCACCAACCATCACATATCGTTGGTCTCCTCTGCTCTTCACATCTGAGAGGTCAGGCACATACCCCACCCTTCACAGATGAAAACCCGAGGCTTAGAAAATGGAACTAAACCGCTAGCTAGGAAAAGGAAACAACTGGATTTTACTCCCTACTTGGGCTCAAAGCGTCTCCATTCCCAAGTCAATTCTATTTTTTTTATTCTATTTTATTTTTTTCAGTGTTCCAAGATTCATTGTTCATGTACCACACCCAGTGCTCCATGCAATATGTGCCCTCCAAAGTCAATTCTAAATACAAAAATTTATGGGAAAAATGTTCTTATAGGAATATGCATGATCTACATATAGAACATATTAGATCTTGGCATCTTACCGTTTGCCCGCAGCCTAGTTAGGCAAAACAAAACTGGCTCGAAATTTCAGGCTGCTCCTCTTCTGTTTTCATGCCTGGAGGGACGAGGAGTTTCACTGGGTAATTCTTCCAAGCTTCCAGGAGCGTGTGCAGACTGATGGCTGGGCTGAGGGGCAGTATCCTTGCACACGCCTTGTCTGGCCGGGGTTTAGAAGTCCAGGGCTCCTCGGCTCCCAGAGAATGAGCCTCCGGTGACCAAGGCCACAGGACCCAGTGGGGGCACGAGTGGCATCAGGACTTGCCCCCGTGGCCAGCGAGAGTCCTGCCTCTGGGTTTACTCGTCCCCTTCCCTGACCTTGAAACGGATTTGGAGAGCTCCGCTGTTCACCGAACTAGGAGAGGGCGTACCAGCGACTTCTCTGTGGCGGCCGAACACAGACATTGCTACAGAAACACTGTTTCCCTGGGAGGTACCTTTACGGAGGGTCGTCCCCAGCAGCTGGCCTGGCCCGGACCCTGAGATCAGCTCTTCTGTGAGTGGACCTCTGAATTTGTGACCCTAGTTTAAGAAGAAAAGAAAGGAAGGGAAAAGAAAACAAAAGAAAGAAAAGAAAAGAAAAAGATTTTTTTGTCCTTTTCCTTGTTTTCTGGATCGATGGCTTTAATCCACTCTGTGGGAATGTGGGAAAACAATTTCACCACAGTAATATTCCTTGGGTTCCATATCTATCCATGCAGTGAATTGGAACAATATATTTTTTTTAATCAATCAGAATTCTCCGCTGCAACAGGGAAACCTCTCTGTGTACTTCAAGCAAAAAGTCATTATGTGTGCAGAATCGCGCTCCACGCTGAGCTGCGGAGGAAGGGCACCCCCAGCCCCCAGCCCCCAGCCCTCAGCAGGCCCCCTCGCTGTTGCGGCTGATGGCAGAATGCTGGAGCTCTCCCTTCCGGCGGCCACGGCATCTCGCTACTAACGACATCTACGAATCTGATGCTTCTCCGTCGGCCCATCAGACAAGGTGGACATTTCCCAAAATGATTCCCCAAGTGGGCTGAGCCCCGATCCAGTTCTCTAGCCCACGTGCTTGTGATCTTTTGTGATGATGACGATGATGATGATTTTATTTTTTGTCTTCCCAGGAGCTTCTGATCATTATTCAGATTTGGAACCCCGTATGAGGAAGGCTCTTGAGGTTTTTTGCAGCAATGGAAATGGTCCAGGCTCTGTAAGAAAAACCAAGAGCAAACACCGATTTCCAGTCCATGACTCCTGGGAAGCACAACCTTTGTTAGAGTACATTTTTTTTCCATCTTTTTTTTTTTTTTTTAAGATTTTACTTATTTATTTGACAGAGAAAGAGAGAGATCACAAGTAGGCAGAGAGGCAGGCAGAGAGAGAGGGGGAAGCAGGCTCCCCGCTGAGCAGAGAGCCCGATGTGGGGCTCGATCCCAGGACCCTGAGATCATGACCTGAGCGGCTTTAACCCACTGAGCCTCCTCCATACCCCCACCACCAGGCTCACCCATCCCCCGAACCCCCTCCCCTCTGAAACCCTCAGTTTTGTTTCTTAGAGTCCACAGTCTCTCGTGGTTCATCTTCCCCTCTGATTTCCCCCCTTTGTTTTTCCTTTCCTTCTCCTAATGTCCTCCATGTTATTCCTTCAAATAAGTGAAACCATATGATAATTGACTCTCTCTGCTTGACTTATTTCACTCAGCATAATCTCCTCCAATCCCATCCCATCAACTTTTGTTGATACAAAAACTGGGTATTCATCCTTTCTGATGGCTGAGTAATATTCCATTGTATATATGGACCATATCTTCTTTATAGATTCATCTGCTGAAGGGCATTTTTGGCTCTTTCCACAGTTTGGTGATTGTGGCCACTACTGCTATGAACATTGGGGTGGATGTGGCCCTTCTTTTCACTACATCTGTATCTTTGGGGTCAATACCCAGTAGTGCAATGGCAGGGTCATAAGGTAGCTCTATTTTTAGTTTTTTGAGGAATTTCCACACTGTTTTCCAAAGTGGCTGCACCAACTTGCATTCCCACCAACAGCATAAGAGGGTTCCCCTCTCTCCACATCCTCTCCAACATTCGTTGTTTCCTGTCTTGTTAATTTTGGCCATTCTAACTGGTGTGAGGTGGGATCTCACTGTACTATTGATTTGAATTTCCCCGATGGCTAATGATGATGAACCTTTTTCACGTGAGACAGGAATCCATCAAAATCCTAGAGTACATTTTTCAAGGCAAAAGACCTGTGAAACATTCAAATGGAAATAAGGACCCAGGTAGCAATCACTGCAGAGCCCCTGCTGTCCCACTTTCCACAAAGCTGGAAACATGCCTAAAACACAGGAAGGACCAGTCAGGCGTGAAGGCACCGGCAGGAGCCGAGTTGATTTCCCGCTCGCAGAACCTTCCCTCTAGGACGTCTCCGTTCGAGGAGGCGCATGAATTGGACCCAAGATTGAGGGATGAAAACATGTTTTAATAGAAAGTAAAATGAGAATGTAAAAGGAATTTTTCTGCCACAAATATTCTAGATGTGACATTTCTCAGACAAACAGAGTGCATGAATCAAAGAAGCTCGTGCCTCTCAGTGCCACACTCTCTCCGCTTCCTTCGCTGAGCTGAATGTCTTTATGAACCCACTGTGAACAAAATATTAGTTTTACCATAGTTTGCGATAAG
>CM052885.1:1761286-1778249 GCA_028534135.1 Potos flavus
GCAAGTTACAATGCGAGTGTGCATCACACTAATGGTGGCTGGGTGAAACACCGTCGTCAAGAGACAAGGGTGCAGATTCTGAGCTTGCTCTGACTTCTGGTTGCTTCAGATATTAGTACTTCTTATAAAATGAGGGGCACAAGGAGCATTCCTACGTGTTTAAATTTCTGAATAGGAAAGAATTCTTAAATCAAAGCAGAACTACAGTTATCTG
This sequence comes from Potos flavus, assembly GCA_028534135.1. Lineage (NCBI taxonomy): Eukaryota > Metazoa > Chordata > Mammalia > Carnivora > Procyonidae > Potos > Potos flavus. The sequence goes on from CM052885.1 coordinate 1,761,501, forward strand.
TGATTTAGGTTTAGTTTGAAAAGTGATTTCGTTTTTTATTTCCTTTGACTTTTATTTAATTTATTTTCTTAAGAGTTATTTACTTATTTTAGAAAGAGAGAGAGAAAGAGAGAGAGCATGTTGTGCACAGGAGCAGGAAGGGGCAGAGGGAGAGAGAATCTTAAGCAGACTCCATGCCCACCATGGAGCCCAACACAGGCTCGATCTTACGACCCTGAGATCATGACCTGAGCCAAAATCATGAGTCAGACGCTTAACCATCTGAGCCACCCAGGGGCCCCAATTTCCTTCAAATTTTAATGGCTTGTTAGGGGATTCCTTTCCTATCTAAACAATGTTTTTAAAGAATAATTTATTATTTTAATTTTTTTGTAACTTGTGGGGGTTTTTCCTCCCCAAAATTTAAGTAACTCAGATAGTAACGAAGATTTAAATAATCCTGTAAGAATTTCTCAGAAATGAACATTAAGTTGATATTTCGCCACTATGCATATAAAAAAACGAAACGAGTGAGGATATGTAGCAAGAAATAAATTGAAAAATATGGAAACATACTCCATAGTCTTGATTTTCAGAAAAAAAAAACCTGCTTAAATAATATTTCAGTTTAACAGAAGAAAAATAAACAGTCAGAAACAGAAGTTATTGCTAATATTCATAGATGTAGTTCTAGTCGTAGATGAGTTTTCATTGCTGCTATAATTTAGTGTTTTGATTTTTCAAGTTTTATATTTCACGGATCATCTGTGCCCATGATTTCCAGGTGGGTCTCAGTCTTCGGTTTCAACGTACTCCGTGTTTATCGTCTGTCTTGTCTTTGTTTATTGCTTCTTCGAGGTCACGTCAGCAGCGGGCAAATTTCCTCAGCTAACTAGTTTGCAAGGAGGACCCACCGGGGCCACACGCATGGTCTCCGCGTGAGGGACATCTGTCCTCCCAGAACCGTGTGGGTATTTTCCACTGTCCTCTGACATTGTGGGCTGTCACGGCTCCTACATTTATCTTTGGATAGGTGGGCTTTTGTCATAGCTAATTGTTTCTCCCCAAGAAAGGCTCACGGAAGCTGCATCTTTGACTTTATTCCTGTTTGAAATGTTTTGTCTATTGCCTTCATAATAAATGACGACAAGACTGGATATTGTATTTTGAGGTCCCATTTTCTTTCTAGTCGATCATTGTCAACTGCTCTCTGTTGTCCTCTTGCTGAGACAGTGGGGATCTGGCTGCACGGCCCCTCCTCCGCTTTGCCCGGGAAAGTCACTTGTTTGCGTCCTAAATTCTTGAATAAATTCTTCCTTTCTCCTTGATGTTTACTAGCTTATCCAGGATATGCCAGTGTCAATCGTTCTGTATCGGTTTCCTTTTCTGGGAAACACTTTGCCCTTTACTTCTGCAGACTCAGGTCTTTATTTAGGGGAAATATAATTCTGTTACATATTTAAATTCTTCCCCCCCCCCCTTATGTTTGTTGAGTTCTCAACCTCAGGGACACGGATTATCAAAGGTCTCTTTGTGCTCCAAAGCAATTATCTCTACTTAATTGCTCTAATCTCTGAGCTCCTTCCAAGCCTTCAGTGGACTATTTCCAGTTTAACCTCTATGTCAGTAATTCAAATCCTAGCCTTGTTTAGACGTTTCTAATATATTTGTCTGTCTTGTTCTGATGTGTCAGTCCTGGTCCTCATTTTGTTGTGTTTCTTCTTTCATTGCCCTGTTTCTTCTTTTTTTGGCCTCAGCAACATCTCTTTGCTAAACTCAGTGAATTGGTGGCCTTATTGAGTTTTTCTGTAGGGACAACTTGAAAGAGTTTCCCCCTTTTAGGTTAATTTTTACTCCCCACCCCCGTCATCCCAACCCCGGTCGGTTTATCTGAAGCTCAAAGATTCCGTTTCCCTCACTGGCCTTCAGCTCTCTTTCCCGTCCCCTCACTGGCCAGTGTGCATCGTGGCCATTCAACTATTTTCACCTTCTTGGGTCTAGCCCTCAGGTCTGGTTCACACTTTCTCCCTTATCTTTTTCATTCCTTTAACTATGCAGTGGAGGGAAAGGGATGAGAATGGGAGCTCTGGGCAGCAACTCTTGGAAACCATGGTTTTGCTCTTTTCTCCCCAAGATTTTGTTAAATACACTTTATCAAAATTCAATTTTCAAAGCTATAAGGGTAACCTATGGCCATGAAAGAATACCTCAGAATTTATATTGTTCCCTTTCAGCTGGATGCCCTGGTGAAGAATGAGACTTTCAGATATTTTCCACCTCTTCCAAACTTCTGGAGTAAAAGTTTCAATACTTGAAAGTCTTTTTATTATTCCCTTCCTCCTTCTCCTTCCCTCCTCCTCCTCCTCCTCCGTGTCCTCTAGCCTACATAATCGGTTCCACTGGGTGCTTTCCCCACTTCGGGGGAAAGTGGTACAAATATTTAAGATATTTTACATTTATTCTTTTCAGGCAGAATGACCTTTTAAGAATGGGGGAAGGGAGGGGTGCTGGGTGGCCTCGTCAGTGGAGCGTCTGATTCTTAATTTCGGCTCAGGTCATGATCTCAGGGTTGTAAGATCGAGTCCCATGTAGGGCTCCATGCTTAGTGGGGTGTCTGCTTGAGATTATCTCCCTCCCTCTGCCCCTCTCCACTTGTGCACACGTGCGTCGTGCTCTCTCTGCCCATCTCTCTCTCTCTCTCAAAAAAAAAAAAAAAAAGAATCGGGAAGGGAGAGATCATGCTGATCCTTGCCAAAATTGGTTCTTTGTCAGAATTTTCTAAAGAGTATTTATGAATCTTTCCCCCTCTTACTTATAATATTTTAGTAGGTTTTATTGGTGTGATTTTGCTCATTTTTTCAGGTATCAGGGCAGAAGAGTCTATGATATAGTTTCCCTCCTCCAGTTCACCTAGAATTCTGAGTTATACTTTTTTAAATATTTTCTTTAGTTGGAGACTTCTTTGTAAAACACAGGTTTAATGAGGAAGATATGAACTAAGAATCTACAGAATTAATTTTTGGTTTGGCTCTGCACGCTCAGATAAGTCTGAGACCTGCTCCAACATTCACATTCAACGATTCTGCACTGCTGGGATTCCCTGTGGATGCTTGCTTTTCTTTTATGTTCTGTAAGGATGAGGCTGTGAACACAGCTTCAGAGGAAGAGGATCTAAAAAGTCCAGGACAGTTTGAAAAGTATTTAGAGAAACTAGAGTTTAAGCCTTCTTATTTAAATAAAAACTTTTTGCCTATTGAGATCTTTTTGAAAAATTAAGCTGTTTTTGCGTGTTATTTCATGATTATTTTCTTTATTGCCAGTCACCTGTTTGATAAGCATGGTACCAATTTTGTTTGGTTCCTTGGCAACCCAGCCAATAACCATTGCTCTATTTCTCATTGAGCTGCAGGAACTAAAGAATGTGCTATGTCTAACTACATCTACTTTCCTCTTACCCTAAGGTAGGTGCTTTTTTTTTTTTTTTGGTACAAATATCAATTTAACATAGCTTCACTTTCAAAAATATTCTTAGCTGTAGCATGTGTGGTGCTTAATTTTATGTGTTAACTTGGCTGCGTCAAGGTGCCCAACATTTGGTGAAACATTATTCTAGATGTTTCTGTGAGGACGGTTTAGGATATGATTAACATTTAAATTGGTTAACTTAGAGAAAAGCAGATTGCCCTCCATAATGTGGGTGGTCTCTACCCGATCAGTCAAAGGCCCAAATAGAACAAAAAACTGACCTTCCCGGAGTAGGGGGGGGTTCTGCCAGAAACAGCCTTTGAGGTCCAGCTGTCCCATCTGTCCCATTGGTAGGGGCCTGCCGTCCGCTGGACCGCCCTGTGGACAGTGGACTCCCCAGTCTCCTTAATCACATGAGCCAATTCCCTAAAATGAATCTCGGTCTCTGTCTCTCTCTCATGTATATACGTCCCTCTCTCTGTGTGTCCTATACCCAGGGTTCCACTTCTCTGGAGAACTGGGACTGAAACATCATGTCTTAATTATCTCCAAAAATGTGTGCATGACAAGAACACTGCATTTCTCAAGGCAAACATAATTTTTCCGGAGGGTGGCAATGGGAGGAGGGGGAGAGCAGAGTAGAAGAGCATAAAATGAAACAAAGCCTCAGCCCAAGAGAAAAAGACATCTCCTGATCTTTGCAAATGGCAAAGTGCCTGGAATTACAATTCGAGACGCTGCTGTTCCCTCTAACCTGATGCGCTCCGATACCACTTCTTAGCTGCGGGTGTGGCAATCCTCCTCCTACAACACAACCAACTGCCTTTATGATTAAACATCTCTAAGGTAACACCTAGGCTAGTTATCAGCGAAGCTGACTGTTTCTACTTGTCAATGTTGTTAATCGTTCGGCTCTGTAATGAAATTGGAAAAAAATTTCCCTTCTAAGAGCTAGTCGGCAGCTCACCTGGAAAAGCCATACTTAACACGTCCTTAAACCTATCTTTGTACTCCTGTCCAACCACAACACATATTTCATTCACTCACCTTCACTCTTCCCTGAAAATACTGTCTTGTCAGAATGTCATGTTCACAAGTCCTGGCCTCCCCATAAAATCTCGAGTTGGTTGTCAAAGTTTGCTCTGCTTCATCTGTTTGTTTAAAATTTTTATAGAGGCCAAGGGACCTCAATCCGTCAGTTTCACCTTGGACTCTTTTGACCACAAAACCTGGACGCGGAGCCCTGGCGGCCAAGAAGGAAAAGATGTCGATACGCTCTCAAGAGTCTACCCTGCTCCCCTCCGAGTCGATTATGCACTTTTAGAGGAAACAGACTCGCATTCCCTTGTCCTCTCTCTTCCATCATCAGGGGCAGGAAACTCATTTCTCATCATAAGACCGACTTTATGGAAATGAAATGATTCTCTGACCACCTAAATTGTGGCACAGATTTACTTTTACGTAGTTATCATGAAGATGTAGAATTATTGTCAAGATAAACATGATATTTTAAAAGTTATTATTCTTAATATGTAAGATAAAATGATAGAAGAACATATGCTGTAGTTTGTATGTGTTTGTGTAAAAATTAGGATCACGTAGGTTAATAGACCCTCGTTTAGCACAGTATTGCATCCCTGTCCCTAGAAATGTAAAGGATGACTTTTATATTTTGTTAGAGAAGTCTGCATAATATTGCTTTTTATATACAATTTGTTTTCCAGCCTAAAGAGGGATTAGCCTTTAATGATCAGATCAGCATGAGTCACCCTCACTCAAGATCAGTTATTCTAGAAGTTATTATCAATAAATCAATGCTACTTTGATCACTAAACAGTATGCAGAACATCAAAGGAAATGCAATGGCATTTTCAAAGTATTGTGAAATAGTGTGTTGATGAAGAGATTATGGAGTTTGCCACCAGACAAACAAGAATTTGAATGGCAACTCTTTCACTTTGTATCCGATAGATAATGATATTTTGCTTCTCTGAGCCTCAATATGGTCTATCTACTCCTGATACGACAAGACCGTTTGGAGGATTAAGGGAAATAATGTCTGCAAGTCATCGAGCATCGAGTCCACACAGGCAGGGGCTCGGTCAGCAGTCTCCGCCCACCCCTTTTCCTTGAATCTCAATTCCTTTGTCTTTAATATGTGGGTAATATTATCAACCACATATGCTTTTGTAAGGATTAAATATGATACCACATGAAAGATCTTGAAGTAGTGCTGGGAAAATACTGGGTGGCTATCAGGCATGGATCAACTGCTCAGTTTCCATCCCTCCCTGCCCAGGGACCCTGCTGGGCACCACAAGGGCTAGAACACCAAAATGACACTTTTCAGATCCTTTTGCCACTGAGTTCTGGACCTCTTGTGATTCGGACTAGAATGGAGGCCGTCTTCCGGCCTCTTGGGCTGCTTCTGAGATTGTAGCCACAAGGTCAAGATAAGAAGTCTGTCTGCTGCACACGCAGCGCTCATGCTCAGGCTCCCGTGGCTGCTGCCGTGGCAAAGCCCTCTGGGTTCTGGCTGCCCAGTTTCCTAGCTTCAATGGCGTGTATCCTTGAACGTGACAGTTTTGGTGGTGGTCTTGCAGGAATGTGAACACTGGTCTGTATGTGTTTCTCTCTTTGGAATTCCTTCCTGGAGGCCCACCAAACTTTTTCCCAAAACGTGTTTGGGCCTCTGAATTCCTTTAAAGACATTATTGTCTATTTAAACTCCCGCAATGTTTTCTATGTCCCGTACAGAATCCTGAGTGGCCCCCAGTTGGTTTTCACATAATACTTTTCTGTTAGTTTTCCTTGGCGTCACGGGAATTAGTGCCTAGCTGGGGGTGGAGGGCAGGGGACAAGAACACAGGAAACGTACAGAGAAAAAAATCGAAGTCTGTCTGTGAGTGATTGCCCAGTGGCTGCACAGCCGATGAGAGCTTGTGGGCTGTGGGGAGAAGGGAGAAGGGCCGCGGCCGTGGAGGACGGAAGAGGGGCGCCAAGCATGGTCAGACTCGAGAGGAGAATGTGAGGAAGAGCACTAGGGTCATCCGTAATGACACACAAACGTGTTATCACCACAATCTGAGTGAAAAGAAGCAAAATTCTTCCCAGATCCCTAGAACACTTGAGGAGAACGATAGTTTGGCTTTGTTTCCACAAAACTTTTTCTAAAAATTCCTGTGCCTAGACAGAATTCCAGAGTTCCTGGAGCTTACAGAGGGATCATACGCCTTCTGGGATGCTGTACTTTGGGGAAATAGAGGCTCAGGGGTTAGTGGTAAAGAGAAAGGGAAGGAGCTCAGTAATGATTTTAGGGTCAACATCAACCAATTTGGTTTGTTTTCTTCTTTCTGCTTGTTTGGACAGCGTCTCTCTTAATGGTTTCTCAAGTTATATATTAAGGTATTTAATTCCTTCCCAGACATATTATCAGTTAGTTATTGCACGGCAAAATCATCTTTAAACATTTCTTTATGTGGACATCCAGAAACATTTTGCATTTAACGATACAAAGTACACTTTAAAAGAAACAACAGGGAGAACTCACTGAGAGGACTACAGAATGTATGAAGACAAACAGGAAGAGAGAAACTATAAAAATAATATAGCTATTATGTTAAGATCCCAGCCAACTTTTCAAATGAGATGAGAAAATAGATTCTCTTAATTTTATGGCAGTCATTTAATTATGTTGCTCCCCAACTGCTTTTACAAGAGAAAAGGGCTTTGTAAATTAGATTGTTTTATTACAAAATTCCAACAGAATGTATATTCTCTGTAGCCTCTTATTTTTCTGTAAATAGTCCTTGACGAATAAGCAATGGGTGGGCTGGGTGAGATTATATAAGACCCAAACTAAAATTTAAACCACCCAAGGTGATTGTATCTAAGATGACTGCTATACACATATCTAGGACTTCATTTTCAAACAGGAAAACAGAAATTTTGCAAGTTGGAGCAAAAAAATTACATGTTAAAATTACAGTTATGAAGAAGATTTGATCTCAAGCATCACATACCCCAGGATTTGCTGCCTCGTTTCCTTTCCTATTAAGAGTATATTCCCTTCCCTTTAAGTGTATATTCTTCTGACACACAAAACCATATTTGTTAAAGACTACCAACACCATTTTCTGCATCATTTACAAGCAAATCTAATGTCTCCCTTTTTGGTCTAAAATTACTTTTTATTATAAATAATACTCATAATAACCAACATTTGATTTTTTTCTTGGTACTATAGTATGTAAAGTGACCCTTTACAGATTAGTTGTTAAATTTTTCTGCAAGCATTGCCTTCCCTTCGGGGGATGCTTGTCAGAGGCTCCCCTACTGACAGATAACTTGCCAGGTGCTCAGGTGAACGATGCACTTGCCTGAGAAAGTGACCTTGGAGGGCCGATGCTTGCTCGCTGTGTCTCTGGGATGCCCCAGGAACGCACCATTTCAAGGGAAGTGGAAAATACATATTTTAAAATCATTATTTCAGTTATTCAGAATCTCCTCATCAAAAGAGCAAGGAAATTAAATTGTTTCCCTTAAATGCCAGGCAATGAGCTAGGACATCTCTCATATTCCTTTACACAGACTCTGCAAGGAAGGATTTACCTCTGTATTTCTCAGGTGAGCAAACACAGGTTCAGCATGCTAGATTTTTTTGTAGCCGCATAATACAGCAGGTACGTGTGCGGCTGAGATTTTCTCTCACTTATTCCCTCCCTGCCCGCCCGAATCTGGATTCCCTTTTGCTTCTCTTTAGTGATAGCTATATAGCTGTCAGGCTAAAGCCGAAGGGGGCGTTTTAGGAAATGTTGGAGGAGGGCAAGCGCTAACTTCACAAGGACAAAAAATGGTAGCTACAAAGTGCTAACCCTTTGCCTGTGCCCTCTCTCCTGTGTAGTTTACAGTTTCTCGCAGCAGCAAGAGCAGTTTGTGCTGGTAAATGTTTAAGGACAGCTATGTAGAAAACACAAATTTAGTATTTGCCAACATTACGGCGCAAAATCCCCCGACCACGGCGGACTCCAGCTCCCGGGGTCCGAGCAGAGCACGGAGTGTGGAAGAGACGTGGGCGAATGGCCCCGGGACCCTCGGGGACCCACGGGGAGCCTCGGGGAGCTGGGCTCCTGCAAACTCGGCTTGCCCCGCTCTGCAGCTGGAGAAACTGGAGGCTGAACACGTGAAGCAACTTGCCCGAGGTCTCGTATCGACAAGGTGGTTTTGCTGGGGATGGAAACAAGGACTATCTGAGTCCAGGGCATTTAAAAACAGCTTCGGAAATTGTTAAACTGCTTATAACTGGTGAGAAGTGCACTACTCTACAGATTACTAGAAAGTCCTGAAGCAAGAGGGCTGGCCTTTTGGCACTGCCCGTCCCACCTAGTGGGCAAAATGTGTGTGTAATGCGTGTGTGTGTGTGTGTGTGTGTGTGTGTGTCTGTTTTGTTTTATTTTCCTTAAAGGTGTGGCAATGTCTTCCAGGAAACAAAACTGTCCTGCAATCTTACCAAAGAGATCCTTACAAGTCTTAAGAATCTGGTTAAAATACTAATTGCACAGCACTGTGTCTCTTCATCCTGGAAGGCGAGCAGCAAGGGATTCTTTCCGTTTGCCCTTGACATCGATCCAGCCGTTTCCCCTCCAGTTTTGCGGATCCTCGAGTGCAGAGGCTTGCCGGGATGGGGATGGCGAGCTGCTTTGTTGTAAATGCTTATACCGTAATAAAGCACCTTCCATGCAGATCCGTTTTTCAAACTAAACTAGCAAAATGATGTTATTATTGGACCTGCTTCTGTCCCTGCAGTTCCCTGTTGTTGGATAGGAACCTAATTTATTTCTTTAAATTTATTTTTCAGGACGCAAGGAGATGGAAGAGTACTCAAGCTTTATTTAAATGAAAAGTACAGGATGTTTAATCCAACCTGGAGAGGGCCGTCTTTTCCCCATTCGAACACAGGCAGAAGCTTGGGGCCACTGGGTGGAACTTTCCGCTGATGGGTGTTTCGTATTATCCGGCATTAACACCTTCAAGTATATATTAAAATTATTACCGGAATTAATAAAGCCCTCTCTTAGTTCTTTCTGTTTTCTTCAGGAGCTGTTTGCAGTACATCCCATGGAATACAGGATATGGATGCATAAAAATAATCCAAGAGAAATAAACACACATAGACACACCCCTCTCTCTTGCACACACACACTCTCTCTCTCTCCTACACGCAGGCATATGCACACTCTTCTAACTTTGATAGAAAGCTAAAAATACCTGCTGTTTGAAATCACTTCCAGGGTGATTAAAAAGGCCCCTTCCTGCGGAGATCAAAGGCGACTTTTCCTCTCTGGGTTGAAGCCGGGCCTCTGGCTGTGGTCGGTGTCGCAGAGCAGGAGGGCTGCTCGGACACCCAGCACATGATGTGTACCGTGGGCTCGGGGAAGCCGGGTTTTGTCTAAAAACAATGTTTCCCACTGCTATTTATAATGCCTTGGCTGAGGAGAATACGGGTTTGGCGGAAGTGGGTGGTAAAAGGAAGCAAGTACCTGCTGCACGGAAGGGAAGATCCTGGAAACCAGAAGTCCTGGCGGACCGTCCCCCGAATCGCTGGAAACATGTTCCTTCGCGTTCCTGCCTCTTCATTCCCACATCTGTTTTCTCCTGGTGCCATTTCTGTAGACCCACGGGAATAGAGAAGGATGCAGGACTCTTTCCTTACGCAGACTGGCTCATAGAAACGGTAAGTAAGTTGAAGGAACGTCTCAGAGCACAAGCGCCCATTCATTCGCAGGCATGATTTTCTGGGGTGAGGGCGTGATGGTCCCCCCTCCTGCCCACACGTCTACACTGACAATTACAGGATTGTATCTCCAGGGCTCTTTCCAGCTATGAAATTATATGACTCCAAAATTAACTCACTCCTCTGAAACCTACACCAAGACCATTTGATCACTCAGTCCTAATAGCTTCTCCATAATGTTCCTAAATGAAGAACCATCTCTAATGGTTTTTTCTTATTGCATAATAGCTTCCATATACTGAGTGCTTATGATATGCCAAGTACTTGGCTAATCTCTTCACTCATATTATCTCTTTGAGAGTCACTGAATTATCGCAATAAATGTGATGATTTATTATTTCCATTTTATGGAAAAAGGAACTAGTGAGTAAATATCACTGATATTAACTGGCAAATACAATTTTTCCTATTATTCACTATATAAATTCTATATAATAAACTCATGCAAATCTCTTTAAATTCAATATACACACATGTATTAATATAGAACATTATACTTCAATCATTGTTTCATTAAAAGGAATGTTCTAAAGCTTGATTTGGTTTGGTCTTACCAGAAAACGAATAGATTTGCCCTTTGAGATGGGTATCTTCAAAAAAAATGTTTATTTAGGGGCGCCTGGGTGGCTCAGTGCATTAAGCCTCTGCCTTCGGCTCAGGTCATGATCTCAGGGTCCTGGGATCGAGCCCCGCATCGGGCTCTTTCCTCAGCAGGGAGCCTGCCTCCCCCTCTCTCTCTGCCTGCCTCTCTGCCTACTTGTGATCTGATTCTCTCTCTGTCAAATAAATAAATAAAATCTTTAAAAAAAAATAAAAAAATAAAAAAATGTTTATTTAGATTCATAGTAAAATCATTCATGCCTTTTACAGAAGAGTTACAGAATATAAGGATGGTCAGAGAAATGGAAACTACTGTGACCCACCAACAATATTTTCAGAGACCTTTATTTAACAAGGAATCACTAGGGATGCCTGGGTGGCTCAGTCGGTTAAGCGTCTGCCTTCAGCTCAGGTCATGATCCCGGGGTCCTGGGATCGAGTCCCACGTTGGGCTCCCCACTGGGGCTCCCCACTCAGCGGGGAGTCTGCTTCTCCCTCTGCCTGCTTCTCCCTCTGCTTGCTCTCTCTCTGGCAAATAAATAAGTAAAATCTTTAAAAAAACAAACAACAACAACAACAACAAAAAACAAGGAATCACTTGAATCCCAAAGTAATTCATAGTTATATATAATTTTTAATTATTTGTCCAGTATTAATAAAATTCTGCTTTCCTTAAATCACAGTTCAGATAATAATGAAAGGAAACGGCATAAATGTAAACCAACGGGAGGTTTGTAAAGAATGAGTTCAGAAAAAAGAAGAAATGTAAATTCCATCCTGTGATGCTAGTGTTCATGGCTCGGAGATAAATTCACCAGGGACCAGATCCTGGCTGGGCTGCATGCACCGACGTGAGGGCCAGAGTCCTAGAATGAGGGTTACAACCTCAGTCCCGAGACCAGTTTTGAGAATTAAATAAACATAAGTGGCTGGAATTGTTCCCGGGTCTGACGATAACTCTGTCTTCTCCCCATGTTGTGGGCTGGTAATGTGGGCACCAAATTTATACAGAAATATTTTGCATCAAAAAATCTCACTTTCATCAAACAGGACATATTCTTACCATGACAAACACAGGCAAACTGTCTTGGGGGAAGGAAAGGAAAATGAAAAAGAAGTAAATGTAAAATGGAAAGACTTTGGGGTTGGGAAAGTATATAATAATGACATATGTTATCTATCTCATCAGTAATTATACAATGATATGATAAATATATGATATGATATAATACAATATCTAGTTGCTATAGAAACCAAGAAGTCAGCTTAGAGGGATATGGGAAGACATCCAGATCTCTGAACTAATGGAGATTTGCAGGACATTTCTCAATTTAGATTATCTCCCCTGTGTGAGAAAGAAGACTTTTTCATGATCTCTTAAGCCTTGAGACCATATGAGATGAGGGTGATGCTGGTGGGTGGGAAGAGGAAGGATTGAGTGACCCAGCTCGTGGGGTGTGGGACAAGCAGTGGTTTGAGGCTTTGCTAGAGGAGAAGGTCATGGTGGCCTTCCCCTCTGAGTCCCAGAGGGCAGGACTCGGCTGTGAGTGGGTGAGGATGTGGGAACCAGATATGACATTGACCACTCCACTTCCTGGAAAGCACTATGTACCTCCTTTTGTCTTCCATTTAAAATTATAAATTTTATCTACTTTTCAATGTGAGAAAATATATATAAAATATGTTATTTATTGCTTTCTCCTTCCATGGATTTTCTTTCTTATTTTTTTTTAAAGATTTTATTTATTTATTTGTCAGAGAAAGAGACTACAAGTAGGCAGAGCGGCAGGAAGAGGCAGAGGTAGAAGCAGGCTCCCTGCTGAGCAAGGAGCCCGATGTGGGACTCGATCCCAGGACCTTGGGATCATGACCTGAGCCAAAGGCAGACACTCAACTGACTGAGCCACCCAGGCGCCCCTTCCATGGATTTTTAAGAGAAGTGAAGACAAACAAAAGAGGGGAAGGCTTGTAGAGTGGGCATTTTGGGTCCATATTAAGACTTGTCTACCTGTCTTACAGAGGTGGTAGGAGAGGAAGATGAGATGCCATTCTGAAAGTTTTTTAGAACTTGGTCTCCAGGCAATAAGTACATCTTAACTGCATGTAACCCATTTTAATTTTTAGTTAAGAGTGACCTGAATGCCATGTGTGTCTGGGAAATGCCAGTATGTACAAATGTTAGATTCTTATTAATTGAAATTAACTGGGGTGCCTGGCTGGCTCAGTGGGTAGAGCCTGCGACTCTTGATCTCAGGGTTGTGAGTTCAAACCCTATGTTGGGTGTAAAGATTACTTAAAACAATAAAATTAAAAAAAAAAAAAAAGAAAGAAACTGAAATTCCTTTCCAACATGGTTTTTCTTTTATTCTGAAAACTGTAGACTGTGAGTCTCAAATGTCTGTCAGTTTTGTACAAAAAGATGTCTAAGGCATTGGGCCACGTACCTTGGCCATCCTGTGTAAAGGGGAGGAATGGGATCTCACTGGCTCCCATTTTTTGTCTTTTTGTGTTGCCTGACTAGAGTTACCATGCAAGCCCAGCACATCGTCTTTGAGCTATTCTGGGGGGACAGCCTCTAATGAGATAACATAGAAAGTTGAGATTGGAGTAGCTCACGATCATTTTAGTCTGGTCTAACTAGACGTACCGCCATGGAGGGGACTGTTTTAGGTCGTCTCCGTTGAGAGGATTTTGGATCGTCCAGTGCACCTTTGCCTCATCTCTACCATATTCAGGCAGCTCTTGACTTCTGCTTGATACCTGTCCTCTGATTTTTTCTTTAATTTAAATTTTTTTTTTTACTTAGTGCTTTGTCACTGGCACCTTTATTTTTCTTGCTTTTCAGTATCTACTGTGCTATCTTATCTGGTCAACTGGCACAACTTTTAAAAACTTCACTAATTAAGGTATTAATGTGTCTTGAAGCTAAATATCACTAAATCAACAGTGGTTACTGGTTTGATTTCCAACCCAGAGACCATAATAAAGTCTGTTTCCCTACATCAGATGTGTTGATTAATACATCGTAGAATTGGCCTCCAGATTTTTACAGCTCACTTAATTGATGAAAAGTCAGAGCTTGGGGCTCTATAATTAAGTTAGCTGGAAAATTAATGCAGGGATTGTCTTTGTAATTTGACTGGTTTAAAATCTATGAATACACTTACCTAATCTTTTTGAACTAAACTTGGTGCCACAAAATTATGTTAACTCCATCGCTGCAATGTCATATCTTTAGGGCAGTGTTCTGCAACCTTAGAAAGGAATGACGTCTACTACAAAACACGATAACCACTGGCTCTCCCAAGGGAAAAAAAAGACTGTTTTCTTGTTCATTGGTGAAATGTGCTGGACTTTTTCCTATACTTTTCCTCCTCAGCTGATAATCTGATTAACTGCCATAATAATTATAGATCTGTGACTACAGCTGAATACACTAAAGTCTACTGTTAGGATTAGCTGGGCCTATGGGTCAGCAGTATCAGACATTTTTTATGCACGGAGGAATGCCACACAAGAAAAGTCATTTGGTAAGCGTATGTGATACTTTAGGATAGTAAATACCGCCCTGGGAAAAACGCGGAGCTCACCGGATGACCATCTTTTGAGGACTAGGGGCAAGTCTAGCTATTTGAGGGCTACATATTAATTACAAAACGAACCCATCATGAGAAGTAACAGGATAACCAAATTAATATAATGCGTTCCTGAGTTGTTTTCTTTCTGTCCCTTAATCTCAGTCTTCTTCTCTCCCTGGCCCCCACCCTTTCAATACTCAACCACACAGACTTCCCCTCTTGATTCCACGGGTGCTATTAACACTGTCTTATTGTAGATCTACTTCTTATCCTGAGTGCTTAGCGGATGAAATCCTGAAATCGGGACTATATCATTTTCCTTAAAAATAAATGTGTTGCGTAAATATTCTTTGCAAATTAATTATGACTGACTCTTTCAAAGGCAATTGTTAAAAAAAAAACTGTTGAATAAAAGAATAAACTTTAGGCAAATGTCACCTACGCGTTCCTGCCCCTTTCTTTTTATTTTCAAAAGTACTTTATTAAGACCATTTACTTCCCTTCTCCAGACCCACTTCTCTGAATGCAGATGCTTCTTCTGACTGATCATTTTTTAAATACTTCTCATCTGGGTATTCTTGATGACTTTATGCCATTATATGCAGATCATGTTTAAAATGACAAACCTGAAATGAATGATAAAAACTGGAAAGCACATTTTTGTAATCAGAGAAAAATTGTGTGTGGGAATAAGTCTTAAATAATTAGGAAAATGCATTTACTTGGAACATGTGTTTTAAAGGAAGGAAGAGTCGAGTAACGTTGGGATAAATCTCATGACCGTACAGCTAATCAAATTGTTGTTCCGGCGGTAAGAACAGTAACCCCGACAAAGGAGTAGTGTTTTATCTTAATCTCAAGGTAAGATGATATTAGGGGGAAAAGCCCACAATTTCTGTTTTGACTGGCCTGGGAAATTGATGCTGTTTGTCTGAAACACTGAAGAACGAGAAGGCAGCTCTGGGCTGGGACAAGCTCACTGCTTGTTTGAGGTTCTGTAGACTTGTTGGCCATGTTTGTACTTCACATTATTTCTTATCGTAATATATGTATGATATTAGTAACCTATCTGAGAAATATATGACTTCTTGACCACGACTCTTCCAAAGGCTTGCTCTCTGTACTGGTTTAGTATGTCACGAGTGGGGACTTTGCCCCCGCTATTCTGTCTACGCCTTCTCTCTTCCATTCTCCAACCACCTCATCACAGCAAGCTTTAAAGGCAGGAGGAGGAATGGAAGCAATGGCCCTCGTCCAGAGTGGTACGTGGTGAATTACATAAAAATAAGTTAACTCCCAAGTCATCGTTTTTCTTGCTTTACCCCTAAACCTCATTGTCGATACAGAGCCATACACAAATTGTGAATCTTTCTCTGTTTGCCTTGACAGTTAATCCACAGAGTTTTTTCACTTTTCCTGACACTTTGCTAACACCTTTAAGTAAATACCTGTTGGCGATCGATTTTATACAAAACCCTGAGCTCCTTGGAGGAAACTAGCTCGCATCGCTCTTCTGTAACTGCAAGGAATTTCCTTTCACATTAGCACTAGTTTGTGCCTTATTCATGCAAAAAGGAAAGGAAAAGGAATCTCTACATATGTAGAAGGTAAAAAAAAAAAAATTAAGCTAAGAGAATTAGTTTTAAAAAGCAGGAGGAGGGGCAGCGGCACGTGCTGGCTTTGGTCAAGTGCAGGCATCCTGGGGAGGAGGGAGCTGGCATTGGTGTTCCCACATCAGTCAGAGATTACGGTGCTAGAGTCAGACCCAAAGATGTCCGAATCTCAGTCTAACACAACACTAAATACACGATGACGGTGTCCTGACACGAGCCCCCTTTCCAGAGAAAACTTGCTTGTATTCAAGACAATCTCTAAGTTACAACGTTCCTTAACCAGCATTTTTATAAAATCATTGCAATGCACCTGCAAACTACGGTCTTTGTAATTTTAAGAAAGCCAGGGATTCTCACAAGTACGATTTTGTCTACCCACCAATGTTCCTCTAGTACTTTCTGGTCATAGAGCTAGATGTCAGTTTCTAGTTGGGTTGGCTGGAAAAAAACAAAACCAACCAATGGAATCTGCTCTTGGATTGTTTATGATCTCATGAGGGAGAGGAACCCTCTTCACAGAGAATGATACCATCAGTCACATGCAGGGCTAACGAGCTTCCACGTTAGAAGGGCAAACCTCACCCGAGGGCTGCGATGAGATTTCTGAAGATGAACTTGATCCTGACTTTGAAGACCACGTCAGTCATTCTTACAAATATTTCATGAGTGCCGGTGGCCGGGACTGTCAGAAACTCTCTGCCCAAGTGTATTAATAATATCA
>CM052885.1:1778749-1797945 GCA_028534135.1 Potos flavus
C
This sequence comes from Potos flavus, assembly GCA_028534135.1. Lineage (NCBI taxonomy): Eukaryota > Metazoa > Chordata > Mammalia > Carnivora > Procyonidae > Potos > Potos flavus. The sequence goes on from CM052885.1 coordinate 1,778,751, forward strand.
GAAAATAGAAATGCAGTCGAGGGAAAGCGGGACAGGAAGAAAGCATATGAAGTGTTGATCATTTCTGAGCTCGTTTGTCCCCTCCCCAGCCCACGCAGGCAAGGCTAGGCAGCGGTCCCGCAGCCAGGCGACGTGTGTCCCTTGCTGCCCGTGCTCCTTCGGCCCACCCCTCCTGATGGCTCTCAGCGGGGCCACCACACTCCGCTCCGGCTCCCTGGTCTGTGACAACGCATTTCAGACGTTCCTGGTCTTTTAACTTACAGCCTCTTTTGGACACAGCCGTCCTCTGAAGCCCCCAGCTCCGCGAACCCTGACCGTAAATACAGTTTATTACTGCTCTTAGCCTGCCCGCTGCGGGACCCAGGTGCGCTGAGTGCCTCCCTGGGCGCTGGGAAGTAAACACAAGCGCTTCCAATGTCAGTGCCAAGGAATTATGAAATAACGTTTGACTTCGTTTCTGAACCATCAGTGAACGTTGTTATCAAACTAGGATCTCGATGAGCTCATAGCGGCTGTGAAACATTTATTTTGATTTTTTTTAGTTTATTCTTTAGAAATTTTATTTTTATTTAGCACTGAAATACTACCGTATCTTTAAAGTTTAGTTCTCTTTCACAAGGAAGAACTCTGTGTAAGCCTGAAAAATAATTTAAGAAATCAATGGTTCTTATTCCTGATTTATCTTTTGGTTTTAAAAAAGAAACCTTTATACAGGAACTGTGTTTAAGAATGTGTTCTGCAAAGTACTTACCATCTTATGTTCTATGTTTTGCTCTGAAATGTATGTGTGTGTATACATATATGTATAAGAAATCAAGTAAATTTAAGTTGCACAGATTTCTTGACTAAGAAAACAAATAATTTAAATATTGTTCTAAATTTAAAAAAAATTATAATCATAGGAGCTTAGCTTAGTCATTGAAACTAGTCTGTCATGGTCTGCAGATCTCAGGTCCCGTGACTTTAAAAGGCATTGTGCACTTGCTAATCAAGCTCCATAAGCGATAGATAACAAGGGGGCTTCAGGAGACTGAACGCTACCTTTCTTTTTTTTTAAACATTTTATTTATTTATTTGACAGAGAGAGAGAGACAGAGAGATCACAAGCAGGCAGAGAGGCAGGCAGAGAGAGAGAGGGAAGCAGGCTCCTCGCTGAGCAGGGAGCCCAACGCGGGGCTCGATCCCAGGACCCTGAGATCATGACCTGAGCCGAAGGCAGAGGCTTTAACCCACTGAGCCACCCAGGCGCCCCTGAATGCTACCTTTCTTGTCTCAGAATTTCGTCTGAAGTCCCCAAACGCAACCCTGAAGTTGGGACATATTGGTACAATGCAGAGACAGCAGTAGTGGGCAGGGAGAAATGTCTCCCAGAGCATTTAAGAGGGAGCCCTCCAGCCCTGCCCGCAGCCCTGCTCTGACCTGCCTGTGTCCTTCTCCGCAAATACAGCATCAGATAGAAGCCAGCTCTCCAGACTGTGCCCTGAGGCGGCGAGTTCACAAGAGAAGTGATTGTCGCCCCGGTGAGAAGAGTGCTCCCCACCCCGACCAGGTGAAGGGCGGGGGCCCGAGATCATGAGTCCCTGAGTCGATGGCGGGTGTGCCCCGAGGTGCAGGAAGGGGCATTTTCTGTCTTTATGGTGGCTGGAGCATGGTGAGACAAATTTGACCCGTGTCTGCTAGATTGGGGGTAAGGAAGTCAGCCCACTTTTTCTTCCCTACGGAAATTTTGAAGGCGAGAGGCTGGGAGCAGCCTGAGGTGAAAGGCCAGGAGTTAGTCGATCTGAGTCCTGCCTTTTGGTCAAGGAGATGCCACGGCCGTTGGTAGACTTGAGCTGTCTTACGCCACTGCCCCAAGAGGGCAGCCAACTCGAGCGAGAGTTTGTCTGCAAGGCGGGTTCTGGGCTGTTCCCGAGGCAGGAACTGCGAGCCGGCGACCAGACCCAGGGGGGCAGGCGCGGCAAGTGCACGGGAGGAGCGAGAGCGGGCGCAGGGGAGAATGCAGTCAGGGGCAGGCGCCGCAGGACCCCTTCGCGGGCCGAAGGGGCTAAATTGCTGGTAGGTGACCGGTCAGCCCACGACGTCCCAGAATGGCAGAGAAAGGTGGTGGAATAGAGGATGTTTGCAGACAGTGGTTAGAGGTAAATAAAGGCATTTCTTTTTGTATTCCACTAAGTTCCAACTATTTAATAATGCGCTCCCCAAATGACCAATATTGTTGGCGATTAGGCAGAAACGTGAAAACGAGGGCGCTCTGAAAAAGCATGTGCACAGCAGCCCCTCAGATAAGACGCGAAGGGATCTGACCAAATTACATGAATGAAGCCCACCTTTCCACCCGATCCCCATTCTCCGCCCACTTTGCAGTGGGAGATGACCACATTTGGTGTCTTTCCAGCGATGGGGATTTGAGATTCGGTTCTGCATGGCCGACTGGGATTAACAATTTTTATTGCATTGCCCGAATCTGAATGCGCAAGCCCATCCAAACCACACGTGGTGAATGCAAGGCTCAACTCCTGGCAGGACACGGTGGAAAACACGGCTCCGTGTGCGCGGGAGGAGGGATTACATTTGGGGTCATGAGGGTAAAAATAGAGCAGCACGTGGTGATATATCCTGGTATGAAAGACATCAGTGTCCATCACCTCGAACACTGGCTTTCCCCTGGGATGTGCCGCGTGATGGGGTCAGAGAAGCCCTCCCATCCTGACCACACCGCAGCGATCGAGCCGCTGCAGTCAAAGAGGCTGAATTCAGTCAAGCTACGGACAGAGGACCCCGTGCCTGGTTCCTAGAGTCACAGCAGAATTCCAGAGAGTTCTTCTGTTTCTTTGAGGAGGGCTATGCGTGGGCAGTAAAACTAAAATGAAATGAACAAAAGTAAAGTAAGGAATGAATTCTTGAAAATTTTTGGTGAATTTCATGGATTTTAAAATCCTCTTACTAACTCAGACGCCGTCTCCTTTAGCACAGTCAACGCCTTGTCCGCGATCATGTTGAGGCTGGGTCTTGGCCACGCTACCCATCAGTTTAGGACACACGCGTTTCCTGCTGTTGGTCCACGCTCGGCCTTTCGCATCAGTTACTCGAGTAGCATCTGAATCGTAAACTCCTGAAAAACGAAGTCTGACCGAGCCCAGCGCAAGCCAGCCGTGCCGATTTCACACGTATCCTCGTATGGCCCGGAATCCACGAGAGTTCGTTTCCGTGTGAGTAACTTCTCGTCAAACATGTCACTTCTCTTTCATGAAACATAAATGTTTAGTCATTTTTGGTGTTGCTAATCAGAAAAAAATCAGAAAAAAATGAATGAAATAGGAGTCACCGAGGATGCAGAGAAAGCCTGAAGTTTTTGAATCTATCTGCCAAGGTAACTGTCCATCTATTTGTCTGTCTGTCTGTCTCCCACACGGGGCCTCCTCAGGTCTCGCCAACCGGCCGGCCATCCCTTGATCTTGGAGAAAGACGCTGAAGCAAATGCCAGTGTTTTTGTTTCTGGGAGACTTGCAGCTCCTTCTCTTTCAGAACTTAAGACGATCTACCAAATTACTTCTCTCGGTGTTTTCTCCGACTTCCTTGTTCAGAGATCCTGAGGAGGAAACACAAGGTGTGATGTCTCATCATTGCTGGTTTCTACCTTTGTATTAAAAACATACTTTGTATCTTGGAAGGATTCTAGATCCACACAAAAGTTGGAAAGATGGTATAGAGCGTTCCCATATGCCCCTCACTGGGAATCTTCCATTGCTAACATCTTAATTACCCCGGCGTTGTCGTCAAGATAAAGAAACTGACCTTGGCTCATGACTGTGACGTGAATTCCAGACCTATCTCCAGCCTATTTTTAGTGAAAAGGACCATCAGGGACAGGGTCAGCCTCGGGAAGAGAAGAGCCCTTCCCTTCATGAATCCTCTGCCACTTACCGAAATTTGTGGTTACTCCGACGGCCAGAGAGCTGTCCAAGCAGAGACCCGGGTCCCCAATGCCAAGAGGATACAGGGTTCCAGAAGCTGCAGGTTAACCTCATCTGTGCAGGCTGTTGTTCTGATGAGTAAAATCAGTAATTCTGCTGAAAGAAACTGTTATAAATAATGAGGGAAAAAATCCTGCTTTTCCCCCCAACCCTGCATGAAATGAACATACCATCTGTAAACCATAATCTACAGATTTACCCTCGGGAAAGCATTAATGAACCTGCGACAAGGCAGCAGCTATCACATGGAAATATCTACCACGTCCCCACACCCGGGACAGGAGGCATCTGCGGTCTGCACCCCAGAGACCCTCCTGCCGTCACCCCGACACTGTCTCGTCCCACTCCTGCGAGGTCAACAATTCACCTACTATGGAAGTTGCTTTTCCTTATAGGTTTACCAACGAAGCGTATATCTTAAATGCTTCTGGGTCATTTTGCCAGTGTTTTTATGACCTTAGATAAAATAAATAACCAGTAGGTTCCTTTTTGTGTCTGAGTTCTCTCATCCAGCACAGTTTGCCAGACGCGCCTGCATTTCAGGCTGCTCGGGCCGGTGGCCTGCCCTTTGTGCCGCCCTTCGTCCCCCAGCCCGCCAGCCCACGCTCACTTATTTATCCCCCAGCTCACCGGCGTGCCGTCTGGGCTGATTGTTCCTAAACTGCCCTGGGGACACCAGGGTGGCTCGGTCCGCTAAGCCTCTGCCTTCAGCTCAGGTCATGGTCTCAGGGTCCTGGGATGGAGCCCCACGTCCCCTGCTCGGCGGGGAGTTTGCTTCTCCCTCTCTCTCCACCCCTTCCCCCTGCTCATGTTTGCTCTATCTTTTGCTCTCTCTCAAATAATAAATAAAATATTAAAAAAAAGAAAAAGACGAGGCTCGGGTCCGTGCAGCACTCCCTGGATCTGGGTCCCGCAGGGGTTGCCGCGGCGGCTGGGGAGGCCGGGGTGTACAGGGCACCGCCGTGAGGGGACCTTCCAGGGAGCAGTGCTGTCCGTGCCCGCAGCGCCCAGGGCCCTCAGGGAGCCCCACGTCCCGGCGTTAACAAGGACCTCCTAGAGGATGGCAGAGTCTCAGACTTTAAAGGAACGTGACCCTGGTGAAGAATGTAAACGAAATACGGTCCGCTGGTTGCCCGTCCAAACACCGTCCTCCAAGAGCGGTGGATGAAAGGAAAATCCCTTTAATTGAGGACTCTGAGTTCCTTGGGGGAGGGTCTCTGCCCCTTACCTGTGTTCCCCCTGCCGTCAGTAACAGCAATTCTTCCCGCTTGCAAGTCTGTCCAGGTGCTCAGTGATTTCAAGTCCATGAGCAGCTACTTGGGTAACTACACCCCCGCCCCACCGAGGTCTGCGGTCTTGACTTTCCAGTTCCAGCGACCTCCCACCTCCTCCACCCGGAACCGAAACTTGGAGCTGGCCCCATTCTTTTTGTTTCTTTTCTTTTCTTTTCTTTTCTTTTCTTTTCTTCTTTTCTTTTCTCTTTTCTTTTCTCTTCTTTCTTTTCTTCTCTTTTCTTTCCTTTCTTTTCTTTTCTTTTCTTTTTTCTTTTCTTTTCCTTTCCTTTCTTCTTTTCTTCTTCTTCTTCTTTTTTTTTTTTTAGGATTTTATTTATTTATTTGAGAGAGACAGAGAAAGCAAGAGAGAGCAGGAACAGGGAGGAGAGGGAGACGCAGACTCCCCACTGAGCAGGGAGCCCGATGCAGGGCTCGATACCAGGACCCCAGGATCATGACCTGGGGTTAATCGACTGAGCCACCCAGGCGCTCCTCCAGTTTTTTTTTTTTTTTTTTTAAATCTTCAGATTTGCCACACGACCTCATAGGCGAGGCTTTGGACAGGATGCTCTGCCTGGACATCTCCTCAGCCCTGTCTCCCTGACGGGCTGCTCGTCCTCCCCTGCGGCTCAGTGCAGGAGATAGTCCCCCAGGAAGCATGCCCTGAGCCGCAGGACTGACTGCACTGAGTTTCCTTCTATCCCCCACACCCCGCAGTGTGTGCTCTTGTTTGGATGCTTATTACTCTGGTATAGATTTCTGTCTGCTTCTCCCCCACTGGAGAGTACGGTCTATGTGCCCGGAAAATAGTAAGCAGTTGATAATACGTATTGAATAACAGAATAAATGCACTGATAAGCCTCGTATATCCAGTAAGTATCTTAAAACCTGGCACAAAATGGTCAATCAGTGTTTTTTGAATGAATAAACAAACATAATGAGATTTGGGGATTTAAATTTCTAGCCAAAGGCTGGTCTCCTTCCCCTGGACTCGTGCAGTGTTTTGCATATGTATACATCTGGGAGCCTTTGCAATTATACTTCTGTAGGGCTTGGTTTGGAGAGCAAGTGTGATTTGCGTTTTTAATATCCCTAGGTATTTGTCACCATGCCAGGACCACAGCCTGAGAAAATGCTACAGATAGTTTTTGAAAAAGGACCACATCGAAAGTGGTATTTTCTTAACACTTTGTTCAAGCAAACACTTTTGTTTTGCTTTTTCAAATGTGTCCATCAGATACACACCAGAAACAGTAACTTAGCAAACGTCTCCACCGTCAGAAGTCAGGTCTAATTTACTACCTAATTCCAGTGTGAAAGACATGTTTCAGACTGGGCAGATGACAGGGTAGGAGGAAAAAGAAATTATAGTTTTGAGGAAGGCTTGATCAGTTTAACCGAGAAGCCTCTAACTAGCACTACTGAATAAGGAGAATGTTAGTGCCCATCTACTCTGGATTTGGTGACTTTCTGGTGGACTATAATGTTTCATTGTTACACACAGAACAATTTACATTCTCAGGTCACGATGATCATGTTGTATATTACGGAAATGGATTTGCTAATAACGTACTGAAGTTTGTATATCTGGGATTTGGTTTTCTTTTCCTGTACTCTCTTTGGTTTTGGTATGAGAGTGACGCTGGTAATATAAATTGTTAGGGGATTGTTCCTCGTGTCCTGTTATCTTTTAGGACAGATCATATAGAATTTGTATTATTTCTTCTTTAAACCTTTGGTAAAATGCACCAGTGGACCTAGAGATGTGTGTGTGTCTCAGTGGTGTGGGGAGAGTGGTATACTTAACTACAATTAAGTACATCTAATAGTTAGTGGGCTATCCATGTGGTCTAACTATATTATTGGGTAGGTTTTGGTAATTTGTGGTTTTTGAAAAATTGGCCCGTTTTTCCAAGTTGTCCAATTAAAATTCATAGAATATTTCATAGTCTTCTTTTACTAAACTTTTAACATGTTATACTTCTATTACATGCTGTAGGGATATCCTTTTTTTTTTTGTTTCTTATATTGGTAATGTGTGTGTTTGTCCTTTCTCTTTTCTTGGTTACCCTCGTAAGAGTTTTATCAACTTCATCGGTACAGAGAACCAGCTTTGGTTTGGTTGATTTTCTCTATTGTTTCCTGCTTTGGTATTCATTATTGTCTTCCTTCTGCATTATTTGGGTTTATTTTGCGTACCCGTTTCTACGTCCCCAAGGTAGAGGTGTAAGTGATTGATCTGGGTCCTTCTATTCTTACAGGAGCATAGGAAGCCTTGAGTCTCCAGATATCTCTTTGGCCGTCACATCAACTGGGGGTTGTATTTTCATTTGTGGTTAATTTAAATTACCTTTAAAAATAGTTTCCTGGAGGTTTCCTCTTTTACCCATTGATTTTGCAGAAATCTGCTGTTTAATTTTTGAACGTTGGGAGATGGTTTTGACTATTTTTCTGTTATTAATTTATTTTTTAAACCAATTACAGTAATGAAAAATACTTGATGTGATTTCAGTCCTTTGACATCTGTTTAGTTTGTTTTCTGATGCCAGACAGGATACTTCTCAGCAAATGTTTCATGTGCTCTTGAAAAGAGCTTATCTTCTGCTGCCTTTGGATGGAGGGTTCTGTAAATATCAGTTGAATTCGGTGGCATTCAGCTTCCATATCCTTGCTGATTTCCTGCTTATCTATCCTTCCATCACTAGAAAAGGAATATGGAAGTCTCCAAGTAAAATGATACACATGGCTACTTATTTTCCATTCCATGACTTGTTTCTTTTCATGACCTTTGGGCCTTTATTATTCTTTGGCTAGATGCACGTAAACTTTGAATGGTTACGTCTTTTTGTAAAACTAGTGCTCCATCCTTTTGTAATGTATTTATTTATCTGTAACAATTTTCTATATTTTTAAAATATTTATTTATTTGACAGAGAGAGAGAAAGAGCATATAAACAAGGGGAACAGGAGAGGGAGAAGCAGGATCCCCACTGAGCAGGGAGCCCGATGCGGGGCTCGATCCCAGCACCCTGGGATCATGACCTGAACTGAAGGCAGTCACTTAACGACTGAGCCACCGGGATGGTTCACCTGCCAATTTTCTGTATTTTTAAGTCCACTTTGTCCAATATAAACACAGGCACTCTGTATGTTATATATGCTTTGTTTTTACATGATGTATCTTTTTCTGTCTGTTGATTTTTAACCTACTTTGTCAACACATTTGAAGTGAGCTTCTTATAGATAGCAAGTAGTTGGGTCATTTTTAAAAAACCTATTTCAATATAATCTGCCTTTCAATTAGTGTAGTCAGATGACTTATTTTTAATGCATTATTGATACGTTTGGATCTAGGTCTACCATTTTAATATTCATTTCATTTTTTCCTTCTGTTTTTTCTTTTTTTCTTCTCCCTCCTTTAAGTTATTTGATCTTGTTTGTATAATTCCATTTTATTTATATGTGATTTTTTTTTACTATTTTTATTGGTACATGTTTAGTATTTTATTTCATGATTGCAATACAAATACATACTTTTCAGTTTACTTGGAATCAGTATTTTACCACTTTTAATGCAGTGCATAAACCTTGCTGTCACATAGGTCCTTTTACCTTAAATAAAACAGGTAACACATTTGGGGTATCATATATATTACCTTTACCTACCTGGGCAATCATATCAAATGATGTTATATTTATTTGTTTTCACTCCCCAAACTTATTTGAAAGAACACAGTGAAGAATGACATATTATATTTTCCCCAGATAGTCACCATACTCGCTGCTTTTCTCTGTCCCGGCTGTCCCAACTTCCTAGCGTGTCGTTTCCCCTGAGAACCATCTTTAGCAATACTTACAGAACGATCTTCCCTCGATGAATTCAGTTAGTCTTTCTTTATTAAGAATGTCTTTCTCCCATAGTCATCCCCGAAGGACACTTTTGCTGGACACAGAATTGGGGCCTGTGATTCTTCTCTTCAGTATTTTAACAGGCTCTGCTTCACTCTGCCCTCTGAGGTGGGTGATGAGAAACGTGTGCTCACTGAGTCATCATCCCCTGAAAACAAGAAACTCACTTTCTTGCTCTGCTCTCGTGATTTTCAATTTGGGTTTAGTTTTAGGCAATGTGAGTACGACACATCTGGCCGTGGGTTCCTTTTGATTTTGTCTGTTTGGAATCAGTGAATGGCAATTATCTGTAAGTTTACATCTTTCACCAAATTTGGAAGATTTTCAGTCACGATTTCGTCCACACAAGGGCTTGGCACTGCACTTCTCCCTTCTCTTGAAACTCCGGTGACATAAATGGCTTATCTTTTGTTGTTATTCCAGACGCTACTGAGACTCTGTTTACTTTTCTTTTGAGATAATATTTCTCTTAGTTTTCCTCTCCTCTTATGTACCCATGATTGTACCAAGGCCCTCCAGTGAGTTTTTAGATTATGGCATTTGCTTTAATTTCTAAATTTTCCATTTGTTTGTTCCTGATGCGTATTTATTGATTTATTTTGCTCACGCTTTTGAAAATCCATCCTGTTTCAGCCGTGTTCCGGTGGCCTTTCTGGGCACGTCGTAGTGGTTGGTTTAAAGCCCTTGCTGTCCTCTGAGCGTCTGCTCCATCCCATCACTGCGGTCTGCCAGGTGACTGTCTTTTTACAAACTGAGATCTTTGTGCTTTTGTCCTACGATGAGCACCTTTAGATTGTATCGTGCGCATTGCTGACATTACCTCGTAAGACGACGGGACCCGTTCAGTGCTGGCATTATTAATTTATTAGGCCACTCGCTGGCTTGCTTTCAGATCACATGGTCTGCCCACCCTCAGAGTTTGTGGCCCCGCAGCTGGGTTCAACTTTCGAAGCCTGGAGAGCACTATTCAGACGTCTCCACGGGGGCGTCATCCAGTGTTCTGGAAGGCTCTGCACCCTTCATTCAGCTCGGCTCAGCTCCCCGGGTCCTTGGTCAGCTAACCAGCACCCGGGTCCCGCAGGGGCGCCGCGAGGAGCGCTGGAGCTCGCAAACAACCCTGCGGGACGCTGGCCACCTCGCCTCTGGCTCGCAGCCTCTCTGGTCCTCGCTGATTTCCCGAGACTTCCCTTTGCTCCTCAGCCATCAGCTTGGGACTTCAGTTTCCCGCTGAACTGAACCCACATCAGACTCCAAGCCCTGGGAACACAGAGAAGAAAATAAGCAGCAGGCCTGAGCTCCACTGAGCGCCACTCCCTCCAAGTGGAGAGGAGGCTTCCGTCCCTTCCTTGGAGTCGCTCACGCTGCCCGGCCCACGCAGACTCTCCCAGCCAAGGAGCCACGCTCCCCCTCCTCTCACCTGGTCGCTCTTTCCTCTTCAGTGCCCACTTTTGGATTTCTATGTCTTGATTCAAGGCTGGAAAATCCAAAAAAAAAGCAAAACATTAAACTCACCTCCAGCTGGGTGGGACCTCAATCCCAGGGTTCCTCTCCAATACACGGGCTACTATTGCCTTACGGAGTTCTCAACTGGCTGCCTCAGGGCTTCGTGCCAGGCTTCTGGGGGCATTCCGTGGAAAGGACTGGATAGTACGTGCTTACTCCGTCTTTTCCAGAACCAGAACCGTAATCTCACTTTCCAGATGCACTGTGTGCTCAGTGAATACTAAGCCTGGGTATCCTGGCTCAAACACAAACCTGGCGAGTGTGAGCGATGGAGCGACTAATGCGTAAAAATTTCCTGTAGCTACAAAGTCAAAGCCTTCGTCCAGAAAATGTTTATTCAGGGTGGCATGCTATGGGACATTGTCCATCCTGGAATAAGAAAGCTAAATAGGTCTATTTAGTTCAAACTCTCACAAAAATAAAGTCATTAATAGAGATATTCAAATTATATTCCTAGCTTTTACTTAGTATCATTTTTTTTTGCATTTTCTGCAATATTATATTTGCTCACTCTGTGATATTTCATTGCCCCTTTATAAAGCCCCATGTGATAGATAGCTTGAAGATTTTGACTCCATGTAAACTTTTCCAGTTTTCAGAGAATCTGCTTTTTTTTCTTTAGTCAGAAAATAGGAACTTGGTAAATGGGCATGTGGTCATTTTCTTTTCTTGGCTTCCAGGAAACATAACGCCAAAATACTAACTTAAAAGACATCATATGGCTCACGATTCTGTATCTAAAACCTCCATTTCTATGATGTAAATGGACTTAATTAAATTTTCATTGTTATATATTAATAGATGTAAATTTAATCCTCTTCACATCTTGTAACAGGTTTTGCAGAATCAACATAGTAAGTTGTAGATTAAAAAAAATAGAGCTGTGAAGGAATTTCCACCCTCTCTTCTGGTTTTCCACGTGTGGGTATAATGAGGGGAAAAGATCCATTCAAATGCAGACCTAGTATTCTGCTCACCTGTGACTTCCTTTCTCAATGAGAATTCCAATTCAATGCTTTTCTCTGTATTTTCGTATGGCTTCAAATTTCATTTGTGTATATTAACATCTAAATCCATTCTGCTTTTTTTCAGACCATTGATTTATTTAAAAGCCGAAACATAGAATTCTCACAATTCAAACAGTTTTCTAAAGTCCACTTGAGAATATATATACACAATTTTGGAAAAGCATAAGAACTCCAAAGTTCCCTCTAATTAGTCCCTTAGAGAATCACTAGAACAAACAAAAGTATAGAATTTTAACCTCCCAGGTGCCATTTCACAGTATCCTAATAAAGTGTTACATATCTCCCACTACCGTCTTAAAGTGAACACAGATGAGTTATTTGAGTTATAATCAGGAGATTGGCACAAGCAGGATATTTAAATAAACATTATATTAAAAGGAAGTGTATTCAGAGAAAGTGGTCCTCTAATTCTCTTCCAATTATGTTTACTTTTATTCTCTCTTTAGGCCCTATTGGCTGCATTTCTGTGTAACAAGACTTAAAGCTGTTTTCTCTGAATAAAAGTCTGTACAAACACTGAAGGGAAAGGAGCCGTGCCAGTCCCCTGTGATGTGATGTAGTCGCCTTTTCTTTGTAAAAAGGCAAGTCCGGGCCCCCTGCTCTGCCGTGGGGCGGGATAATCAATTCCTTCCATTTGTTGTCTATTCTCAGTCCAAGTCCCCGACGGCAAGCAACAGCGCCCCATCTGAGCAAATGCCAGTTTTTAGTTCTCCCCTGCGCTTAGGTATTGAGGCCACGGATGCAAAACAAGAGAGACGTGTGGGTGAACATGGTACGTGTGCCGGGGGCAAGGAGGCAGCGGACTAAGATCGCACGGACAGGCACCCCAACTCCAGAAGCTTCTTTTGTCGCGAAGATGGCTGTCTAACTTGATCAGCAGTTTCCACGAGAGCCAGTCTGGATAATCCGAGCCTTCCGCAGCAGGGATTTTAGTGTTGAATTATTTAAAAAATTACCTAATTTTCTCTTCCACGGTGATCACCTCACATATTAGTTGGTAGAATGTGGAGATCGTTTCTTTATGAAAAAAATATTGAGAGGGCATTCCCACAGAAATATTAGCATGTCAAATTTTATGCACACATATTCCTCAGGGATTTTTTTTTTCCATTCCACACCTGTTCAGAGTTGAATTTGAAAGTGATTGTTTGTTGTTGATGCTTTTTGCAAAGATAGACAATGTTTCTTATTTGTAAAGAGGATAAAGCAGATAACGTCTCTGGAAATATTGAAATGGAAGACCTTTCTAATAATTTTGGCATTCCTTTATATATCCCCATGGCCACTTTATAAATCATTATTCTCCTGCATGAGATGAAACCCACCTGCTTCCAACTCGTCTTAACTCCTCTGAGCTGTAATTCATTTCTCTACATGGCAACATAATCACATCCTTAAATAGAATGTTAGATGGTCGTGTGAGCTTGGTAATGCAAAATATTGTCACTATTCCTAGATATTTTTGTCATGTGATAGAGTCACAACATATCAAGCATATATTCTGCAAAATGATTCATAAGGAGGTTATTGGAGAAAAAAATTGCATCTTAAAGATATGTTTCACCAGGACTTTCTTCTATATAATTTGAGTTAATTTGTTAAATAGTAATTCATATGTTTCAGGAGACATCTGGAAAACTGTAGAAAGATCAAAGTGACCTTTGTTCCACACGCATGCGTAACCCTGTGACCTTCAGGAAATCTACCATCCACACGTCCATGTACACATGAATTTCAGTATAGTTTTCTGCGTGCCACTCAGATTTTTTCCAATCCTTCACCTCTGGGTTCACACCTGAATCCTAGAGGGGGGAAAAATATCAATAAGAAGTCTTAATGGGTAAGTACTAAAAAATAAAAATAATAATTATAGATAAAAAGAAATTTAAAAATATCCAAAACAGAGAAGTAAAAGAAAAAAAAGGAATCAAAGAACAGAAATAAGAAAAAAATAAGAATATGGGATTACATCAGTGTAATGGGACTAAACGCCTCAAATAAAAATCAGAGATGGTCAGTTTGGATGCTGAACAAGTCTCAAGTGCATGCTGCTTAAGAGAAATGTGCCGCATTATAAATACAATACTAGGTTAACTGAAATCGGGTAGAGAAGATGTCACACGGTGAGAACACTCAAAGAAGTTAGAGGGGTTATATTAATATTTGACAAATTCAATTTCAGAGCAAATCACTTTCAGAGGCATAGAAGGTCATTGTGTAGTGATAAATGTGTCAATTCATCAAGAGAAAATAATGTGCCTAAACGCTCATGAACCTAAATAAATTGAAAGATAGTTTATGGATTGCAAGACCCAATATTGTTGAAATGTCAATTCCTTCCAAATCGACCTGTAGAGTGAATGTAATTCCAATCAAAATCCCAGCAAGCTATTTTGTAAACACTGACGAACTGATTAGAAAGTTTATATGGAAAGGCCAGAGACACAGAGTAGCCACCACAATGAAAAAGAAAAAAAAAAATGGAGGATTGACACCACCAAACTTCAAGACCAACCGTTAATCCACAGAGGTCAAGACAGTATAGTGTCGGTGGAAGATAAAAAACAAAGCAAGGAAGCATTGATCAACAAGACAGAATAGCGAGTTCTGAGATAAACCCACACAGATGTATTCAAATGCTCTTTGACAGCGGTACTAAGGCAATTCAGTAGAGAAAGGATTGTCTTTTCATGGTGTTGGAACTAATAAATACCCATAAGCCAAAAAACAACAACAAAAAAATCAATCCAGACTTTACACTATTCACTAAATTTAATTCGAGACCCCTAAATATAAAAATGCAAAACTATAAAACATAAGAAAGCATCTAGGGTTTGGTAGATTTAAGATGGAACATCAAAAGCATGATCCTTGAAAGAAAAAAAAAAGATAATTGGACGTTATTAAAATTAAAAACTTCTGCTTTTCCAAAGTTAAGAGAATAAAAGACAAACCGCAGACTGTGAGAGAGTACTTACAAAATTCATATTTGATTAAAAATTGTATCAAAATTATTCAAAGAACTAGCTATTTGGGGACGCCTGGGTGGCTCAGTGGGTTAAGCTTCTGCCTTCGGCTCAGGTCGTGATCTCAGGGTCCTGGGATCGAGCCCCGCATCGGGCTCTCTGCTCAGCAGGGAGTCTGCTTCCCCCTCTCTCTCTGCCTGCCTCTCTGCCTACCTGTGATTTCTCTCTCTCTGTCAAATAAATAAATAAAATCTTAAAAAAAAAAAAAGAACTAGCTATTTGGATCGAATAAGCTATCCAGCAAAAACAAATAAATGGATACACAGAGAAATCTGAAAGGCACGTTGCTAAGTGAATGAAACCAGCTGGAAAAGGCTGCATACTCTATGAGGCCAATTTTATGACACATCAGCAGGTGGCAGGTGTTAAAGGGGAGAGGACAGACGGGAAGAGGTGACGCACTAGGGATTTTTAGGGTGGCGGAACTAATCCGTATGAGTGTCTTATGGTGGGTACATGACATTGTGTATTTGTTCACAGGCACAGAATTTATAGCACAAAGAATGAACCTCATTGTACGTAAGTTAAGATATAAGTAATTTGGGAGGCTGAGGGATTCTGGGAAGGAATGCAGACTATGACAAGATTCCCATGTTCTGGCAAATAAGTAAACAAAGCGCGGAGGAAAGTGCTGGCCCACGTAACTTGGGAACGAGTGGCTATGTGAGAGCAAAGGGAAGAGAAACTGCACATAAGCACTGTCTCCTAGCTGCTCGAGTGGTTTCCCACAGGGAACTCGGTAACAACCCTCACAGTGTCGTGTGTGTGCAGGAAGCGAATGACGAAGGACATGGGTGGCCGGTGGTCAGAGCCAGATGCCTCCCTGGGGGGAGTCTGCAGATAAGCAAGGGGAGGGGGCTGAAAGGATGCATGTGGTGATGGACTGAAATTGGAGACGTCCTATCAGAACTCATCTATAGCGGAATAGAGTTCCAGATAGTTCCATGTGCAGCTCTTTCTATCTACTCGGGTTAATGCACACAGAAATGATTCCTTGCTCTGTCAGCTCTGAAATAAGGAAATAGCACTTCAGTCCTCTGAGCCTTTCTAATGCCCGGATCTTGGTTCCCAGCACCCTTCACCAATAAAGGGAACCAAGGCTTCTTGGAGAAATGGCCTATTCTAGGGGTGGGGCAGGAAGTATGCGGGACGAGCGCGCGGCAATGCCGGAAAGTGAGGAGAGCTCAGACAGGGGCAAGCACGGGGGCCACCTGAAGGAGCTCCAGTCGGACAAAGCCGGAATAACAAATAAGCTAGTGTTGGGTTCCGACTCAAAGTATATAAATATCCATGAGTCCATGCTGACATAAATAAATTATTTCCAACTAACAAATGAGGGAGGAGAGATCAATTTCCCACAGAGAATTCCAGATAATATATTTATATATATATATTTTTTCTTCCCTACAGGAGAAAGAACATGACCCCCCACTCTTCGAGTGTGAGCTGCACATAGACTCCCTTCCAAAGAGCACAGAGTGGAAGGTGGGGTGGGGGGCGAGGGGCTGCAAAACCCGATGGACACTTTTGTAAGCAAGTGTTCGAAATCAACGACAGCCAAAAACGATGTTGATTACGTGCCCTTGATAGAATACGATGAAAATGCACTTGATTTCTGTGATCTCATTCCTTAAATCCCATAACCCCAAATCCAGCCATGAGTAAAACAACAGGCCGGTTCTAATAGAGGAAAAGGCTACCTACCGGGATTCCTCAAAACTTTCAAGTTCACGAAAACAAGAGAAAGCATGAGAAACCATCCCAACCGGAAGGAGCTTAAAGAGACGTGGCAACTGAATATAACACATAATGCCGATGAGATTCTGAACAGAAAAAAGTCAATTAGGTAAAAACTAAGGAAATCTGAATAAATTGTGGACTTTGGTTGATAACAATAAATCAGTATCACATCATTAATCACATCAGACACACGTGTAAGATGTTAATAAAGTGGGAGCTCTATGTGTCACTATATGGGAACTCTCGGTACTATTTTCTCAATTTTCCTATATTTTTCTATATTCAAATTTTCTGTATTTTTAATCTAAAACTCCTCAAGAAAATAAAGCATAGTAAAAAATAATAATAATAATAATAATAATCACAAAGTAGCCATGCTGGGGTACTTTTTCTAGCAGCTTATTCCAACCATGTCTCATTTATTCCAGTAACATCTTACTTTCCTTTTCTTTTAAATTTCAATAATTACTTGATAGTGCTGCTGGGGGGATTAAAATCTCATCGTACGGTCCCCAGAGTTGAGTGGATGGCCAGTAATGATCCCTGTGGCTCCATAACTAGAACCATTTTAGGGCTGCTGTTTTTAGAATTCGCTGAGACATGAATATGTATTCATTTATTTTTATTATTTTCAAATATCAAAGTTGCCACAATTTAAAACATCTTTTTTTTATTAACATATAATGTATTAGTTGTTTTAGCGGTGCAGGTCTATGCACAATTCAAAATATCTTAAAGGATACACATCAGTGTAGGGACGCCTGGGTGGGTCAGTGGGTTAAAGCCTCTGCCTTCGGCTCAGGTCATGATCTCAGGGTCCTGGGATCGAGCCCCGCGCTGGGCTTCCTGCTCAGCGGGGAGTCTGCTTCTCCCTCTGCCCATTCCCCCCTAGTCATGTTTGCTCTCTCTCTGACTCTCTCTCTGTCTCAAATACAAAATAAAATCTTAAAAAAAAAAAAAGAATACATATCAGTGTATTTGAAAACAACCACCTTGGAAACATCCATCGGCTTCTGAACCACTCAGGGAGGCAGCCGAATGTGTGCCGGTGAAATCTGCTTTGGATTCAGGCAGAGTTGGGATTCTAATTAAGCCATGCCACCTAATATATCTTGCACTTTTGAATAAGTTGCTTACTCTCTCCAGACCTCCGTTTTCTCATCTTAGAACAAAGTTAAAGGCATTTTGTAGCAATCATTTGGAAAGTAAGTGGAGTAATGCTTATTAGGTATTTTGCACACTTCTTGGCATGTGGCAAAGTGATATTATATTATTATCATTATTCATATGTAAGTTCATGGGTCCTAAATGATTTTATTAGTATCTTAGAACTGCAAAAATCTGAAGTAATGCTTGTATATTACAAATACGGGGAGTCAAGTTAGGGAGCAAGTGAATGATTTTTCAAAATTTTTGCAACTACTTAATAATTAGGGAGGTAGAACTGGAATATAGGTCTTTCTTCTTGCAGTGAGTGATCTCTCTGCTATAAAAAAGAAAAAAAGCTAGTATTAATGTTTGCAAATATTGGGCAGGATCAGGATAGACATTTCCTTTTTAATATCTTCATATAATTTTTAATATGAAGACTCAGGAAACTTAATTTTGGCTAAGTTATGGTTCAGAAGCCACACAGGTGGTTACCCTGTGAGATAAACTTTGAGATTAGTTTCCTACCATTCTAACTTCGCTGTGTTTAGGAAAGGATGAGTAAAACAGAGAGTGATATGGGACGTCTTGCTCCTCTGCGCCTACACTAACTCCCTTTCTAATAATCCCATGCCCCACGGAACAGGGTTATTGCCAATCAAAGAGTATTCTTCTATGTTTTTAACTTGTTGGCAATGCTTGTCCTGCGAGATCAGAGCGCGCGGGGACCACGCGCCTCTGCTCACCTGACCTCACTTTTTAAAATAAAAATTCTTCCAGTATTTTATGGGAAAACATTAGCAACCGTGACGCTGAGCGATTTGACAGAGACCTTTGTGATAAGTAAGTAGGAGGTGGTTCCCCATGGCAGCCGTTCAGGACGAGAGCCGTTTCATGCCCCTCACGTCGGGTGTGACCCTGCATCGCCCCGTGTGCAGGGAACAGAGATGCGCTCCCGTTCACGTTAATGCTGGGACCTCGCGTTTTAAAAGTGTTTGCACTTGGGATTGGAGTTGTCACATTTCATAGACAAATCAGAGCAGAGAACTCTATTACCCTCCTGAAATCTTCTTCTTCTCCAGGAAGGACCCCCACCACGGACTCAGCTCTAGAATCGACTAAACGTTTGTTGCCCAAGCACTAAGCACTGCTGCTTAAAAATTATTTTTACGTTGTCCCTAACTTGAAAATTCCAATCAAAACGAGACACACACAGAGAGAGAGAGAGAAGGAGAAGGAAGGTAATGTCTTCCAGATGACAGCTTTCTGGATGGAATCTGAAGCCGGCAGCAAGAGAAATTTTTCAGTAACATTCAGATTCCGTGTCATTTTGATTCACGCTCCCTAAGCAAGCGGATCTGGTCGGCAGCCAGCCTTCTCGCAGGGCGACGATGATGACGACACCACAAGCTTCAGGGCTCCTGACTCCTTGAGTGACAGCCGGGGACAGCAGCTCCACCTGGCGCCTCTGCCTGCCTTCCCACCCCGGGAGGCTGGAGCGGCTGCCCTCCCCGCCTCGGGTGCACGGTCCAGGCAAGGACAGACGGCGGCCCCGCCCCTGCACACACACACCTGCACGCACACACCTGCAC
>CM052885.1:1798445-1817978 GCA_028534135.1 Potos flavus
CCTCTGAGGACCTCTGTCTTTCCACTCAGGATGGAGGGATTGACCCTTTGCCTTCCCCTGCCTTCGCCTAAGCAATGACTTCTTTGTTGTGCTATAGGCCATTATAGTCCATGTTCAAATGTCAACGTTTTTTTTTTCTATTTTTAATTTTCATTCACTCTGGTTTTAAAGATCTCTTGAAACACACACACACACACGCACACAGAAATATACACACATATATGTTCCCGCACCCTGGAATCAAAATGTTTTGTGTAGCTGACTTGCTACACAAGCTTAGCAAACCACAGCCCTCCCCTCCCATCCTTCTGCACCCCGACTGGTGTTGTGAGTCATGAGAGAACCCCGACCTGCATTTCCCTTCTGGGAGGGATTCTATCGATGTCGATTTGGAACGGGAACATAAACACCAGGATGTGAGATCTACGATGGCAGATGTCTTGTTTTGATTCCCCGTGGTATTACCGAGCGGGGAAGATCGCCTGGCTCGTGGAAGGGCTGAGAAGCGATTTGTGAATGAACAAACTAGTGAGCGACGAATGCGTACATCTCATAACAAGTTTAGTTTTGTCATTTCTGCACGAGATTTAGCAGGGTAATCTTCAAGTTCAGAAAAGTTCGTAGGTATCTTCTCCCTCGCCTTTCCATTCATTTCGTACAGTGTGAGCTTTCCCTTGCAAAAGCTAACGGCCAGAAGAGGTTTGTGTCCCGACACCAGTCCTACTGCCCCACAGTGTCCCCAGTGTGTGTTTTCATTCATTTGTTTCATTTATTAAATTATTAGCTAGTGACTGAGGGTCCGTAAGGCAGAGTCCTGGACTCCTGGACAACAAAGGTGAGCAGGGAATGAGGCAGAGCTCTGCGTGGCCGGCGTCTTGAATCGAATGAAACATGTACAAAAAGCTCAATATAGTTCAAAGGTGTCGGAGCAGAGGAAGTTCTAAGTTAAACGTCACAAGCTAAGGGTTCACGAGAGCAGCAGGTGAGTGAGGCTCTCGTAGAGAACCCTCCTGAAGCCATTTTTGGGAACCTGTCATTCCTTGATGCGGCGAGACAGTGCCCCCCTCTGCAGTCTAATTGGAAGCTCTATGTCATGTAAAACACGTACAAATAAAGGTAGTTACTCTCTTTTTCTTTTATAAGTCCCTGGACATCAGTGACCTAGTATAGGAAATTGAATGTGTATGCTGAGAGAAAGCAAAATCTAGTGGGGGACCAATGTAGATCCAGTTTTTAGAAATTTCAGTAGAGACACATTTCATGTAAATAGCCTCCTTTGCTCTGACTGTGGTGAAATGGAATTCTTTCTTTTCTTCAATTTTGGAATGCATGTATGGGAGAGGTTGAGAGTTTGGGAGGAGGGATAGATTTCTCATCAGAAAAGTGTACAAAAAAAAAAAAGAAAGAAAGAAAGAAAAAGAAAAGAAATGTGTACCTTATCTTGACTTATGTGAAAACATGGAAAGATTAATCAATTTGGAGGTAAAATAATTAAAATCAATACAGGTGCACGATTTATTGGATTGCTTAAATTTTTTATCCTTTCTGACACTTTGTAGTCACATCTATAAAATGATGTGATAATAATAATTGTGCCTATTTACAGAAATATTTTAGGAATAAATGAGGTGATTCGAAGACTAATGGTAAGTACTTAAACTCTAAACACAAGTTAAGTTTTGTCTTCAAATCACATAATATTCCTGTTATCATACAATTAAGGGAAAGATGCATTGCAATTCAAATTAAGAACTTTCTCCCTCACTTTATGTTTTATTACGGCTTCCTCAAGGTGAAGCTATTTAAAAAATAATATCTATAATGTTTTAAAATCAAAATTAAACGTGCAGGGGAGACAGCGAATGCAAATAAGACTGAACATTACTGATACTAGAATTTTTAACACGCTTTAGCTTACAATAGCACACAAATCCAAGGGAAAGAACATACATCTCTGTCTTTTCCAAATGCATCCATAGTTTGCAAGAGTTTGTGAGGACAGGGATAATTAACTTGTAAGATAAACAAATTCTTTTCAGTTCAGGGCCAAAGCATTTTAAGTGGCCTCGCTCAGGTATTATGAGAATTTCTTAGCTAAAACAACCCTGCATAGGAACACTTTGGTGGATAGTAGACCTTATCACTTGTGAGGGTTTTTCTAAGACTTTTCTCTTGTGTAGATTACCTTTTTGAAATGCTGTTCTCAAATGTAACCAAGAACATTTTACCATCAAACCAAAGGGGGCTTTTCTCACTTTATGTATTCATTTCATTTGGTGCTGAAGAAGCATCCATTTGTGTGGACCCACAGCCCGAAACCAGAAGGAGGACATGGAGATGTCTGTGAAAAGAAGCTTAATGGAGTCGTAATAATGACAATTTTACCTTCAAATATAGAAAGGGATAAAAATGTACTCTCTGTGGTTCCAAAGAGTGACAGTGGCAAGGAGGTATTATGATTATGATTATTATTATTTTTTTTACTGGAAAGGATTGCTTTAGAAAAATTGGAGTTCTTTGAAATTGAAATAGGCCACCTTTTGCGGTAGAAAGTATCAGGTAATAAAATTTTTACAGAGCAGACAAGTCCTTGCAAAGGATGTTTAAGCTTGTCCACATATCTGGCAGAGACTGGGATTAAAATATTCGCCCTCTGGATGAAACATTAGAGTTGCCTGGGATGCATTTTGTGACAGGATGTCTGGGGTCCCATGGTAACGATGCAGATTCTGTAGGTCTGGGCGGGCCGTCATCACGATTTCCTCCAAGCCATGGTTAGAATAACTCCGTGGGTGTTTAAGGTGACCAGGAAGTCAGAAAATGTGCGCTACTTGATCTCTGGAGTTGTTTCTCATCCGATGAAATTTGTGCTGTTAGTAGGTACTTGTGCTGAGCAGGGTTAAAACAATTGAGGAGAGGGGCACCTGGGTGGCTCGGTGGGGTAAAGCCTCTGCCTTTGGCTCAGGTCATGATCTCAGGGTCCTGGGATCGAGCCCCACATCGGGCTCTCTGCTCGGCAGGGAGCCTGCTTCCCCCCCTCTCTCTGCCTGCCTCTCTGCCTACTTGTGATCTCTCTCTCTCTGCCAAATAAATAAATAAAATATTTAAAAAAAAAAATTGAGGATAGCTGGGGATCAATCCAGATTGCCCTCCCACCGGGCAAAGCAGTCCCAGTGCAAAGCACCGGGAGCAGATTGATGGCGTTTAAAGAGAGCGTTGATCTGCGCCTTGTTCATTACTGCTTTATTCAAGAGACAAGTATCAGCCAAGTCCTCTGGTCCTTGCCTCGAATAGAGACAGAGGCTGACAGTTCCGGCCCGCCCACCTTCCCCAGGAAGACGATCTCCAGGGAGCCGGGCCAGCAGCACCGTCCCGAGTCAGTGACAGAGAAAAGGTTACAATATACATCCACCTAGCTCGTGCATTGAAAGCCTGCCGAGCCCAGGGAGTATTTCATTAAAACCACCCCATTCCCAGAGCCTGTTAGCAGTGGCTGGAAAACATCATTCTCAATGCAGTGGGGAAGATCCTGTCATCGCGTGGTGAAAGCAAGATGGGAATTCTGACATCTCGGTGGCAATGTGCGCCTGTGTTTGTCACAACCTCTTTTCCTTGTCGCTGTGCCTCCCAGACTGTATGACACCAAGTCTTGGCATAATCTCCACCCTGCCGGCACATTCGCCTGCACTGAGAATTAGGTGTTTAATTTTCTCGGTCCTTATTGTGGCTTTTTGGATGTAAATTTGCATGAAGCTCCTTCGGTGTAAATAGCATTTTGACATAATAGGGGCGCCGCTGTGGACTGGCGTGGCTACGGGCACATGGTGCCAAATGCATCTATTCCAGACTGAGGCTTAATTTAAAGGCGGGATTACTTGAAAAGGCATTTATTAAGTCTGACCTACTTTTTAAATATTTAATATTCCATTTTGGTTTCCTCGTAACAAAAGAAGCTTCAAGGCCTTCGTGCTCTTGCCGGTTTTTAAAGCAGAGGTATTGATTCAGCTAATAAGACGCCGTACGGAATCACTGTCCCCGGACCACTTTCAAGAGTGGTATTTAAAGCAATTAGCAGTTCACAAGATCCTACGGGTACCTGGATGTCCCAAAGGACTGATCTGCATTTTGTTCTTTCTGAAAGTTCTCCTTTTGGCTTTTCTTCAGACATGTGACCATGCTGTTGGTAAGAAGACTCGAAATCCACAGACTACGATCCCCACCTTCACGGAATGGAGCCTGTTTGGGGCTTCACCGAGGCTATGCCTTTGATCAAAATATCCTGACGCGGAAATGATAGACACACAGGCAAAAGATAGGTAGAAATGGCAGAGAGTGACGAGGGAAGAAAATAGGGAGACAATTAAAAAATAGTATGTGATGCCAACGTGCGAAATTTTAGTATTTATATATGCACATCGCTTAGTTCATTGGAAAAATAAGTTAAGGTAGCATACGCTAAGAAATCTCAGTAAGAGACAATAAATGATGAAGTTGGAATAGTGTGAGTGCTTAGCATACCATCTTGGGCTAGATGGAGTTCCATTTCCCTAGCAGCCAAAGCCAAGATAAAATACGACAATTATATGAATTAACTTTCCATCAGATTGGAGCAAACAAGTCAATCAATTTAGCTGTTTTTGATCCTGAACTCAGAGTGAGTTTGTTCAATAGAGCCACTTAACAGGAATTTTTGTGGTCCCAATGACAATACCCAGCAACTTAGCAGTGATAAATGCGATAAAGGGTTTCAAAGAGTTGAAAAATATTTATTTACATTAGAGTTCTCTAGTGAGACAAAAATTCATACTCAGCTTCGGGAATAGAAATAAGATAGGTAATAGTTCCGCTATGCCATCGAAGTTTATTGTTCTATATGAAGCAAGAGCAACAGTTATCCAAACTGGGGGGAGGCGGTGGTGCTGGGGGGAGGGGGTCATTGCTCAGTTACTGCCCCGAGGAAACAATGCTGAGTGTCAGAGAAGCTGCTAGGGGCATCAGGCTTCGAGATAGCAAAGGACTTGGTTTTTATTTCCTGTAAAAGTTTGCAAACAACTTTAGCCAGTATGCTTTGAGAGTGACGGTAACTCTTACAAAACACCTTAATCAAAGAGACTACAATTTTCTTTAAGTCTTGAAAAGAAAAAAATGTGTGGACATAAATTATGATGGGCACAGTTTCAGAACTATGACTGAGCCATTATGAAGGGCTCGCTCTTTGTAACAGTGTATATTGACAAAATCCTAATATTTTTATTAAATACTATTTTATTATTTTTATAATAAAGTATAATTAATAAATATGTCTCTGTCTCGTTTTTGTTAGCTTATTTTTAGTGCACACTAACCCAGTGTAATTTCCTGGCCTAGAAGCAATTCATGTAACACATCTAATCATAAACAGATGAAACTTGGATGTCATTATTTCAGTTTTGTGGATTTTTAAAAATTTGAATAAGTCCTCATTTGAGACTACTGAACTTTCTATTTTGACTGTCAGGCCTTTTGAGCGTAATGATAATCTCCCCACTGTTTATACTAGGTATTTATATCTGTTGCCTGATGCATTGGCTGGAACTTTAAGAACAATGCTGAATTATAACAGCGATAATGGGACTGATCGTTTTGTTCCTGATTTTAATAGGAATTCCACTGTGCTTTGCATTAATTAGGATACTTAAAACCAGTGTTAGATATACTCCATTTATCATATTGAGACATTTCTCTTCCATAACAAATTTACTGACATCTCCTTTAATCAGGAAAATATTTGACATTTTAAAATTAATTTTATTACCACTCAAAAAATTTCCACTTCTAAACTATTACTTAGATGGATTATACATATTAATTAGGAAATATGCATTAAATTCTTGCAGTATTGGAGCATCCTGGTAACCTTGAAATGGTGTGTGTATGTGTGTGTATTTGCATTCATGCAGATATATACACATATCTAAGTCATCACTCAGTCTTTTAAAAATATTGACCTTTTTCTATGCCTTGAAACTTGAAATGCTTTAGAAAGTATGTATCCTTCAAGAACATTTAAGCTTCTAAAACATGTGAACCAGGTACTTTTTTATAGAATTCTTTTCACTTATAGTTTCCTAGAAAAAATATTTTTTAGTATATTTGCAAACTTATTAACATAGCACTTCATATAATGTATAACATTCATAAAAGTTAAACATTTTTCTCCTCTAGAATTGAGCTTATACCCCCTTATTTGCTAAATTTCTTATACGTGTATTCTTGCTGAATATTTCTTAAATGTGTATTCTTGCTCAACTTTTTTAATTTAAAAAATCAGGACTTTATCAGAGGTCTTAGATTTATTCCCATTTCCTTACATGCTGCATGGGGCATTCCGTTCTCCTAATTCCTTCTGTCGTCTTCAGTGTTTTCCCTTATTTGAATACATCGGGCTGGCCCGTCCATCACGATAAGGTAACAAGCACCACAAAATCTCAGTGGCTTAAAGCTCCCAAACCCCGTCTTTGTCCAGCTCCCCTCCCACTGAGGGGGGCAGGAGCACTTCTCCGGGGGACCCCGACTCCAGGGAGCAGCTGGCACTGTGCTGCACGGCACACAGGCACAAGACAGAGAAACTGCTGAGACCCGGCCTTCAGACCCCCGAAGGTTCCCTGACACACATCCTTCGGCCAAAGAGTTAATGCCACCTCTGACATCCAGGGGCTCCAAAGTTCATCAGCAGGTGTCTGGGGGGAAACCAGAGACCCAGGCAGCCAGCTGCCGGAACCTGCATAACTCTTCTCTTCTGGGTGGGGTTTTGTTTCCCCTCTGGCCTGGCTGTTTAGTTCCATTGTTAGTATCCATTTGGTTAGATACAAACTATTTTAAGACTTACACCAGGTTCATTTTTTTAATTCAGGGCTTGTTGCTTTCTAAATATTCTCCTCTTTTGATTTCCTCTCTGTCCCTAGTAATTAAAAATTTACAAACCCAGTGGCTATATTTTTTGTTTTGTTCATTCTTCGGCTTTTGGTTTAAAATTCGATAGCATTAGACTACAAAACACTTGCTCGCAGGTAGGTGAAGTCTGTCCATTTTCCAGTTTGAGGCTTTTGTAAGTTTGTATCTGGGTGTGTGTGCTTCTGTGCCTACACAGGAGAGAAAAGTTATTGTAATCAAATATTCCAAGATGTTTTGAACATTTTCTTGAGATGCAGAAAAGAGGACATGAAAGCCAAAGTCTATTTTTTTTTCTTTTGAGAGAGAGAGCGCTAGCACGCATCTGCACATGGGGCAGGGAAAGCGTAGGGGGAGGAGAGAGAAAATCCCACACAGGCTCCACACCCAGCGCAGAGCCCGACATGAGGCTTCATCTCAGCAGCCTGAGATCATGACCTGAGCCAAAATCAAGAGTTGGTTGCTTAACCGACTGAGCCACCTAGGCGGGCCCTGCCCCCAAGTCTGTATATTTTTGTGGGGAGAAAAAATTGGGGGAGAAAGGAGAGTTTTGAGTCAGGGAAGGTTAACTTCAGTTTTGCCCTGAACGTTCCATGTATCATCATACTTAGTAAATTGAATGTTCTGTGGAAATGAATGTGTGTCCTCGTTACACCGCAGCGGACCTGAGGTCTAAGTGGTTAGGGCATTTGCCCAAAGCCATACATCTAGTCATCCAGAGCTCTGATGTTTGCTCTCCTCTTTTTGTTAGATTGAGTGTTCCTTCTGCCTTTCTTTGTTCCATTTGGGGCAGAAAATGGGGGAACCGAGCAGACGGAGGTGAAAGAGAGCCCCTCTCCGTTCATTACACTCTGGAGACCACTCACTTTATGAATAACCCTGTTCCTGTATGTTTTGTCTCATTCCTCTCTGGGGCCTTCTCCCAGGTTCCTCTCCTTCCTCTACTGTGCCGCTTCTACTGTTAATTTTGTGGGCGTCTCTTGTTGCACCTGTCCTGACCGCGTGTCCCTCAGAATTCCGTCCCATGCCCACTCCTCGCCTTGCACTACTCACCATGTGCCCCTCTCCTCTACTGCGTTTCACCGATCACTAATTAGTGATTATTGCTGGTCTCTAAAATTATCACATTTAGACCTTCGTTCCAGGTTCCAAACATACCTACCCAGCGATCCGTAATATCACCCTTGGATGAACCACAATTAATTTCAGCACAACAAAAAATACGTTCCTTCTCTAGCGACACTCTTCTCTACGAAGAGCATTCCTATTCACCTGTTAGTAACTGTACCGGAAATGATCCCTCAGCTTTTCCTGTCCGGTAACCCACCTGGACCACCCCCAAGTGCAGCCAACACGCCTCCGTTTCCCTCCCGCGTGTCCATGCACCTCAACCTCTGTGCTGCTTTAGGCTGAACCGTTATCCTTCCCTTGGGCATGCGACCAAATGTCCCAAAGTTCTCCTTAGAAACAACCTCACCTCTTGGGATCCCTTTCTTCTCACAGAAGCCGGAGAGATTCTAAAGAAAAACAAAGGTAAAACTGATCATACTATAGGCTTATGTGAAACTCTTTAAAGCAGGCGGTGCAGTCCATTAAGCATCTGACTCTTGGTTTCCGCTCAGGTCATGATCTTAGGGTCATGAGATCGATGCCCCACATTGGACTCCACACTCAGCTGGGAGCCTGCTTGAAATTCTCTCTCTCGCTCTGCCCCTCCCCCTCCCCTGCATGCGTGCTCTCGCTCTCTCGCTCTCTCTCTCTCTTTAAAAAACAACAGCAGAAACATACAAAAAAGAAAATTCTATAAAACACTCCCTGGGTGCAAAGTCACGGGGTCTGCAAGACCGTTGCTGTGACCTGGGACTTGTCAGCATCTCTGGGCGTCCTGTCCCTTGATTGCTATTCTCTGCACTCACCGTGCACTTTGCGTCCCAGACTACCCTCCTTCCTGCTTTCTTCGGTGTCCTAACTAGCATGCCAGTCATACAGCAAGCATTGCCATGCAAGGCACACAACAGGATCTTCTCCTTGTCCCATAGCACTCATAATCACTGTCATTATCTATTCGATTACTTAGTATCTGTCTCCCCGACTAATCTAAATGCTTCACGAAGGCTAGGAATGACTCCACCTTGTTAACTTTATATTCCCAACACCTGGTACCTGGTGCCTGACACATAATAGGAATTAGAAATTATTTGTCTAATAAATGGAATACTTAGAGACCACATGGAAACAACTAATGAAGCATATTGGATAATAAAATATCTTTTTTAAAGAGAAAGCCAGGCTTACAGAAATTTCATGAAGGCCCCTCGATGTCAAATTAGTCTGAAAATTAATTCTTTCTGGACAGAGGTTCTGACAAAGTCCTAAACATATATCAAGGTTATAAATTCTATTTATCTTTCAAGACCATGAGCCAACATATCGCCTCCCTAAAGGTTTCTCGAACCTCCCCTGGTCTTCCACCATGAATTCTAATGAATCTTGCTCTTGTCTTATCTCCCCAGTTATCTAAGAACTTCAGGAGAGCAAAGACCTTCCCTTTGCATTTATGTTCCATTTTGTGCATATTAAGTAACCATTAAACCTCTACTGAATAAATAAACACATCCAGGGTGATTTATTACAGAATACTAAATACCAGGAAGCACTAATGATCCAGTCATCACATTAGACCATAATTATGCAAAGTGTAAATAAATACAAATAAAACCAACTTGGAGAACTTACCTTAAAGATTGTGTCCTTTTACTGGGGAACACATTCAGTCTTTATTTCTGACATCCATTCTGCTCTGAATCACATCCTCATTCTCACACTTCCTTAAAGGAAATGAGAATCATGCCTCACCCCTGGTAATTGTGAGAGTAATCGTGTGCATCACGAACCCTAGGACAGCTTCTTGAATTAAAAGTGTATGTGCCTCATAATTCATTTTTATTTACTGGAAATTTAGCTTACAACTGTTGTAATATTGCATATGATTAATTATACCATAAAATGTGTATGTTCAAGCTTCTGCTTACTCCTGTAAGAGGATCCATGCCTGGTTTTCTGTATTCTATGGGGACCTCAATGTGATGCACTGAGTTTTCATTTGCAGGATATTTGCATAAATTTACATTTCCATACAGTGCTATTAATTTTACATAAGAAATACACCTGAGTCTAATGATAATTAAATCTAATCTTATGGCCCACAAAAGAAGTGATAGTATTGGAAGAAACTGGATAATAGAGAAAGTTGGCAAAGAGTACAGACTGTATGTAAAATGATTGACAATGACTACTCTCCATTGCATAAGGAGTTCTACCTGCAAGACATTCCTATATTTCTCTTCTCATTTGGGCCCCGTATGAAACTTTTCAGGTAAGCAGGTCAGAGATGACACCAATCTTACCAGAAGAGCCTAGATGTCCTTCCTAGCAGTTAAGAGTTATATCCAAGGTCAAGGACTAGGTTCCTGCAAGTATCACATGAACTCTGGAGTCAAATCTCCAAAGCTGATGCCCCTTGAACCTCTTCCTGAATCATGGGTCCACCGAACCAAGAAAGATAGGAAGAAAGAGAGCTCTCCTAAGGACCAGAGCAGCTCAGAAGCTCACCTGTCTTCTAGCTCCTTTCCCTGATTCCCTTACTCCTTCCTTTTCTCTGGGCTTGCATTCCTTCTCCCCACATACCCAGCCTGTTCCCATTAACTGGTTCTACTGAAAGCTGAACTAGAAATTCAAGGTGGCCGCTCTCTGGGAACGTGCACTTTCAAAGGTGATTCTGTCAGTTAAAACAGCTTTTCGTCTTAGAGATAGAGCTAATTTTGTGGGATTATAAGCAGGTTAATTTTTGACAACACTGAAGGCTAGTCCTGCCTATGATTGTTAAATTGCTGTAGGGATAAATTAGAAAGACGGCTCTGTGTTATGAATTCTAAGTCTCTGAATAGATGAGATTGAGTTAGAACAGGAGAACTGGGACCCCTCGAGGGGTAGCACTCAGCTCTTTAGATAAACAATTGAATCAAATAAGCAATTAACAACAACCACAATCATATCCATAGACACATTGCTCAGCAGACTCTGTCCTAACTTTAAGCCTTTTGGTAAGTTCATAAAATAGTTATTACTAACTTCCTAGGTGAGCAGACAGATGCTTAAAAAGATTATATAACTCGTCCAAAGTCTCATAGCTAATATACAGCTGAGTCAAGAGGCAGACTGTGGCCTCTCAAATTCTAAAGTCACTTGTTAAATTGGATTCCTCAGATGGTCAACAAACACAAGCTTGAATAATTGGAAAACTAGAAACAAATATAAAAATCCTGCCCCATGTCTTGCATTTTGCAACGACAAGATTTAGACTAAGTGAGATCTCTCAGATGAGATAGCTGGTTGGTGGCCATTTCAGGAGTAGAACAAAGTTTTCCAGGCACAGTTTGTTTGTTTGTTCCTTCCCGGCCTCAAAGCATCAGACCTTCACTTTCATTCCCCAAGCTGACTCCACGCACATGCGCCCTGAGTCTCTGGGGTGATTCCTTCTGTTTGGATCCCGGTAGGTGATATTAATCGGCACAAAAACGGTACAACTCCAGTGATGACTGATGGCAGGAAAGTATTGACCGTGAACAGAAGGCACAACTTCACCCATAATGTATGACTTTATTTTGCATCTGGGATTATCCAAGATACCTACGTGCTTGCACCATTGGGATTTTGGATCAGAACAATTTGTGTCCCAATATCAGCATGAGTGTAGACCGTGTTATGCCCTGGATCCTGTGGTATGCGTCTTTGGAGACACAACTCTCACACGTGTACAGCTGAACCAATAAAACCTATGCCACAAAGTTGTTGTCAGTAATAGCAATTATTAGTATAATAAATAGTGATATTATAACTCATATATATAAAATAAATGAGGAGCACCTGAGTGGTGCAGTCGGCGAAGTACCTGACTCTTGCTTTTGGCTCAGGTTGTGATCTCAGGGTCATGAGATCGAGCCCTGCCTGGGGCTCTGGGATCATTGCAGAGTCTCCTTGGGACTCTCTCTCTCTTTTCCGCTGTCCCTCTCTCCTACTCTCTCTCTAAAATAAATAAGTAAAATCTTTCAAAAATTAAAACAATAAATGATATTACTTTTTTTTTTAGTCATGTGTTTTAATGCAAACACCTCTAAAGCCAGCATCACCGGTTTGTTGAGTACCTGGTAAAAAGAGAGAACAACAGTTGGAATCAGTGATTTAAGTCAGTGTTGGGTAGTTTTCCAAGAAAGCTTGGGAAATAGCTGTGCAGTCATGATACGAGGCTTGAATAATACTTGCGGCTTGCTGCAAACATTTCTAGCACTTGAATACTCCATATTTCAGTATTTATCCACCTAACTTTTCTTCCCCTTTTCTTCCTCTTGCTGTGCAGTGAACATAATGTTGTCAATTTTGAGAAGTAAGAATTGTTATACAATATTGATATGAACGTCAAGGCAGTATTGTTCGTACCTCACACTTAATTCATTATGTGGACAGTTTTATGCTGTGATATAAAATATATAGCTTTTTGTTTTGCCTTATCAGGAAAATATACATGGCTATTCTTCATTGTTCACGCCAGCTTTGCTACCAGGCAGCCACGATTTCAGCAAGCTATGGGGTGGAAGGAATGGAGAGTCGCGCCATGGGAGATACAAATACAATTCAGACAATATGCGTAGACTAAAATAACCTTGTTGATTCATTTCCTTTAGCTTTTTGCCCTTTTCCAAGGATGGAAATACACAGTTTTAACTCATTATGGAGTGTCAGCCCTGGAAGTTCCCTATTGCCTTTTCATACAAATAATTCTCTTCAACCGACTCAATCCTCTTTTGCCTAACTCAGTATTTTCTTTTTCATTCGTTCTTATTAACTTCGGGATTCTTTGGAACCATGTTAGCCCATTTCCACAATCTGATTCTCCTCCCCGGCATGTTGTCACTGTGAACTAGAACTTGGAGTCTGATTTGAGAAAGACTTATCTTTGTACTTATTCTGAAAGTGCTTATAGGCTTGTGGGGAAATAGAAATAAACACACTCTGGGACACCTGGGCAGCTCAGTCAGTTAAGGGTCTGACTGTTGAGTTCATCTCAGGTCGTGATCTTAGGGTCGTGAGTTCGGGCCCCCCATTGGGCTCCTTGTTCAGTGCAGAGCCTGCTTGAGATTCTCTCTCTCCCTCACCCTCTGCCCTTCCCCCATTCTCTCTCTCAAATAAATTTAAAAAAAGAAATAAACACACTTTGATTCTAGTCTAATGTTGTCACCTCAAGAGAAGAGTCAACCGATGTTGGTCAGGCGGATAAGTTTAGCAGCCTTGATGAGAAGATGCTTCACTTGGGATTGAAAGAAAAGTAGGGGTGATTCAGGCAAAGAAAATATGGAAGGGAAGAGAAAGAAAGGAGGGACAGCATGGATGCACACAGTGCGAGGAGCTACAAGACTCCTGGTATTTCTAGAATACCAAGAGTGGGGTGAGGAGTGTCAAGAAAGGAAGTTTCAAGGGCATTAAGGGGCTGAACCCAAGGCCTGTAAGTCAGACTGTGATAAACAGAGGTTATGTTGATGATTGTTTCTCTGGTGTGTATCTCCTACAGGCAGCAATGGAGAAATTAAAATGGAATCCATTAATTAATGCTATAGTGTAACATAACCAGGGGTGAATAGCTACATAAGACAGGTGAAGACCGCCATTTTATCTTGAATTAACAGGATAGAAGGGGTTAGAACAAGAATATATAATTACATAATTTGGAATTTTGCCAGAGTAACAGAACTGAAAACCCCAAATTCCAGTAGACCTCATTGTAAAATAGTGTGTGTAAAATAGTGTAGGTGATATAACAATGACAAAGGGCCAGAAAGCCAAATTGATTACACACACACACACACACACACACACACACTACAATGTAGTGGCAAATGGTGACCCAAGTCAAATTCCAGTTCTTTCAAAATCAGTGTTGCCATTTCTCAGATTTGGGAACTGGTATAAGCATTGTCTGCGATGTAAACAGAATCTTCAATATTTGGAGAAAACATCATATTTGGGAGCCAAGAGCAGAGCAATAATTCCAACCAGTTGAAGCTTCTTATGAGAAGCCGCTCAACCAGTAACAATGGGTCCATCATGGCGATGCCATGGCCAGAGTCTCCCGTAGCAGCCTAAACTTGGAGTGGCCTTCAGGAGCCGATCCGCCAGGATGGCCGCGTGGGTCAGTACAGCTCTCTCCCACAAGCGGTGTGGTTTCATGGCTTGCCTTAGAGACCTTAGGTCTACCTATCTGGTAGGCAGCCTTGACGTGGTCACTGAGGATCTGAGGATTCTCCTGGTCCTTATTATCACTGTGCTCAGTTTTGCAGACCAAGGCGTCAGAGAAAGCTTGGCAGAGGTTCTCTTCCTTCATGGAGATCCTCTGGTGGGGAAGAAAGACCCTTTGGAGCCAACACTTCCGCCCGTACTGGTTTCACAAGAAGCAGTAGGTTTCAGTCGTTTATTGACATTTGTTTTGGTGGGTTAAACAGGTATTTTGGTGTTCTGAGCTATATATACTATACTATACTATAGTGTGTGTGTGTGTGTGTGTGTGTGTGTGTGTGTGTTTAAAGCTCACAAAACCCAAGCAGGTCGCCCGGTTTGCTGCCGTGTGTCCCCTGCCCCTCATCCTTTTGCTTCAAGGAGAGAAGGGGTCTCACCGGCAAATGTCTCTGTCAGCGACTTCAAGCAGCTCCTGAGGCATCTTTGATCTGCTGTAAACACTGACCAGGCTGATCTCTAGTCAACCTGTGAAACGGAATGAGATGAGGAGAAAAGATAAGAGAATTGTTTGGTTGCTGGTATGTTGCAGAGGCCGCAATTCTGAGCCTTGAGTCTCCCTGCGGTTTCTTGTCAGGCAGTGCCCTGGGGGACGTTGCCCCCCTAGCGGGTGGGAAAAACCAAATACTCTTGCTTTAGCTTAGTTATAAAATGCCAAATGTCCAGCTCATTTTAGTTAAATTGTGCATATTAACATAAAGAGGTATAACACAATGAAAGAGTATCTTAATGGCATATTTAGAGTTATTAAAAATTCAGCTTTAAACATTGTACGATATATAAAGAATGGCAAAAATAGCATTTTTATTCATGACTAGTTTTTGTAGTTTTGTGACCTTTACCCAAAATCATACTAATTTTTAATTTTTTAATTTAGTTCTTTAAAATTCCTACGTTCAGAAATGTTTCTGTTACTTCTGTACTCTTGTTCTTAAATATGAGTTTATTTCTGAGACGTGCACCACACATTCCTTTGAAAATATTTGAAAAGATGGTCAGCTGTTCTAAAAATAATCTCAGTGATTAATGTCTAACATTTAACTATAATACAGAACAAGTTCATTGTTTGTTTATTACTATTTTAAATATGAACTTTTAGGTATAAAGTCTTAGAGTGCTGAACTTTTCCAAAGACTATAATTGGGAAATTAGATTTAAAAAAAATTTATCTGTAAGTGAAATACTAGTAGGAAAATAAAAGGGTGCTCTAGAGGAGAATTGCTGTATTTATATAAATATTTATTAATAAATATATCATAAATTATATATATATAATATATAATAAATATATAATAATAAATAAATTTATATAAATATTTATTAATAATTTATTAATAAATAAAGGGCAATAGACAACTTTTCTTAAGAAAAAACCACTTTTTTTTTCTTAAGAAAAAATGGTTTTGAAAAATCTCTGGTCCAGGAATTATTTTCATCTTCTGTAACTTTCTATGAACTTACTGTTCGTTTGAATATGCTCTGACATGCAAGCCATGGTTGACATCTGCAAGAGAATTATTCATAAGTTGACTTATTAATAAAAACATTTTTTTGCACAAACATCAAATATTATTTTTGTGGCTGCAATTTCTTTTGGGTTATCAAGTTTTCAAAAGTGAGTTAATTAGCTCTGCTCCCCAGCCACTAAAGTAGTACAAAACAACATTCTAGGAATCTTCTTGAAATATGGTTTCCATGATTTGGGTGGCGTAGAGGTGAGCGCACACGTCACGAGAGCCAAATGGCTCTAGAGTAGACAGAAGAGGCAATTGTCTGAGGAAATCTCAACTTCTTCAAATTGATGATGGATTCCACAATTTCTTCTGAGCTAAATGGGACCTTGAAAATCGAAACTATAAAGAGATTCATAAAATTCGATGTATAGAAACTGTGAAATAAACTATTTTTATAATGTCAATGAAAAGCATGTTTAATACAGTCCCAAATTCAAGTTAATTAATTCAAGTCCCAAATTCACATTTGGAATTCTAAGTTTTCCGAATGGGGACTCACGACGTGTCTGCATCTATAGAGGGGCAGTTACTTGGTTGGTGCTTGTACTAGAGGTTGAGAGGTTGGAAGATTTTGTAAAAATTCTTATTGTCTCTTTACAGAGATGCTCCAATAATATTTATTTTAACTTTCTTTTTTGAATGCTCTTTCAGTTATTTTGTAAAATAAAACAAGACCATCAGTACCTATATCACATCAATGAGAAGGCAATACTATGTATTAAAAAGATTTTTAGAAAGAAACCTTAATTCACGATCAATCACAAGAGTAAATACCCTCCACTCTTCGAGCTGCATCTAAATGACTATACTTGACTCTTTATCTTTGATGTGGCTCTTGAATCTCTGCAAATTTTTTATTCAGCGCTAAAATGGAACCTAACTCCCAAAGCGCTGCCCACTGAAAAAGCTATTTTAAGATCAGATTAAAATAGGGTTGTTTTATTTGGTGCTTCAAAATATTTCTGAAAGAAGATTGCTGCATCACCATATTTTGACACTCTACATTCTGTAATCACATCCATCAGAACACAAGACTTTCTTAATACTGTCTTTTGCATTTGAATTAACTCTACCCACAGGCAGCTCCCCACTAACCCTTTTCCATGGCTAAGCGTTAGCTACTTGAAAGCATCCTTCCCCCTCCCTTACTGGAGGGGCGACAGGTCCCTTGTCTGCCTGTGGATGGCCACGTGCCAGAGTCAGGCAATCTCAGCGAGTGAAGGTTGGTCCTAATTAGCGTGGTGTCCTTGGGATGGAGGAACTATTGCCATCACAAGCAGGGCGTGCCTGGACAGATAGTTTCGAAGGCAGGCTATAAAGAAAGTGCGGCACGTAACAAAGTCACCGGGGACCAGCCCACACGCTGATGCTGATGCTCTTTCTGAAGCTGCCCTTGTCACAGAAAGTAGGTCTTATCTTATCCCTGTGATACGTGTGAGCCTAAGTCCCATCATCAGGACCTTTGAACGGATGGGTTGGCTTTGGACAGACTGCCCGTTAATTCCCAATGAGGGACCAACGTGGGGTGACAGTCACTTGTAACCATTATTTTATGTGCAGGCAGCACGCAGTGGGCTTTCTCTTGTAGAGTCACTTAAGATACACATGGTCATAAAGCCATTTGCCAATCGGATCCAACTGTAGTTGGATAATTGAGATTTCCTTCAGCGCTAATTTAAATAAGTGTAATAACACCAAAGACTAAGGATGCAGAGCCCCAGCTGTTATTTGCATGTTGGAAGCTGTCGTATTTTTATCTCATAATTTTAAACCGGCGTTACAGGTGGTGGTCAGTTTCTGATCTAAGCACCTAAGAAATGCCTCATTATTATGACCTAATGATTTATTTCCAGGCATCTTGCAAACAGCATGATTACTGAGACTCTCTTTGCCTGTAGCTCCCTTCTCTGCTTGCGTTTTTCTGAATCCTGTCTTCCTTGGTGACATTTTAAGTGATTCCTAAGGACTCCTGAATATTCAGCTCTCCGTAATTCTAGATTGAAGCTCAAACAGTTCCCCCAGCAGCTCAGACCTTGCTGGGCTGACCTCTGGGGATGCCTCACTGGAGAACTTCCTGTCTGGACAACAAAAATCCATTCATTCCTCCTGCTCACCCTCCTTCCGCTTTTCTCTGAGCTGTGTTTGCGTACCTACTGCGAGTTCGTTGCTCAGGAGTCTGACTCTTGTCAATCGGCCCCTGCTCCAGGAGGCTCAGTTTCCCAGAGTCTGAATGTGCAA
Source organism: Potos flavus (assembly GCA_028534135.1). Lineage (NCBI taxonomy): Eukaryota > Metazoa > Chordata > Mammalia > Carnivora > Procyonidae > Potos > Potos flavus. The sequence continues at coordinate 1,816,472 of CM052885.1, forward strand.
TTGGCTGACACAGGGGAAGATGTGTCTCGGGGGCCCAAGCAAGGCGCTGGGCAGCAATGGGGAGCCCACCCTTAGCAGTTGTGAGATGGGCCACCAGCACAGGTGACCAATCGACAGTACCCGGGGTGGTCAGGGCCCAGACCAGTGACTCAAGTGTTGTGTGCTTCTCAATCTCAAAGAGACAACTTCTTCATCACACCCTCTCCTATTGCAGGAAACTGAGTCTTACACCATCAGTCCTCCACGCTCAGCCAGAAGTCGGCACTGCTCCCGTGTTTCACACGAATATAGATGGTGTCCCTCTGGGTTTGTGCTGCCCTGTTGGCTGGAGGTCCCTGGACGGCGTCGGGGAACCGTCCTCGTCCTGACCCTCTGGACCTGCCCGAGCCCTCTGGGAACCCCTTTTAACCCATGAAGATACTCGCTGGCCCTCTCCTTCACTAACTTTATGTTCTGAGACAATTCTCTTAACCGCTGCCTCATATGCCTTACCGGTAAAATGGGGAGTGTAAAATCATGGTTTTAGTTAATAATAAAATGGTGCATAATCCACAGCATGCCAATCAAAACGTGATATTGCTGTGGTTAAAGTTCGTGCCTTTTTCCATATATACAAAGAAAAAAATTCTTCCTCCTTCAATAGTACCCCTCCAGTCAAGACCTGGGAAGGCTAAGACTTCATGTTCCCTCTCTGGCTAACACTCTCCGGGATGCCTTTAAATCCCAGACTCATTCTCACTCAGAAAACAGAACACTGAGCCAGAGATTTCAATCTAGAGTCCCAATCTTGGTTCCCGTCAAAACGTTTCCTCTTCCTTCAGCAAGAAAGGATCCTCCCATCTGGAAGTCGGGGGTGGCCTTCTGGTTGGCTTCTCCAGGGCTCTGCCATGTTCCCCAAGTGACTGTGCCTGGACATCCCACCACACTTGCAGGGAAGGAACTGCCTACCGGACGCCTCTTCCTCCTCCTGGGCCGGCTTCCACCGTGTGTCCACTCACGTGGCCGGCGATGCAGCCAGCCATGTATTCGGGTCTCAGCTCTGACAACTGTCCCCGTGGCCTAAGGGATCCAAGCTCTAGGGGCCCCCGAGCTCCGCTGGGCCAGTAGGAAGCCCCTCTGGTGGGGAATTTGGACTGAATAGGACTGTCTCTCTTCAAGACGAGCCTGTGCCATGTAAAGCTGGGCCCACGTTCTTCGCATGCGTCTCCCCCTTTCACGTGAAGCAGACACACAGAACCCCGTCAGGCGACGGCAGAGGACAGGAGGGAGAACAAAACGGCACCGGCGGGGAGCCAAGAGATGGACACGAATGATAAAGACCTTCCGTGGGCCATTCCTGCATCCTTACAATAAGGTGTCCTTTTCCATTCAGCTTACTTCATCCGGAATATGCTATTTTCCAGAAAAGCGGTGACTTCCATCCACTGTTTTCCCTGCTCTCACGTGCAGTTAATAAAGCTACCTACCTCACAGGGTTGCATGTTCTAACGGGACGATATGGGAGGAC
>CM052885.1:1818478-1834798 GCA_028534135.1 Potos flavus
GGCTCCCTGCTCCGCGAGAAGCCTGCTTCTCCCTCTCCACTCGCCTTGCTTGTGTTCCCTCTCTCCTGGTGTCTTTCTCTGCCAAATAAATAAATAAAATCTTTTAAAAAAGAAATAAATGAGGAAATTAATAACTATGAATTGGAAAGCTTGTTTTTAGACCGTGTTAATATCCTTTCATCAATCACGTGGGTGCTCCCCAGGTCCGACGAGACCACCTTCAATTTGCTTCAGAGTTTTTCCAAAGGTAAGACCTTTATTCTTAACACCCATCTTTCAAACATTGTATTTAGCATAACACGAACAAACGCTCTCCCTCACCTGTTTACGAGTGTGTCGTTTTTACCACAACAGTATTTTCTCTCCGAAGGATGGGTGGAGGGTAGAGGTGTGTTAGTGTTTCTTACTGCTCCAGACGACGTACCTGTGCTGCTTCTAACAATAGAAACCACCCGCAAACCGGCAGAAACCCCTGTGTCTGCATCTGCTGCGAGGCCCACTTGGAACATACAGTTTTCAGAAATCAGCTTTAATTGTGAGCCCCCAGTGAATAGAGTCAATTTCCATGACTGTAGGGCCTCTCAGGCAATATAATAAAATAAGTCATCAACAGACTTGACATTATCCTTTAACTATTAACTCCAAATTACATATTGTAACAATAAAACAGCACTGTGGAAAGAGAAAGCTCTCTAGTGAAAAGATACGTGTTTAAATTCTGTTGTTAATATTTAGTGGATGTGCTACACTGGGCAAATCACTTCACATCTCTGAAATATACTTTAAATTTTTTCGCCACCAATATGATAATAACCCATAAAACTTGGTATGGGAAGCATATCATATAGTATGTCAAAAGTGCTTTGTAAAATAGAAAACCATATTGTATTAGATCAAGGAAGCATTAAATCATTATGAAAATAACATATGTTTATATTTAAAAAAATAACATTCATCTATACAATAGATCATACAGCACAAAAAGGGTATAGGTATCTTCTTACCCTTGGGGGGACTGTGGCCGTCAACACCTTTCCAGAAACTTCTCTCTACCAAAGATAATCTTTTGTCAGAGACATGATTTGCCAGATATTGGCCATGCTTTGATTAATATAACTTAAGTAGGGCGGTAATTTGCCATTTTATAAAGTGCATTTGTTATTAATAAAATCCTTCCCCAATGAAAGTCATTAAAATTTATGCACTCTTTCAGTTAAGGAAAGGAATTCAATAGGACTCTGTTTATGATTTGGTTTCTCATGATTCTATAAATAGTTATTGCATAGTTACTGAGTCAACAAGTACACAAGAGTGTAGTAGGCAGAATCTCAGTCCCCTGAAGATGCAAAAGAGGGTGCAGACAACAGATTGAATTAAGTTTGCTAATCACCAGACCTTAAAATCAGGAGATTATCCCGGATTATCCCAGTGGGTCTATTGTGATCATAAGGCTCCTTACATGTGAAAGAGGGCTTCAGAGCAATCAGTGCCGAAGGATGTGATGTGAAGAAAGATTCAATTGGCCATGTTGGGCTTTGAAGATGGAAATGGGCCATGAGCCAAGAAATGCAGGTGGCCTCTAGAGCCTGGAAAAGGCAAGAGGATGGATTCTTCCTGAAGCCTCTAGAAAGCAATGTACCCGTTGGACACCTTGGTTTTAGCCCAGTGACCTCCATGTCAGATTTCTGATCTATAGGACTGTAAGACACTGTTTCTTTGCTTTTTCCAACAGCCCTAGGCAATGAATACACTGAGCTACATGAATATTGCGTTTGAAATTAAGTATCTGAATACCTTGCAAATCTTAGAAATGTGACACAACAACAGCAACAACAAAATGCAGTAGATAAAATCAGTTACACTTGAGTGAAAAGTCCCCTGAGGTCTCCCCTTTGTAAAAATTTTCTGTCTCGACTTCTTTGATATGGCACTTTTTATATTCTCCTGCCTCTGATTATTTTTCTCTCATTCCTCCTGTTTTTCCTGGTCCCCTAACTGGAAATATCATGTATCCACTTCTCATCTCTGTGCCTATTCTCTTCGCTGCTGTCTTATTCCATCTCAAGGCTGGTACAACCCCTTCCAACTTGATGGACGGAGCCATGGACCCCCAGCCCTGCTACTGCTCTCAGATTGAATTCCAACCTTTCCAACCACCTGTAGGCAACCTCTTCCCCACCGCCGCCAGTCTACTTTGTGAGTCTCTGGAAGCAAAAATTCACCACATCCGAAGTTAAAGCCTCAACCCGTCCTCTCCGTATATATTTTTGAACTTTGAAGTCTCGGGGAACACCTTGATCCTCCAAATTGTCGTCCCCAAATCTCAGTGTTTTGCAATTTGTCCTTCCATACCTAATCAGCCACTAAATCATACTCTTGCAAAGTCTCAGATGACACTCATTTCTTTTCTATTATAAGATTCCACCAGCAAGGATTTGTTTCAACTGCTCTTCCCACCTTCTGTCACATCCTAATCGGTGGTATATTTTAAGTCTAGTATACTTAGGAAAGCATTACTCTTTAGTTCCCAGACCTTTGTGGATTGCCCGTTGCCCTCTAGATAAAAAGCTGGCTCCTCGCAATGACATCCCCATTGCTACAGTTTTAAGCTAGCATCTCCTTCCATATTTGCCTCCAGTTACTTTCTTGGTATATCAGAGATTCCCAAAGACTTTTGTCTAAAGACTCATTTATATTCTTAAAAACTATTGAGGACACCAAAAGTCTTTTGTTTATGTGTATTTATAGATAGAAATTAAATAAAAAATTTTAAAATTATTTGTTAATTCATGTAAAAGTAGCAACATGTTCATTACATATGAACATAAACTTTCTTGTGAGAAAATAATATTTTCCAAACTAAAGAAAAAAAACAACCAGAAAAACTAAACAGTAGGAAGAGTGACATTACTGTCTATTTTGGTAAATCTCTTTAACATCTTGCTTCATAAATAAAAGCTGGTAATTATATATGCTATTGACTCAAGTCATTATCATATATTCATTTGTTTAAAATATACATATACATAAAATTCATTTCCACACAAATATGCAGTTGGAAAAGGGAGGGGTTATTTTAATAGCTTTTCTGATGTTTGTGAATAGTCAGTCTATTGCAAACCAATAGTCTATAGTCTACCTGCAAACCAAAATTCAACTTTCTTCAAGTTTATTTGCAACATGGAATCCAGAGCATACCAATTATGATTTTGTAATCTGTTACCTTAAATTGTCTCGGTCTATTTTGCACTTTGAATGGATCGCTTATGTCCCATGGTTTTGTAACATCATCCATTGGTTATTGGGAAAATACTGGTTCACTGAGTTATCCAGCATTCCCAAAGGCTGACACATTTCATGAACTAACATCTAGACACCACATTCATCCTAAAAGTCTTGAAGCAATGGGAAGCTATTAGGGTCATGGTGGCAAACATACATTTTCCGAAATACTAAATCCCCCCTGAATGTGGAGGGACAGTGAATACAGCGATTCCCCAAGTGCTCAGGAGCTGCCGCTCCGATTCAGGGTAAGGCACCCGCAGTTTTCCCAACAGGGCTTCGCACCATCAGTGTGAACGTCAGCGAAGTTAAAACAGTGACTAAGGTCTTAGTGTTATGGTGAAACAGTTTTGACCTCACAGACTCCTTGAAAGAAGGTCCACAGACCACACTTGGTGACTTCTACTCTGTAGTCTAATTTAATGCCTTTTAAAATTTTTAGTTATTTTCACACACAACCATCCGAAGACTCAATATTATGAAATTTAAAAGAACTGCTTCCTTTCCCACGGGAGTTGGAGAAATGGAGACTCATCTCCTTGTCTCTTCTTCCCTCTTTCTTCCTGTGACCCCATCCTGACCTCAGGGGTGGTCGTCTTGGCAACCAGAGTATTCATGGGCACTCTCTGCTCCCAGGGGCTCCCCCTCACCCCCCACACCATTGCTCACCGGTGTTTGCCTGCTCACTTCCTTCTGCGGAAACACCCCGAGCCCCAAACTCAATGTTTCTCATACCCACTTTGGTTTTGGTCATTACCTATGACTGGGCCCCCACTTGCCTTTCTAGAGTAAAGTCTCCCCCGGGGACAGGGACTGTGTCTAATACACTTTGCCTTCCAGAAAACACAGAGATGGTAAATAGTTGTTGAATTTAATTGAAAATTTTCCCTAGGAGAAAACCATTTTCCTGGGGTGTTTGGTCCTTTCCAAGTTGCTGGTGTGTTTGATGCAAGTACTGTGTCCCTTCCAGTCTTGAGAGCCTTTTCCTCATTTAGCTCTTAGGAAGGCTTCTTGTCAGAAGCTGATTTTATTATAAAGAATTTCAGACTGGGATCATCCCTGCTTTGAAAGTTATAATTGGATGAAATTACAGAACTGCTTCAACGACCCTAATTATAATCTAACACGCTACCATTCCTGCCTGCCCTGACGCTGGTGGTCAAGTGCATTTCTCTAGGGGTCTTCAACAGAGCGTATGTGATTGCTTCCCGAGAATTTTCAGAGTACTCTCTGCATTCCTTTTGAGCGATGTCACATGTGTGATCACTCTTGCTCTCTCTGAGTCTTTACAAATGTACGCACACTTGCTGGTGACCTTGTCCATGAGGCTGGATGCTTAGAATATGTAAGAAGCTCCCTGCCAATGCGTGTCAACCATCATGCCATCATTTCCACAGAGGCTGGGTGACTGTTGATGGGGAACTAAGACCCACTAAAGCCAATCCAACATGGATTAATTTGTTCATTTCTATGGATTCAGAAACTACTCATTATATGGTGAACGGAAGCTTTTTACTGACCTCTTCGTGGGGAAGAGTTGTGTCTGAGAGGGTAAGTGTGTGACAGGCAAGAAGAGATTATGGTTCGGGAGCCCGAGACGTGGGGAGCCACCCCAGCTGTCGCAGAGAAGACACAGAATGCAAGGGGCTGCCTTGCCTCACCCGTCCAAAGGGCACTTTCATAAGGAAACATTGCAGGAAGATAACATCAGGATCAAGAACAAAAATGTTGGCTTCTATAAAGTGGTTGCTTTGGAAATCAATTTTCCTTCCTCTTTTTCTCTTACTAATCCACAGAATTGGACATTTGGCACTAAAATGTGAAACAGAAACTTAGCATCCTTAATGAATAAATAATGACAAGTTAAACACACAAGTTTTGAATAGAGAGAGGATTTAAAATTCCTAAACATTACATGAACAAGATGTTGTCCATGTGGAAAGTAAGCAGTAGAAGAATGCTTCCTGGCTTATGAATTTCATCTTTTAGTATTTCAGAGTTTTGCAAACTTCTTTCACACATGTCATCTTATCTCACCCTACCCCTGTGAGGTACATCTCATCTGCATCTTAGTTTAGTTATAAATTTCTTGTTAAATTTCCCATAGTGTGTCAGTCAGGGATGCTCTTGGTTGTTAATCTGGAGTTGGACCATCGAAGATGGGTGTGGCAGCTCCAGAAAGTTATCCAAGGCAGGACATCTTTGTTTTTCTGCCATCACTTTCTGACATCTGTTTATCTGACATCATTCCATCCTTGAGGTTCAGAGATGATGACTATAGGTCTAGCCATGGACCTCAGTCTCTGGCAGGAGGAAAGGGGAAAGAAAGAAAGCATAAGAGAGTTTACTTCCTAGATGAGCCAGCCCATGTTGCAGGACATTTGCCGGAAGTGATACTAATGACTGTTAATGATTACACACACTTGATCGCACCCATGTGCAGGATGGAGAGCTGCCGTCCTTTGCCGTGTGCTTTGTCATCCCAAGTAAGGGCAAGGCTCTATTCCTAAAAGAGAACAGCAACTAGAAATCACTCTGCACACAGTCGTCCTGCCACAGAGCAGAAGCTAGAAGCCACATCCTCTTCTCTCTTTTGGCCGCGTTGTATCTGAACCCGCACTAACGACGACATATATTTTTATCATAAATAATGTTTACTTCTTTCGATTGCCTTTCATGAAATATCCTCATTTGAAAACGTATGGATGAGCTTTAAAATTACAGCTTGGTTTTCCAGCCCTTTCATGGTCTAATCCCCACGTTGGTTTCCACTGTTTTTATTTCTATAGGAACTCCAGTGTTTTTATTTATTTTATTTCTATAGATTTTGAAATCTTCCCCTAGTTCTAGACTTCCCCTGTACTCACATGAACTCTCTAAGCTGTTTGGAGGCCACTTCTCACTACTGAACAAAACCTACCCTCTCACCTCTTCAGACTCTTTCGCTGTTTCTAATGGCACTGACATTTTCCAGTGTTTTGGGATAAAATGGCCCCATGTCAGTGGTGTCCCAAGACCTCAGTAGAAGCATGCATAAATCCTCCCCCAAAAAATATCCTCAGATTAGAGATTCTGGTTTTCCACAAGTTAAAGTCAACCAAGCATGAGAGACCATAATCAAAGATCAGTAAATGTTACAAAAAGAGCCAACATTGGATGTAAGGGTCAGCTGGAAATGCTAGCAGTACATTTGGGCTCCTTAGTATGAGCACTGGGTGTTCTATGCAATTAATGAATCATTAGACACTACATCAAAAACTAATGATGTACTATATGGTGGCCAAATGAACATAATAAAAAAAAGAATTTGTCAAATTAATAGAGATTTTGAAGATATTCAGGCTGGAATATTTTTATTTCAGAAAAGAATTTCTTCCCAGGTGAAAAAAAATATAAAATAAATATTACTTAGTATGTACATATCAGATACGTATATATCTTTCTAAGAAAATTGTTGAGCTGTGGAAGCAGTAAGAAACTATTCTAAATGCCAAGACAGGTTTGAGAAATGACCAGATACAATGTATATATAGAATAGATACAAATACAGGTATAGGCATAGCTAGAGTTATAGACGGATGGGTAGAAGATCTAGATGGCCCTAGATCTAGATATATGTGTGTGTGTGTGTAATATACATATATACATATTTATGAGCCTCAATGACTCAGCTGATTAAACCAAGAAGAAAAAGCATATTTACAGATAAATGCACAAAAATGACCCAGAGTGCAACCCGAAAGCACAGGAGTAGAAAATACACAGGAAGAGTGAAGCGCTGTGGGGCGGGTGTGAAAGGTTCTCCGGAACATCCCAGTAGGTGACACTACAAGGAACAGAGGGATGGCTCTACTGGAAGGGGTCATGAGCAGCAATATTTAGGGCTAATGAAATGCATGAGGCCACAGTCAGACCACGAGTACAGTGGGAACATGTCCCGACAGGATGAATAAGGAGAAAACTACGTTTAGACCAATTATAGTGAAACCACAGACCTCAAAAGTCAAAGAGAAATTTCAGATAGAGAAAAGACAGATTTCTGACCAAGAAAAAACAATCCAGTTTCTATCACACTCCTCAGTCTAATCATAGCGCCTGGAAGAGAGCGGACAAATTGTCCTCAAAATGAGGAGATGAAAATAGATGCTGATTCTCAGTTATGCCCTCAGAAAAGGATTTTATGGACAAAAACAAGCTAATAGAAAGAAATGGGAAGAAGTACTAGCAGGGACTGAACCACAGTGATGACAGCAGGTGTGCGCAGACTGGGTGGGGGGAAGGGTCTGTGGGGGAAAGAATCAGCATAACTGATTCTAAAGCTATTTTGTTATGGAGGATGGGCTAAAGAATGCACTTGGTGAATTATGCATGTTAAAATTAAAGAGTAACATATATAGAAATTTATATTCTCCTACAGAAAGGAACCCTGAAATACTCTTTAAAAACTCAATCACTGTAAAAAGGGAGACAACAAAATGTATTGGAAAATCATGATGGTAGAAAACACAAAGTAAAATGGGTGAAGCAAAATGTTCATTAATGCAAACAAATGCAAATATGGAAAACTCTAGTGTGATTGCAAAAACAACTCGGATTTCATAAACAAAAACATGACCGAATGAGGTTACATATTGTTTGCAAGAGACACAATTCAAACCATCAAAAATTGGTAAAAGTGAAAAACAAAGATATATTTGACAAATAATCACCAAAAAGCCTGAGTAAATGTTAAGACACAAATTATTTGTATGGATAGGCAGATTCATTATGAAATTAATTTTAAAAATTCAACAGGAACTGCAGCAGGAAGGCCGCGGGCAGGACCGGCCTTGTGGGCGCGGTCAGCTCTGTCACCCAGAGCCCTGTGCTCAGAGGGTCCCCACTGGGGCTTTAGGGTTTTGTATTAGCTTTAATTTTCAATAATATTAAATTTGAGGTGGTTTCCAGAGGGAAAAGGGCGGGGGGATGGGAGAGATGGGTGAAGGAGACTGGGAGGTACAGACTTCCAGTTTTCAGATAAATAGGTCGCAGAGATGGAATGTACAGCACAGGGAACGTTGTCAATGAGATCGTGATAACACTGTATGGTGACAGTTGGGGACTACACTTGTCGTGGCGAGCCTTTCAGAACATACAGAATTGTCGAATCACTCTGTTGTCTACCTGAAACTCATGTAACATAGTGTGTCCACTCTACCTCACTCACAATATAATAGTTACAGTAATGACATTTTTTTAAATATTAAATTTGAAATTGTTTTCATAAACTGAAATCCAATGAGACAATGGAACATGCATAGGTCAGGGACCTGGAGCTTCAGCTCACATGGGCTCACGACTCGTCCTGCTTTCCCACCTCCCAGGGATATGTTCTCAGTCCTTGCACCTGTCCCCGGCAGCCCTGGTCCCCTCCCCTCCCTCCTGGGTCATAGCAGTGGGGGATGCTCACGTTCTACCTTTACCTTCTGCCCCTAGATGCGGACTAGGCATGGGCACGGGAAGGGTGGGCCTATATTCCACGATGTCTGAGAGCAGGGCAGTAGGGCCGGACCATGGTGCATTCAGCAGGTGACTTGCTGAGACCTCTGGCTCGCCCTCAGCCCAGGGTCCTGTCCTGCCCTGCTGTGATGTTGCAGTGCAGTGGGACTCATTCTTCTCCTGTGAGCCAGGGTGGCAGGCCAGTGGGAAGATGGTATTAACCTCCTCGCCCATGACCAGGATCCCATACTATCCTTTGGCTTTGGACCAGCTTAGTACGTCATATCACTTTGTGGATGTACTAGTAAGTAGCTTAAATGAGCAAAAATGAAAACATGGTAGAATTACATCACAAATCCAGCATCCTGCTGTAGGATTTCAATGTGTCTACTTCTCTCCGTTAACAAGTTAGGACATCCAAAAGTTAAAATGATACGTAAAGACAGAGAATAAATATCAACAAGCTTGATTTATGAGAGATCCAGAAAATAGTGCAACCAGCAATTATCTAATGCTGTTCCAGAGCATCCATAACACATTTACAAAAATTTGCCAGATGCTAGGCCATAAAGTAAGAATGAACAAATTTCAAAAATAAAAGAAGAATCTAGTACAGGGCACATTCCCTGAAAGCAAAGCAATTAAGTCAGAAGTTAAATAAACCTAGAAAAACAGAACTAATAAGAGCTCCATGGGCTCCTTGGAGAAATGGCTCATTCTAGACCTGGGTCAAGGAAAATAAAAATGTACCTGGGTCATCTACTATTCCCCCAAAGGAAAGATGTGCTCAGAAAACCAAAGTATGGGATATATTGGAGGCACACAGGAGACAATTTGAAGTGGCCCCCAAAGGCCAAAGTTAGAACTATCGGAGAAACAAAGTAAATAACATAGCATTGGTCCATAACCAGAAGCATAAAATACATCCTTGAGTCTGTACTGATACATAAACAACTGAATACATCAGTAATTATGGGAGAATTATGGAATTCCATACAGAATTCCAAATAATGCATGTGGATAGTCATGCACTAGGGAATTAGCTCCTAATTCCCTACCTCACAGCCTATCCTCTACCCCGGCAGGTGTGAACTTAGTAACTCACTTCAAAGAACTGGCTGTGGAAGGGGAGACAAAGAGAGACTCCACCGTGAAGGAAACCGGCAAACTCGCCATCACCCAGGGGGTCAAGGGGAACATCCCCCAGGACGCCATATTGAGAACACAGATCTTTGAAGCAGTGTGATGAGAAGGGACCTCTTTTCTGAGTGATTCTTCCCTCAAACCTGTAACCCAAGCTGACCATGCAGAAAACACCAGGTAAACCCAACTGGAGGCATATTTTACAAACTACTTGGGCTCAAAACTGTCAAGATCTGAAAAATAGGCCAAGTCTAAAAAACTGGTGTGGAACTGAGCGTGCTGAGAGAGTGGTGATTGAATATAAGGCGGTGTCTTGGTTGGGATCCTGGGACATAAAAAGGACATTATTACAAAAGTAAAACTTGAATAATATCTGGAGTTTAGTTAATAACACTCATGTTAGTTTTGTATTTGTCACAAATGGAGGAGACTGGCATACAGCAAGTCTCCGTACCGTACTGGCAACATTTCTCTAAATCTAAAAGTATTAAAACTCTTTGGACATTTTTAAAAGTTTATTTAAATAACAGCCCTCTGATATGATTCATCAAGGAAATAAAGAGATAAGGCACAAGTAATATTGCTAGTGAAAGAGGAAACAGCTACATATCCAACTGACTTGAAAAAAATAGGAAAATGCTATTAAAAAGTTGAGGGCAGGGGCACCTGGGTGGCTCAGATGGTTAAGCGTCTGCCTTCGGCTCGGGTCACGATCCCAGGGTCCTGGGATCGAGTCCTGCATCAGGATCCCTGCTCAGTGGGGAGCCTGCTTCTCCCTCTGACACCTTCCCCATCTCTGCCTCTCATTCTCTCTCTCAAATAAATAAACAAAATCTTTAACAAAAGGAAAGAAAAGTTTAGGATATTATTAGAATTTAAAAATGCCACCGATTTCTGTATGTTGATTTGTATCCTGCAACCTTACTGAATTCATTTATCAGTTCTAGTAGGTTTTTTTTTTTTTTTTGGTGGATTCTTTAGGGTTTTCTATATATAGTGTCATGTTGTCTGCAAATAATGAAGACATACAGATGGCCAACAGACACATGAAAGATGCTCAACATCACTCATCATCAGGGAAATGCAAATCAAAACCACCATGAGATATCACCTCACACCTATCAGAATGGTTAGAATCAAAAACACAAGAAACAACAAGTGTTGGTGAGGATGCGGAGAAAGGGGACTGTCATGCACCATTGGTGGGAATGCAAACTGGTGCAGTCACTCTGGAAAACAGTAGGGAGGTTCCTTAAAAAGTTAAAAATAAAACTACCCTACAATCCAGGAATCTCACTGTTGGATATCTACCCAAAAAACAACAAAAAGAAGCCCCCCCCACTAATTCAAAGGATACATGCACCCCTATTTTATCACAGCGTTATTGACAGTAGCCAAACTCTGGAAGCAGCCCGTGTCCCTTGACTGATGAACGGATAAACAAGGTGTGGTGTGGATGCACAATGAAATGCTGCTCAGCCACAGTGAGAATGAAATCTTGCCATTTGCAACAGCATGGATGGAGCTAGAGTCTCAAGCTAAGTGAAGCAAGCCAATCAAAGAAAGACAAATACCATATGATCTCACTCAGATATGGAACTTGAGAAACAAAACAAGCAAAGGAAAAAAAATAGAGAGCGAGAGACAAACCGAGAAACAGACTCTTAACTACAGAGAACATACTGATGGTCACCAGAGGATGGGGGAAACAGATGACGGGAATTAAAGAGCACACTTTTCAGGACGAGCACTGAGTCACGTACAGAATTGCCCAATCACTGTATTGTACGCTTGAAACTAATATAATACTGTGTGTTAACTCTACTGGAATTAAAATTAAAAACTTAATAAAAAAAAACTGTAGGGCAATCATTTTGAAAGTTTAAGGGAAATAGGAAAATGCCTAGAAAACATTTAACTTAAAATGGATGAGATGAAATATGTAGAGAAATAATTATTTAACATTAAAGAAGTTGAATCAGTAGCTTAAATGGATTCCTACGAAGAAAACAAGAAGCTGGATATCTACAGACGTGATTTCATTAAAATTTCTCACAATAAGCAAATCATTCTGTAGAGAATGAGACAATGTGCCTTCTTTTGATTATGAAAACAGCAGAACGTTCTTTCCCAAACCATACTTGGGAAGTAATTCTGAGAGTAGCAAAGAAGAGATAATGATTGGCCAAATGCAGAATGAACCTCAATTAATTTTTAAATCTTTGAGAAAACGTAGCAATCCAGATAGTTCAATTCACACCCAAAAACCATTAACTTTGGTCACATTGGGTTTACCCAGGATCACACGTGTGATTTCCAGTTAAGAAATCCGTAAATGATTTCTACTCTATTAGCTGAGTAAGGAGGGTAAAATGCATTCAATTAACTCCTTTGGGTTTAAACTGGACACCAGTAGTCTGAATGACACCTCTAAGAACACTTCCTGGGCTTTTCCTAAAAGATAGGAAGAAGCACTGAGTTCTGCAGGGGCGAAAGACCCAGAAGCAGGAAATATAGTCCTTTCCCCCAAGGAGCTTGCAACAGACTTAGGGACACAAGTCACGAACAAATAAGGAGAGACATGTGGGTTAAACACCAGGTCGAGAGAGAAATGCATGTGTCACTGAGTAAAATAAAACAAATGATAGCTAACTGGTGTTCTCGCCTCTAGACTTGTCCCATCAGCTGCTTTCCCTACACACCAGAGGCAGATGATCACTGCTAAACATACCTTGGAAGCCCCTACAGTAAAAAGAAAAGGAAAGAAAAGAAGGGAAGGGAAAAGGAGGGGGGGAGGAGAGGGAAGGAAAAGAGGGGAAGAAAAAAAGAAAAAAGAAAAAACCCTCACTTTTATCCCCTTTGTACAACTTAGGGCGCAATTATTACCTGCTGAATAGAGATCAAACACTCTGGAAATATACTGGTGAGTATGTGGTGTGGGGAGCACTGGGGGTTGTGTAAGACTGAGGAATCACAGATCTGTACCCCGAAACAAAGAATACGTTACGTGTTAATAATAGAAATAAATAAACAAACAAACAAGTAAGTAAAGAAAAAGAAAAAGAAATATACTGGTGGAGTGGTAGTGGTTGGGGGCACTGACTAGAAACTCAGGAAAGATCCACAATTATTAATCCTTAAAAAATATCGTGTATCTTGACATTGAATTACACGGAATGCTGCATTTTTAACTACTAATATAATATGACATGACACGTGTCAATAGCAAGGAAAGGATTATATCAGTTACATTGTTTTAAAAAGTGGTTAGCGCTAAGGGATTTCTGTGCATAAAGTCTGAAGAAGTTAGTAGCAAAAGATATAATAGGATTTACCTATCTTCAAATAATAAAAGTAATATATCTTCATTACGGAAGGAAAAACACACAAAATAAGAGGATGAAAAAATCAAGTATAATCCCCCTATCCAAAGAAAACTACTCTTTTTATCTTACTATACTCCATTTAAATCTCTCCCTGATTTATGTATCTTACGGCACACTCATTTTTTTCTGTCTATGGGGAGTTAGACAGATAGATATAATGATATGTGTGTATATGTATGTATGCGGCATGGATATAAAATTGAAGGGCCTTCCTTTCTTTCCTTTTTCTTTTAACTAAAAAGCCATTTAAAATATAGATCTGCGGTAGAACTCTACCAATTATAAAAAACTGGAATGATGAAGCCCAAGGCTAAAATTGTAGCCCCTGTCACTTGCTTATATCTTTAATCAGTAATTAAAGGGTTTTGCTGATTCCATTCAATAGTAGCTTCTTCCTTAATGGCCTGCAGCCATCCAGCGAGATCAATGATTTAATCATGTCATCCTGCCACCAGCTTGATCTGAAATCCTTTTGTGGGATCCTTTACAGTTTAAAGAGGCTTATTTTCAGGTTAGAATGATCTGAAGGGTTCAAGATTAAGGTCTAAGAAAAGCTCATGTATTTACCCAGTATTGATCTGAAGGCCGGAATATACATACTAATATTGCTTCCGCCCATGACTAGGAAGCAGTTTCCAGAGCACAGCGAGGATGGCATGCTACCGAAAAATTCCCATCTTCTAAACATTTTAAGGGCCCGATCATTTACTTTTCTTTGCTTTTATGCTCTCCCACAAATTAGGTTATCTTTAAAAATGCATGTGCTTGCCATCAAAAGACAAGTTTATCTTAGTGTGGGGTCGATGCTGGACTCACCTTTGCTACAATCATCTGGGAAAGCTAAAAGCTTTCAGGATTTTTATGTCACTTGAAGGCATGATTACTTTTCATAGGACTGCAGTTTTTCCTTCCTCTTCAGAGATGGTTCCTATATAAAATGGTATCGTAATAGATCTGGATTATCAGAAAAGATGATAATCCCAAAGAATTTTGTGCTTTTTGTCAATGTCACAGAAGAACAAAACTTCATCACTGTAAGTCCTGAGGCAGCAAAAGTGATCTTCTTTACAGTAGTAGGTAAACCAGCAAAACTGGTAAGAAAAAATGAAAATGTCTCCATTTGGATTTAGGAAGTTGGGGTCTTGCCTTTGCTGCTAATGAAAATCCTTCTCATTCCATTCACACGTCTGCTACGTGAATGCATGTTTATTTTGTGTGATGTGTATATCACCTCGGAGGGAAAAACATATATTTTATGCAGCATTCATATATGTTTGTGTATGTCTCTGTAGGTAGATATATGTACTTATATATATAGGAATATATGTATATAATGCATATATATTGCATATATAATGTATATACATATATGTAATATGTATGTATAAATATACGTGTGCACAAATTTAAAGTTGTACAGTATTTGAAAATATTATCTTAGTAAATTTTTGCCACAAAATGGCATCAAGAGTTGTGCATTGGTACCTCCATCTTATAAATGAGGAAAGACAGACTTACTGTCTTTTTTGTAGATAAATAACGTGTCCATAGTGGCCACGTGGTGCGATGTCTTCCCTGACTCACGGTCTTGCTACCAATGCTATGAAGTGGGCTTTCGGCCCCCCATGCAGTCATCCTGCCTTAGTTACCCAGTTTCCTCAGGTGTCCATGCGGGCCCATGCGGGCCCCTATGAGCAAGAGTCAAGTTTGTTCATGGTGATGATGGAATATAATCACGATCGTCACTTTTGTAGCCCGGGTGTTTCCTCCAATAAACCGTGAGTCCCATGGGCCAGGCGCGGTCAGCATGACTCGATCCCAGCATTCGCCAGGACTATTGTCCACCATCACATGGATCTCGTCTCAAGTGTCCCTGTGTCCCTGGCCTCCTAGTACCAAACATTACCTCCAGGTTGCATTTCTTCATTCAACTCTCAACAGAAAATGACCCTCCCTGTGTGTTTACTTTGTCTGATGAGTCCGCACTCACCGAAGGGTAAGCTCTCTGTGTGTCTGCTTTCTTCTGGGATTCCCAGCCCAGGAACGCTGTGGGCCTTGCCTATGGCGGCGCTGGAAAGGATGGCTGTAAACTGAAATAAAATGATGTGTGTCCTTTTCCTTAAACAAAGATTTTATCTATTTATTTGCGAGAAAGAGTGAGTGAGCAAGCGGAGAGATGAGGGCAGGGAGAGAGACAAGCAGGCTCTGTGCTGAGGGCGGAGCCCGCCTTGGGGCTCGATCCCCCCACCCTGGGATCAGGACCGGAGCGGACACTTAACAACTGAACCCCCCAGCCAGCCTGTCTTCTGTTTGTTTTTAAAGAATGTGCAAACCTGAAACATTCTTGAACAACAAAAACAAGACCCTTTTTTTTTTAATGGAAAAATGCCACATTACTCTTTAAACAAGACCCATTTTTGATGCCTGCGGCCTTCCCCTGCTGGGTCCTTTTGTCACTTGAGGAGCAGCCCTGCGCTGCACCACCTGTGTTTCTTCAGGACGAAAAAGAGGCCCCGCGGACAAGGTGCTGAGTACGCGCTCTTAGGGATTCCTGAGATGAGTATTGTCACTCACCGTTTGCGTATATGCAGAATGAAGCTCACTTGCCAAAGTTACCCCTGTCATTGGAAACAAGCTGAATAGAAATCCAACGTGACACTTCCTCAAGACGGCCAGGGGCCAGGTCGGCCGGACGCTGCAGGCCGCCCCCTCCCAGCCCCTCGCCGGCCTGGAGAGCAGGTGTGCCCGCGGGCCTCGGCGGGTCCCCGCCCTCAGGCTCCCATCCACTCAGGCCTGCAGGGACTCATCACTGCATTCGTATCGCCCCAACTAAAAACGATGACAATTTTACCAATACAGACGTTCTTGTCACTTAGAAATTCCTTAGAAATATTTGGGTATATTGTTGTTGGAAAGCTTTTACGGATTCCCAGCATTCCATGGATGGTTTTCCTTGTGCTCGCACCTCACCGGGATTTGAAATCGGCAAATCCAGTTGACAACACCTTCAGGGTCTCCTTCAAGCGTCAGT
>CM052885.1:1835298-1899617 GCA_028534135.1 Potos flavus
AATGCATCAGAAGGTACCCTGGGACTTCGCTCTCGAGCCCCTGTGTTGTAGCTGCAGGAAGAAACAGAAACAAAAGAAGAGAACCAGAATATCTCAGCAGCATAAATGAAGTGATAAATAATTAGAAATTGAGTAATAGTAACCAGAACGGCCAGCAATGGACTGTGTCTTACGTCACCTGTTATGCCGGCTCAAGGATTAAAAGTGGGTATTATCCCCATTTTGCTGGTGAAGGAACTAAGACATGGCGGCTAATTCGCTGAAAGCCACTCAGTAAGTGATACGCTGAAGTCGTAAGCGGGAGTGTCTGACCCCAAAGCCTGTGGTCTTTGCAGTCGGTCGTGTGGTGAGGAGCATCTCCAGCTGGGAGGGTCACAGCCTCTGCTGCTGTTGACGGTTGGAGGCCAAGCTGTAGACCTTACTCTTGACGGACATGCTCTTGAGGGCAGGCCGTCCTAAACTTTCCCCTGAGAACCATCTCGATCCAACTTGCTGCTCCCGGTAACTCTCCTGGGCATAGATGGTTCTCTGCATATTGCAAACACGTAATAGACTTTTGATTAATGCTCATTTTCTTACGGTGCCCAAGAGAAAGTGCTCCCCACACATGCCGTACTTGTCTTCCAAAGTAGCCGTCACCTTTATTGACAGGTGGGTGAGATGATGCTACACAGAGGTTGATTTTTTTCCTTCATGCTTTTTTCTTTCCAGTTTCTTGACTAAATTTAAAGTGGTAGGAAACAGAATGAAAGTTTTAAAAGCTAACTAAATTAAAAAAAAATTCTTTCTCGAGACTTCCAAGTTACTGTTTGGAAATGATTTTATATTTTTCTTACTGCTTATCTAGGCATTTTTTCACAGTATTTGTTTACTCAGTTATAAGTATAATCACATAATAAGTTCAATAGATAAATTGAGAAACACAAAAAGAAAGAATGTGTAATAGGGGCGCCTGGGTGGCTCAGTGGGTTAAAGCCTCTGCCTTTGTCTCAGGTCATGGCCTCAGTGTCCTAGGATCAAGCCCCAGGAGGGGCTCTCTGCTCGGCGGGGAGCCTGCTTTCCCCTCTCTCTCTGCCTGCCTGTCTGCCTCCTTGTGATCTCTCTCCGTCAAATAAATAAATAGAATCTAAAAAAAAGAAAGAATGTGTAATAATTAAAGTAAGCTCACTCTAACTCGTCCACACAATGGGTGAACTTGGCAGGAGTTGCCTCTAACCACTAAAAATCTCTCTAAGGAAGGCCAAAACGAGCCAGTTTGATAAAAATTTAAAAGGATTTTTTTTATTTATGTGGGTATTTAGTATAAACATATTCATCTAAACTCCTCAAAGTTGTTTTTCAAGATAATTTCATCCTTACCAGAAATCTGACAGTTGGCTTTGGAAATGCCTCTTATCAAAATATTTCCCACAGGTATTGACAGAGTTCTGTCTTTTAAGCCTTTCAAACAGTGTCCTCTATTCTTTGATTTACTCTGCTAAGACCAGAAATTCATGAAGACTTAGCTACCTGCCTTCTGATGTACTAGAGGGAAGGACTCAGCCAAGTCTGGTCTGATTCGTTTTGTCTCCCTTGCATGACAAAAATAGCTTCTAGGGTGGTGTTACTGCATTTCCTTCTAGGGTGTTCCTGAAAATTCTGCAAATGAAGAAGGCATACACACGTTTTCTTTGTTTGAGAGGAAACAAACAAACAAACAAAAATGAAAGAGCGAAGACAGGAGCAGGGAGGGGCATGGAGAAATGGTAGAGTCCCAAGTTCACCAGAGATGTGGGCTGGTTAAGAACAGGAAGTGATGGCAATGGGAGCCCACTCTCCGCACAAGAGCGCTAAGTTAGCTGAGAAAGCCCAGCTGGTGCGTACAGCACAGTGATCATCAACTTTGAAAGAAAAGAGGGGAGGGTGTGGGAAGTGGAATCGGATGACCTACAGCATCTTCACACCAGTTTGAAGGTATGTAAGACACATGGCTGTGCAGGAGCCTAGGCTAGGTCTTTGGGGCGCCGGCATGGTTCTCTATCCTCCATGAGTTTACAGTTTAGGAATGGAGGAAGGAGATGCTGACGGATGACATTACCACACTGATATGAGTCACAGAAGTTAGCAAAGCACATTAACAGGTCTCAGAGAAACAGTACATAACCTCATGCACTGCAAGCAGAGGAACTAGAAAGCGACCAAATGCAGAGCCTGGAGAGAGATAACTGTAAGAAATGCAAAACACTTGGACCTCATAACGAAGAAGGTGGAGGAGGTAGGAATAGGGAAGACCAGCCAGAAAAAGTTAAAAATTATCTAAACGTTGTTCATATTTCCTTCTGTCTAACACTTAATCAAGGAATTACAACCCATTTCCTATGATCACCTGAGTCTTTGGAAGATAGAAATAGGAGTACAAGAAACTATTCCCGTCCACAGGTGCTCACACTGTCTTTGGAAAGACCGTGGACACAACTGATTGCACATTTCCGCCAGGCCCTCTCCTAGGCTCTTTGCCTGCATTAACTCATGATGACTCATGAGGTCATTACTGCTGTCCCTTTCATTCGGATGAATAAACTGGGGTATAAAGTATGTAAGCAATATACCCAAGACCACGCAGTCATTAGGGGGTAGAGCTAGGATTTGAAGTAAAACTGTATGGTTTCAGAAATCTCCCTTTTCTTTCACTCACAAATATCAATCTTTGTGTAGGTATATGAGGATGTATTCATACTTGTGGACTTATGGGAAATATAGACTCAAATACTCATACAAGCACATACCCACATGCAAGGATGGAACATTTGACTGTTTTCTGTAGGGTTAAGCACAAACTACGCATACAGGACCCAACACACTATTTGGGATTTCCCACCCAATCTGACCTTTGCCCATCACAGACCAGCTATCTATTGTAAGCCCGTAGAGTTTTCTTCACTCTTCCATACATCACACAAAACCTACTTACCCTGTGATATTTCCTTGAACTTTCTGCAACAAAACACTTAAGTCCTTGATTCTCCCAAATGGTTGTGTAGGTGTCATTATTGTACTCTTTGGGTTACGTTTTCATTATGTTTTACTACTGGCTATGAACATGCAGAAGATATATTTTTGCTTCTCTGTCCTCATCAAATAATACGGTCCCTGATACAGAACCAGCGCTCAGCACAAGCTGGGTGAGGGACAAGAGCTCCTCAGTCCTTCCTGATTGGCGATGATGGTGGTGATGGCCAACACTCTCCAGCCATCCAACCAAATGTTCACTCCAAGCTTTGGTTTTGTTACTACACTTTTTAGGTGTTGAAATGCTGCCTCCTCTTTCCTCATTATTTTTATTTTTGTTCTTGTGTTGGTGGCCTTGTCTTTAGATTTAGTTCAAGCTAAATCAGTATTAAGTCCTATAAAATTTCAGGGACATTGAAAGGCTCTAGGGAAAAGAAGAATAAGGTGTCGATTCTAACCCCAAGAGGTTCATGATATAGGAGGGGTCCACATGTGCAAACAGACATGGTAACCTCCAGGGAAGTGGACAGAGGACAACGACACACTGTCTGAGGGGATTAGGGAGAGCTCTTCACAGGATGATTGATTGACACTTGAGCAGCATGTTGAGGACGCGGTTGTTAACGAGGCTCCCAAAGCGGGTAGGGTAGTTTCCAAGTCCTCCGGGCCTCTATGTCCATCAGTCTCCCACAATTCCAACCCACAGATCTTATAAAATAAACTCAGTGAATCCATATCGGCACGAAATGAATTTTTCATTTTAATTTTCGAAGGAATTTTCGGGGCAGCTGAGTGGCTCAGTCAATGAAGTGTCCGGCTCTTGGTTTCAGCTAGGGTCATGATTCAGGATCAGGAGATCAAGCCCCATGTCAGGCTCTGTGCTCAGTATGGAAACTGCTTAATATTCTCTCTCTCCCCCTCCCCCTCCAACCATCTCCCTTCCCCGCTCTTGCACACACACACTCTCTCTCTCTCAAAAAATAAGGGTATAAACATTAAAAAAAAATTTAAAGGAATTTTATAGGTCAGCTCTTAAGATATTACTTATGGTTGGCTCTGCACTCCCAGTAATCATTATAGGTAATTTAGCTAAGCAAACA
This sequence comes from Potos flavus, assembly GCA_028534135.1. Taxonomy (NCBI): domain Eukaryota; kingdom Metazoa; phylum Chordata; class Mammalia; order Carnivora; family Procyonidae; genus Potos; species Potos flavus. The sequence continues at coordinate 1,839,387 of CM052885.1, forward strand.
TGGAAGTAAGAAAAATAGCATCTGAACTGGTATATACATAGTGAATTTTTTAAAGATTAGGAATTATAAATATAGTAAACAGTAAAGTAGACATAATGCATATGTTACAAACATAATATTTGTTGATTATAATTTTGCTGGTTTTAATTTTAAATTTTGGATGCATCAGATTTTCAGTAATCAGTCACTTAGGTGAGCCCCAAGGCTTTGCAAATCCCCTCCTAGATTGCCTACCAGGTGCTCGGGCCTTGCCTGGAGGCTGGAGGGACTCGTGCACAGCACAAGAAAGCATGCAATGGAAAAGACATGCAAAACAACCTTCTGCATGAGGAAACCATGGAGGTTTTCATATTCCTATAGGATGAGTATAAAAGGCATTTTCCCCAAACTCACAGATTGTCTCCATAATGATAATATCTGGTTAATACTAGACTTTTGCTTCTCTTGCTATAAATGTGTAAAATTTGGTTTCTGGATGGTTTCCTTTTCTTTCTTACTTTACTGCATTATCTCACACACTGTTTTTTTCTTAGAGATTCTAAGCATTCAGTGCCTCCCACCGAATGCACAATGTATATACAATGTATATATTTACTTTGTCTCTCGACTCAGTATCTGCCTCAAGCCTAGAAGTAGATTTCTTTGTCATGATGTTGTTGCCCCATTTCCCCACTCCCCACCTGCTGCCACGTCCGGCTGACCTCATCTCCTGAAGTCCCGGCATTATGCCTTTGCCCCATCAGGAGAGAAGGCTTAATGCCTTTACTTCTGGAAACCCCGTTGCTTAGATTGGGAAAGGCTTTCTGATTTCAGAACACCAGGAAAATGGTCCCTATAGAAAATAAAGCAAAATTACTTTCTAACATTCTGCTTTCGTTGCCTTGAATAATCTTCTAGCCAGAAAATCTGCCATAATCCAAATGATATCAATTTAAGACTCATTCCTTGACTTCTTAAAACATATTTCGGAAGACTATTTCTTTCTGCGAAGCAAGCTGTGTTTAAATGTTATTACTCCATTAAAGAATATGGTTGTGTCTCACTATATAAGAAGAGTCACTTAAAATAAAGAGCATACTATGTGTTTTGAGTGCATTAAAGTTTTGGATAGTAAAATGACATCTGCAGGATTTTGCTTAAATACTAACACTGTCCATGGGATCACGTGATGCAATGGTTAGAATGGTTGCACAACATTTTACTCAGATGAGCATGTTTTTGGTGATTGTGTGACAACACATGACATTTTAAAAGTAGCCTGACTTTCATAATAAAAGAGAAAACTATGGCTGTGCGGACACAATGATCAACTACTGATTTATTATTATTTTCTTCAGTGCTCTGTTTTTAAAGTGACACAGAGTTATCAGTGCAGTATTGAGGCCCCTCTTTATAATGAGAATCCTAGGTAAACAGTCACGATTGTTACAGAGGAATAATTCCAGAAAGGAAATGGATCAGAGATCACTGTAATGTTGTCAGGCTTATGACGAGGCAGTGCAGAGAAACTCGCTGTGAATGGATCATTTATCGCATGCAAGAGCATTCTTTGATCTTGTCATTCTGCCTTCTTTCTTCTTTTATGATTACACACATCCTCTCCCTCTCTGGCCCCTCTCAGCCATTGTGTGACCACTGCCATCAGAACAATGGGAGGGGCTGTGTGATGAAAACCGTGGGGGCTTATAGACACAAGGAGCCCCTACTGCCTCTGGTCCAGTCAAGGTCGTCGCAAATGTCAAGGGGACAAGGAGGCTAAGCCATCTCCTCCCATGATGATAAAACAATCTGCCTTCATGAAAAGGGTCACTTTGTGGTCTTACCATCACATTTCAAAGACCATATCCATAACCGGGGGTGTAGACGTAAAATCTAAAATATAAGTTTTACTTGTGTAATGTTTTGCCGATATAACTGTATACCTAATGTTTGATATGTTGATTTGATATATTAATAACTTTAAACTTTCACAGTTTAATATGACTCGCAGAATGTCGAAAATAAGTATAGTTTTGAGTTTGATTTAAATTTTTAAAAATAACACTCTACCAAGGTCTTCATAGTACCAATCGTCAGTCCCTCGGTCCTAGAAGAAACCAAAACATGTAGATTTTTTTTTAACGTACAGAGAGATTAGTTAGAAAATTAGAAGTGCAACTACTTGGCTTCTTAATAATAGTGTCGAAGAAGCAGGATGACTATAATTGTGCAGCTAGGGTAATTCAGCTTTTTAAGCACACTCGGGAAAGATCACTCACGGGTGCTGTGCACACCGAGGAGCCACGCGTGGCCTTATGTTGGCAGAAGTGAGTTCAGAACCGCTCGCTGCACACCGAGGTCTCCGCTTTGGCGAGTATCTGTTCCCCTCTTCCATATTTTCCCAAAATAAGAAAGGCATGTACTTTTAGGTATCATACTGGGAAAAAAACAAAACAAAACCAGGATTCTGAGGCCATGGCAATCAGATTAAAAACCAGAAAAACGTTAGCTATTTACCATCAGAGTAAAAAAAAAGGGGGGTCATTAGTGGTTGAGGTGTCGAGGAAAGGGGGTGGTTTAGTGGCGGTGTAATTATCGCCCAAACCACATAAACAAGGGCAATACTATCTGCCTGAAACATGAAGACCTCTTTCCAAGGACCCTCTTACCCCGTTTACTTCTGATTCAAATGTTCGCTTTACGTCACTTGCTTTTACAAAAGACCTACATTGGTTCTTGTTGTCACTAACTGAAAGAAACCTGAGGAGGATGTTCACTTTTAGGGACAAAAGAAGTGCTGGGCATGGGTTTGGCAGCGAGCGATGGGAGTAGCAGGTGCAGAGGCCCCGCGGGAGCGGCCCGCCCCCTCCCCTCCCCGCACCGGCGTCTCAGCACCAGCCGCGGAGCCCTGAGCTGTGTCTGCTGGAGTCCGGGCGTGATCTTGGTTCAGTCTGTGCTTCTGTTAGCAAGACACATCCTAAGCTCTCGGGAGAGCCGAAAAGAGGTATTGGGGTGGGGGGGCAGTCTGGGAATGCTCAAAAAGTTTTCCATGTAAGTTAACGCTAATCGCTTCTACTTTTGTGCTATTTCAGCTTGCAGAAGGTTTCAGAGGAAAGCTCTGCTTTTTTGGGTAGCACGGGAACGAACCTGTGTCTGGTTACCTATTTAAAAAATCAGTAACATGCTCACAATCAGTCACCTGCTGACCTTTCTGCTACCAGACCTATCACCGCGATGCTGAGGTGGAGACTTTTCTCAGTGTGACCCACACGGATTTCCAGGTTCTGTCCCCACCGCTTCTGGCCGGCTGCTGCACAAACCCCACATCGGCCCGCTTTACCTCTGTGAGTCGGCTTACACGAAACACACGGTGCGGCGAGTCCTAATTCTATTCCCTATATGTGCACCCTGCACATTTTCAAGGTCCAGCCCACATGCTTCCTCCAGTCTGAGATATTCACGGACACAATTAAGCAGAATATCGTCCTTCCCAGCCGCTGCTGGCCGTGTCTCCGCGCCACCTGAATGCCTTACGTCACGTGCGGTTTCGCAACATCACCACTGATGCGTCTGTATTTTGCTGTTCTCCCCTCGGCAGGGCTGGTCCATCCTTCCTCACATGTGCTGTGTGTGTGGCAGCTGGTCAGAATATTATTCTTATGTAAACGTGCTCCTATGAGTAATTATAAGAATCCTGCCATGTCAGGTTTTACATATATTAAACCATCCGAGTGTTCCCACCTTCTCTGACATAGTCCTAACAGGGTTCCTATAAACCTAGGACTATAAAAGCAGATCATGAAAACTTTCCCAGAAGAAAATTTAGAACGGTGAAGAACCTTCCAGATTGCATCGTTCAATTTCAGCTACCGCTTTCCAGAAGCAGAAATGAAAGCCCGGAGAGGAACGGAGATCTGCTCAAGGCACCGAGGGATGGGAAATCGTTGTAACTTCACATATTTACTGTCAGGGAAGATCCCAAGGTTCTGTTTTAAAAGAACTGGCTAAGTTCGGGTAAGTGGTTATACACCCACAGATCCTTAAAAACCAGTAGGAAAGAGAGGGGAGGAGCCACAGACAGGCCTGCGTCTGGGTGCCCCGCGCATTTCAGCACAAATGACACCCTCGCCTTGTTTCCCGGTTCCTGTGCTACGGCCCCTCCTCCGCCGCGGAGGCCGGTGGCCCCGCAGCCGCTCGGGTGAGTCACCTGGTGTAGCAGAACCTGGGCTGGATCCTGGCGGAAAAACCAAGCGGCACTCAGAGACTAAGAAGGGAGAGAGATTTATTCACCGGTGGACTCAGAGGAGGTCCTTCTCCAAAGATCTGAGCCCCGAGCACAAGCAGGGAGGGTAATTTATATCCTCCTCCTCGCGCATACTTGGCATTCTGGCGCGCGAGAGGAACAGGGTAGGAGAGAAGAACCGGAAGGGCTCTGAGACAAGGACTGGAGTTCCCTTGCCAGTTTGGTCAGCCAGCTTAAAGTACAGTTTTTCCCCATCACTGGGACCAGCATCGCAGGACGATGGCCCACCCCGAGCCTTTCCAGCTGACGCTCAGAGGAACTGCCCATCACAGCGTCAGGACTGGGGCAGGACTCTCGGGCCTGCCTGGGCCCTCTGCTCAGTTTCAGCGGCCTTTGAGGATATTTAGAGCTCTTGCCTGTCCATCAGACCTTCCGTATCGGTGACCTGCTCGCTCTGCACGTCCCGAGGCAGAGAGCCGGCGGCGGTGCCGAGCGTCCTTGGAAGCCAGGCCCCGGGCGCTGAAGCCCGTGTTGGAACAGGAACTGACGACCACCGGCAGCTGCGTCAACCCCAGGCGGCCCCGGAGAACCGGGAGACGTGGCCGGCCGAGTGCGGAGCCCGGGACGAGCTCAGAGGCCTGGTCGCGGGGGATGGGCTTGGGAGTCAGGGTGAAGGATGAAGGGCAGGGGGCAGACAGGACCCCGGCCGGAGAAGTGGTGTCAGCAGACATAGGAACCCCTGAAAACAAACAGTCGGCTTGGATTTTTACGGAGGGCCATCGTCAGCCCGGACACCAGTGCCCGGCTGATTGGGTTTACACCGGGACGCTGCACCTGGACGCCTGACCTGCAGCTGCGCGCCCATCGGTCCAGGGGTTCGAGACGCTGCACGCTCAGACGCCGAGACAGACGGCGGTGGAAGACGCCTGTCCCAGACCTCCTGGCGCATCAGAGCCCAGTGTGGGCCGGAGGCAATGTCCCCATGCCCCTGTGGACACGCCCTTGTCAAACCTGGCCGCTCGTCAAGCTACGGACGACACTCATTCAGTTTTCCATTCCATCCACACGTGGTCATTGCTTATCCACCAGGTTGCATTTTAGGTGCAGGGGGTGAAATAGTAAACTCTCGCGGAACCGGGTTGCTTTCAATCGGTTCAGCTCTGACTCTTGATTTCAGCTCAGGTCATGATCTCAGGGTCCTGGGATCGAGCCCCACGTGGCGCTCCACACTCAGCGGGGAGTCTGCTGGAGATTCTCTGTCCCCCTCTGCCCTTCCTACCCTCAAATAAATAAATAAATCTTTAAAAAATGGGGGGGAAATCTCTGAATGTCACGGAGCCTACATTTTAGTAGGAGAAAAAGGCCATCGGTAGCTCGTAAGTCATAATCAGACAACGATAGTTTGAATCTGAGAGCACAGTTGAGAATGCCCAGAGATCTGTCAGGTGCGTGGGAAAGAGACGGTCCTCAGGAGGCAGCAGCAGCACCGGCGGCAAGTGTCTCCCCTGGGCTGTGGTTACGGACGCCGAGGGTTTGCACTTCGGTCTTTTTGATCACCGGCCTCCCTTTGCTTTGCTTCTGGAGAAGCTGAGAGTCAAGTGTGCGGCCCACAACCCGGGTGCCCATGAAGAACTTACAATATGGATTGATGGACCAAGCTCATGGCCACATCGTGTTTTTTTCACTTCAATGTCCTGTTTTTACTTTTATTTATTTAGAACATTTCCCACTCTCTAAAGTTCATTTGGAAAAAATTTCATGCTCCGTATAAATTCATCGTTGATATCAGACATGGCCAACCTTAAACAGACAATGTAGTTGCACATTTAAAAGTGAAGCTGGACAATGACTTGTAATTCAGGAAGTGCTAGTCATATTCAATTTCCTCAAAAAGTCTGCGCCGTTGTAACTCTTGGATTTTTTGCTTGCTTATTCCAAACTATAAATATGCACCGATTGTGCAAGCAATATCTATAAAACCTCCGGGAGACAGATCAAGGGCGTGTCTGGCTCAGTCCCACTCCCACTGGCAGAGCCCAGGGTTGCTGGATTCCCTGCTCTTTCTTCCCCTTGTAACCACCACACTCTGTTGCCATAAGCTCATTGCGCCCACACTGCTTTATTCCTCGCGTTGACGGTCTCCTCCAGCCCTCTGCGCTTGGAGTCGTGTCTACACTGACTTGCCAGTCCTGCCTTCCAAGGGGCACCTTCAAATTCTGAAAGCCTTGGTGGCTAAAATTAGCATTAGGAAAAAAAAAGTGCCTGGCCAGGGTCTGCTACACTTGCTAAAGAAATGGAAATAGAAGTGATCTCTTCATTACCATTGCTGTTCATATGTTAAGAAGCCAGAAGGCAGTGCTTGAGAGGGATTTTGGCCACTTTTGAGACCAGCTGTAAAATTATGTCCAAGTGGGAACATTACCTACAGATCATAGGAAGGAACACAGAGGTCGCTCCCCTTCCACCAGAAAAGCCTCAAATGCCACAAATACAACATATTTATAAGAAAGCATTATAGAGGGGCACCTCTGATGAGGGAACAGAAGGCAAGCTGAGGACAAAGCAGAAGCCGACCCCTGCAGCCTCCCCCTCCCCCTCACTCTTGGGTGGGACACAGGTGACATTCTTCCAGGAATCTCCCATTTTATGTTAATACCTTGCTAGAGGGGGAAAAACAACCTTAACCTGACAATGGCAAGGCCTCAAGGCCTCTTTAGCACCTGAAAGTTCTTTTGAAACCTCCCTTTTCCCTTGCCTCCCCCAACCCCATTGTATATAACCTGCCACCTCTCACAACCCTGGGGCAGCAGCTCTTTCTGCCCACGGCCCGTCCCCGTGCTTTAATAAACCACCATTTTGCACCAAAGACGTCGCAAGAATTCTTTCTTGGTCGTGGGCTCCGGACTCCGCCCCCCTGAGCCTCACCTGTGTTCTAAAACTTCATCACGTGGGTGGCTCAGTCTGTGGAGTGTCTGCCTTCGGCTCAGGTTGTGGTCCTGGGGTCCTGGGATGGAGCACGGCATTGGGCGCCCTGCTCAGCGGGGAGTCTGCTTCTCCCTCTCCCTCTGCTTGTGCTCTCTCGCTCTCGCAAATAAATGAATAAAAATTAAAAAAAAAAAAAAAGAAAGCATTATGGAGTCAAGTGTAGAAAAAAAATCCACATGATTGAAGGTCTTTATCATTTATGTAAAAGTTATATAACTTTATAACTCATTTCAAAAGAGGTTTATCCTTGTATTTTTCAACACGTAAATCAACATCATAACAGGTAGACGGCAATGGAATTTAAAAAGTAAGCGTGAAGCCCCCAAATACAGCATCCCTTATTTCACACTGACATTTGATTAAATAGGACGGAGACATTGAGAGAGTAAACGGCTCCCTTGAAGCATATTTGGCACGCTAACGTTTTTGATTCGAAGTATGCATTGTAACACTAACTCATGGTGGCTGAGATATTTGCCCATCTGACACGCAGTGGTTTTCAAATTCTGATTTCAGAAGGACAGCGATCGGAGGTAGGTCCTGAGACGGCACTCTGGAAGCTCGTTAATGGACATTTCTGGGGACCAGGAAGAAAACTCTGAAGAGTTATGTGCCGGTAAGGATGCTCCAAGTGGGGAAAGAAGTGTGTCATTTGGTGAGATATTTGGAGAAAAATGTCAGTCCGTGGGGAAGCAAGTAAGCGTGGTTAAGGCAAAGAGAAACGACCTTGAAAGGATGCGTGTTGGGCAAGAAGGACCCTCAAGTAAGTCCTGCCTCGAAAGCATCGCCCCCCCTTATGTCTCTAGCTGGGCTGCGTGTTTCGTTTAGGATTATAGTTCCTCAGTCTGGGACAGAATTCAAAACACAGAAACAGGAGCATAAGAGCAGTTTTTATTAAGAATAGAGCAGCATGTACAGGGTTTAATTAAAGCCACTTAGAAAGCAGCGAGCTAACACAGACCCTGTCTGGTTTTTCAACAACTTTAACCTACCAACTGTCTCCCGAACGTATTATTACGTTACATAATCGGTGCATGTTCTCGCTGTGACACCAAGAGCTTCGCCGTGCAGAAAGGAGTGTGCACCGACGATGCGAGTGTGCACGCACGCCGATCGCTCTGGGGGAGGCAAGGCTGATCGCACCATGGAAGTTGTTCAACGTGGGGGCCATCACTCGCTCTCGGGTCCAGCTTTCTGTTCTAGTCCATCACTGTGTTCATTCATTCAAACATTAGGAATGTTCGCGTCCCTAGCGCTCGTGCTGCTGGGCTGGGCACCGAGGGCACGGAAATACAGCGCAGCCACGCTCCGCACGGAGCTCACGGTGGGACAAGCAGGCACGTGGACAGAGCAAAGCAGGTTGTCCCGAGAGATGTACTTGGGTCCTTTGTGAACGCAGAAGAAGGAGTCATTGTCTCAGTCGGTTTGGGTTACCGCACCAAAATGGCGTAGACTAGGGCCTTAGAGAACAAATATTTATTTCTCACGGTTCTGAAGGCATGAAGTCCAAGGTAGGGGGTGAGCAGTGAGAGTCTGGGGGGGTCCTCTTCCTCGCTTGCAGGCGGCCGACTTCCGCGGTGTCCTCTCGGGGGGACGGGATGGGGGAGCTCTCCGGGGTCTCCAACAAGGGCGCTAGTTTCATTCATGCGTCTGTGGCCTTCAGCTCACAGCAGTTGTCATGAGAGACTTTCTTGGTGAGATAAGACTTCTTCGGACGTTGAGAGAAGCAGCTTGCATAACAGAAACAGCCGTGATTTTATAGTCAGAGACTTGGGTTTAAATCTACCTGTGAGTCATCTGACATTTGGGAAGAAAATGTCTCTGAACCTTCTGTTCACCTCTGCGCGATACAGCTGCCCATATTCCAGAGTGCGTGTGGGCCTCCGACGGCTTGAACGTGTGACAGAAGAGGCAGAGGGCCAACGGGAAGTGCTCGGTGATGTGCCGCACAGTTAATGCCGGTCGTGATTCTAATAGGTAGAGGTCAACGGGTAGAGAGCGTGGGGAGGGAAAGCACATTCTCAGCTGAGGTAACGAGCCATGCAAAGCCTCAGATGAGGCCGGGAATGGCCTCTGAGCGAAAGGGCAAAGATTTAGCTCCGCTGCCTTCCACTCAAGCCGGGGGGCTGGGAGGAGAGCTGCGCCCTCCTGAGGGAAGCGGGTGGGGAGGATCTTGGAAGTGTTACAGACGCAGTAAGACACTTGAAGGAGACAGTGGTGTGATCCGACTTACGTGTGAGAAGGGCGCTCTGGGAGTCCCGTGTGGAATGGGGAGGGTCGGCGAAGCCAGGGCTGGGACGACGGTTGGGCCATCGCGGGAGAGTGGAGGGGCCTCTACGTCAGCATATCTGGCGTAAATCAGAGCTATATCATGAGCAGTATTGCAAAGTGGGCTGTGGAGGGCGGGAGAAAGACATCAGAGGGATTCTTGTGTCCAGCTCGACCCACGGCTGGAGCCCATGCCTAAAGGGAAGGGAGATATCATGAGTGAGGGGAGAAGATGACTCCATTTTGGACGGGGGAGTTAGAACTGCTGTCGAGGGTTCACGTAGCAGCCCACACACATCGGGAGCACGAGAGAGAGGTCTGATTATGCGCAGAGACTCGTGGATGCGCCGCGTGCTCGTGGACATCGGGATGTGGGGCACAGCTAATGCAGATTCATTTTGATCGTGCAGTAGGATCTTTGGTATGACCAGAGTGGAATCCTAATGAAATTTATGTTGAAAGGGCACATCACAGCAAACATCAGTTTGCAGTCACAAAACTGATTCAAGGTTACCTCCGATGTTACCAGACAGGCTCCGAAAGAAGCTACATCATTTACCCTTTTTCATTTTGTGCCTAAACCACTTGCTTACGAAAGACCCATAATTGCTGAATTATTACTTTTTGGTCTGGAAGATCACTGCTTATTAGTGGTATTAAATATATGACTATGTTTTTAATGTTGGTGTTAATAAAGTCATATTCATTGTGGATAAAATCTGTCTCCAAACCATAAAAGTTGAATAACTGATATCCTAATCTCTTGACAAAGACAGAACTCAAGTCTGGTGTGTCTCATGATGAATCCCACACCTCTTACACCCGTCCTGGGCAGCTTTCCCGTTGGTTTGCTAAGGCAGGAGTTATAAACCAGAATCTGTAGTTCCTTCCCGCCACAATGTATAAATGTGCGTCTTAGTCTGGGCCATCCATTTGACTTCTTGGTATGAAGTAGCTTACAAAACAATTCACAGATGACTCAAAATTCTTGGGATATTTGGGGGATTGGTATTCTAGTCAGGGATTGGGTAGAAGAGGAGAAACCCAGGGAAGTAATTAATGATGCCTGCCCATTGGTTCCAAAGCTGGTCTGCGCAATGCTCTGGGCCCTTGGCTTTAGAACACATCATTTCACACGATTTAATTTTCTTCAATGCACCCACTGTATTTTGAGAGCACTAGACAATAAACTGGCATAGGGATTGGCTCTACCACCAATTATCAATAGACTGATTCTGAAAAGTTCCCCTGGTACTGAAAACTGCTGAGAATCAGAGCAAGGTGAAGGGATGTGCAGAAAAGCCACATGGACGTGAGGTCTTTGCTTTTGAGCCCAGTCATTTTTAGCGGATTGATGAGACCATCGCCATTATAAAAGTTTCATTTTTCCAAGAGATGACGCATTATGTTCTCAGTGTTAACAGTCTGGCTTGGCAATCTGGTTCTGATGTTAATTAATATAATAATTAAGAAGAAAATATTTCAACCACGTCAGCCTGTGTCTCATTTGAAAATCTAGAACCTGCAACAACAAATTTATTTCTGGCAGTAATTTCTGACACTAGAGAGCTGCATCTTCTAGTTGCGTACAAGTTAAAAAGCTGTTACTGCCAAGAGCTTCCTGCGCTATCATTGATTAAAGATGTCCATTACTTTTATCAGTGGCTGAATTATGTCTTCCTTCTCATGCCTTCATGTGTTTAGAGATCAGTTTGCTGAGTGAATAACAAAATTCCCTGCGCTGGAAGAGGTCCATGGCTTGTGGGGCCAACGTGACTTGGTGCAGCTTGCCAGATGTTGAACCCGGTAGAGCCCGACTAGAGGGGTAGTAGGTAAGGCAAGTGGAAAACAAGGCCAAAAATTAACCCTTTTGGTTCAGTCACTTATTTACTTACCCATGTCATATATATATATATATATACATATATGTATATATATATATATATATATGTTGCCGCTTTAACGTAGAAATAAATGGGGACAATATTGGGATTCATCAGTTTTTCTTTTTTTTAAAAGATTTTATTTATTTATTTGACAGAGAGAGAGAGATCACAAGTAGGCAGAGAGGCAGGCAGAGAGAGAGGGGCAAGCAGGCTCCCTGCTGAGCAGAGAGCCCGATGCGGGGCTCGATCCCAGGACCCTGAGATCATGACCTGAGCCAAAGGCAGAGGCTTTAACCCCCTGAGCCACCCAGGCGCCCTGGGATTCATCAGTTTTTCTTTCAAGTATTTCTAGGAATTCCGGTTTGAATTTAAAAATATAAATTAGTGGCAGACAAATAAATGCTTTATTAAATTTCCTTCCCGATATGAGTTACATATCCTTTAAAGCTGTTGGCACTGGGAAACACAGTGTCTGCTGAGAACAATCTCCACGGTGTAGTCATCTTTAGAGATGCCTTCAAACGAGCTCTACTATAGCTCTTCCAACGAGAAGCACTTTGCCCCCGAGTGGGTATGAGGCAGTCTCTGCAGACATTTGGGATTGCCTCAAATTGAGGTAAAGGGGGTGCACTGGTACCTAGTGGGTGGAGGCCAGGGACGCTGCCGAGCGCCCTACAGGGCAGCTCCCTCCCTGGCCCCCACCCCGATAATGATCCACTCCAAAATGCCAATGTGCTATATGCATTATACCTTTACCTATATATATATATAAAATATATTATATATAAATTTTATATATAAATTCATAAATTTATTTATGAATTTATATATTAATTTATATTTATAATTTATATAAAATAAATATAAACTTATTATAAATTATATATAAATTTCATATACAGTTTGTATATAGGTAAAAAATTTTATATATATATAAATTTCATATATTACATATATAAAATGATATAATATAATAATAAAATACAATAATATATAATATAATATATTATTCTTAATGTATTATATTAAAATAGAATACATATACTTATATATTATATAATATATATTTTATATATAAATTATATATTATGTATATTATGGATATATATTTATAGATATATATACATAAAATTTATATATATAAAATTTACCTAAATTACTGCACAGAGTTAATGGTTTAGACCTGTCCCTGTTAGAGTTTAAACTTAGAGTGCAGGAACCTGATAACAAGGATAGAAATATGCTCCATCTTAATAGGGCCGGATTAAATAAAAACTTCCATCTGGCTTCCATGCTGAGGCCTGCAGAAGCCCTAAGGAATATATTTATTATGGCTTGTGCAGCATCTAGCAGGGGAGAGCTCCAACTGCGTATTTACTGAATTTGGCACAAGCACTAGTTTTTGTTGGATGTTTGCATATAATTTTATTAATTCAACTTTAACCATATTCCAATATTTTTGGTGAATATGGGACTTTAAAATGAGTGGGCCATCTGCTTTAGATGTTGCAGGGTATTTGTTGCCAAAGATTTGGAAAGATGCAAAATATGAGATGTGCCCATTGTCTCCGGAAAATAAATAAAATATTTAAAATATTGCATTTATTATTGTCCAAGTGAATTTTCAAAATTCGAATTTTCAGTTTTTGCTAACAAGCCTTATGAGCGTTGAAACCAACATAAAGTACATTTTAATGTGTAGTTTCTACAGAGAGATGTTCATATATGTGTTCTCAAATGTATGAATTCCTCGAGATCAAGAATACTTTTCATTTAATATGGATTTTAATAATAATGTAGAGTGCATCATGTATTTTTTAACTTGCTGTGACAAATACCAATATACAAGCCATGTGCACATGTGTTCATTACACTTTACTCACACATGCCAGAGAGGTCTTGTTGTTTGAAACGTGCTGATTCGGCAAATGCACTTGAGGCGTGCCTTAGTATTGACACACGTGTCTCATGCAGCTCCCTCGGGCTCAAGGATTCTGATAAAGGCAGGCGATCTGCTCAAGTCTTACTGCTATAGACGTTACCCTGAAGAGTCTTCTTAAATACAACCCCCGGCCACTCTCTATCTGCCTCCCTCTGCTTTTTCTTTCATGCATTTGTTACTTCTAACAGTATATTCTATACGTGTTCGATTATTTTCTATTGTGTTTTCCCCACTGTACCTGTATAAACTCCCTGAGAGTTCATGTTATGTCTTTAAAAAAAAAAGATTTTTTATTTAAGTAATCTCTGCACCCAACGTGGGGCTCGAACTCATGACCCCGAGATCAAGAGTCACATGCTCCTCCCACTGAGCCGGCCAGGTGCCCCCCTGTTACGTCTTATTAGTTGCTGGATCACCAGAAACTAGAGAGTGTCTGGCACTAACAAAATGCTAAAAGAAAGTGTATTGAATAAATTTTAGGGTGAAGTTTCACAATTTATATATACATACACACACACAATAACAATAATGTTTTAAGACACTGACCACTTGCTATGTGCCAGGCATTATGTCAGTGACGCATGTACTGTCCATCATGACCCACTGTAGCCCCAAATTACAGACTGGAAAGCTCCAGTTTAGTCGTATGCCCATCAAGAACAGGCAAAAGGAGAGGAGGTAACATTTGAATCCGGTACTTTGATTCTGGAGTCTGAGGTTCTACCCACCGATGCGATGAGATTGACCATCAAGTTAGAGCTCAACTGTGTTTATCAACATACAGAGGTGGTAAAGCTTTGTCTGCTTTTACACTTATTTAATGTGTGCTTCATGAAGAATTTGTGATATGACAACAATCATGTAGTATGATTTTGTGTATCCTCTCTCCACTTAAACACAACTGATTTAGCTCTGGCCACCAGTGAACTCGCCAACAGCTCATCTTCCAGCGAAGCACACAAATGCTGGGAACTGAGGGTATATGCATATATTTGACATCAGAATCACCTGAAATGCCTTTTTCTTTCTGAGCTCCTTTCCGGCCTAGGCCTAGTGAATTAGAGGCTCTGCAGGGTGGGGCCTGGGTCATTCTGATCATACTTGTTCAAACACCGGATAAGAAGAAATTCTGGAAACGTTGCACCAGTTTTACTGAGAGAGATTCAGCAAACGTGATTGTTTTATAATTCTATAATCAAATATATTGCATATTCCCTTCCAAACAATTTTGGGCCGGCAATTGATTTCCCAGACGCAAACTGTTTTCTCTCCCCAAGATCCTCTGATACATCCTTCCTAGAAAGTCTGAGGAGGCCATGACTACCCGCCCACGTGGATGCTACGTTGGAGGCTGTCAGTGCTCCTGGCTTTTCATGAGCATGAACAACTGTCTAGGGGTAACAAAGCATTTTAGAGATGAGGCTTTGGTATTTCTAGCATGCCGCAGATGTGAAAAGATGGATGTTCAGAACTTGCTAGAACATTTTGACTTCCATGTCTAGAAAGGTTCATTTAATCCCTTATTAAGTGTTCTTTTAAATACCCACTAATTGACATGAAAATGTTAATTACTGCCGTCCCCAAAGGAATGCATCGTCGCTTTTTAAATTTGGAGGATGATTGTTCCTTTGCAGTGTCTGGTTAGCTCAGTTTGATACAAAATTGCCAAGCCCTCCAGTTTCGATCTGCTTCTTAGTTCCCATCAGAGGTCTTCAGAATGTGATTTATTATTCACGGTGAAATCAGACAAGGGCGTGGAGGGAGCAGGGGGAACTGAGGATAAGACTGGGAAAACAGCATAAAACACAGGCTGTATGGTTGTTGCATACTAGCATACCCACAGTGAGCACAGGAAGGCAGGAAATCAGAATCATCAGCTGACGTTTATGGGCACGACTGAACAAAACCTCCCCGACTTCTTCAGTAAGGGACGCAACTTTTGGCACTTCACGTAAAAGTATTTGAGACTCAGTTGCCTCTGTTCGCACAACTTGTATGTGTTTGGGAAAAGAAAAAAAACAAAACAAAAACAAAAAAACCCAACTTGAAACTTTGCTGTGCTTGTCGTTATTTTTTTTTTAGATTTTATTTATTTATTTGACAAAGAGAAAGCACAAGCAGGGGAAGGGGCAGAGGGAGAGGGAGAGGGAGAAGCAGACTCCCTGCTGAGCAGGGAGCCCGTCATGGGAGTCGATCCCAGGACCCCGGGATCATGACCTGAGCTGAAGGCAGAGGCTTAGCCCTCTGAGCCACCCAGGCACCCTTGTGCGTGTGTTTTTTTTATTTTTGTTTTTGTTTTTAATCAACATATGGGTGCCCTTGTTTATCTGAAAAATAATGCTTTACTAGAACAAATACATGTTGCTAAAAGTCCTTTTTCCTCCTGCTTTTCTGTCTGTGCAGTTCATGAAAGTTTGTTTTATTTTTTGTTTCTTGTCTTGTTTTTTTAGTCAGTGTTCACCTTTATTTATTAATCAATTTTACTGAGCTGTGTCAAAAGAGTTAAAACACCATATAGTGATTTAATCCACAGGTTTTCGTTTGTTTGTTGGTTGGTTTTGTTTGTTTGTTTTTGTTTTTGGTTAAAAAATTTATCCGTTTACAAAACCATCTCCATTAGAAAATACAAAAGCAAAAAAATAAGGCTGTGAGTTTTCATTACTGTTCTCTGATTCAAAACTATTTTAAATGACTTTGTAATTATTATTAACTGCAGACCCAGTTGAAGCTGAAAAAGAAATGGTGTGGGAATAAAATTTTCAAAATTATCCAACTTTGTCTCTTACCGTGGCAATAAACCTTGCTAACTTAACCTAGGGGAAACGATGATGTCATTTTAGGAATGATCGACGTTTCCTTGATACTTCAAGTAAAATTTGCGCATACGTCAGTCATTCTCAAAGTGACGTCCACACTCCACCCTGCCCTCCAGAGGGACAATCCCTGAGACACTTTCAGGGGTCCTGTGAGATAAGAATTGCTTTCAGAATGATGCTAAAATGTAATTTGCCTGTTTGACTGGGCCGGCATTTGCTCTGATGGGTAAAACCGCTAGTGCTTGAACTAGAAACAAACCTTCCTTTACTGCTGGTCATTGTGCTCACCACCACACCCTAGACAGAGAGAGAAAAAGCCAGTGGACTTGAGGATCTCCTTGAAGAAGCAGTAGACATTATCACTTTATTAAATTTTCACACTGCGATATGTCTTGTCAATAGTATGTGACGATATGGTAAAGACGCTTTTAGTATTTCTGCTGCATGATGAAACACAATGTTTATCTTAAGGAAAATCACTCGTGGGACCGAGTTTCCATCTGAACTAACCACTTTTTTTTTCCACCTACAGGTTGCAGTTTTAATTGGAAAGAATGATGGAGAAACAAATTGAGGGTTGAGTGTTCGACGAGTGTGTCTTGAAAATGAGTAAAGTACATTTGTCACATCAAGGAAAAGAACTAGAATATTGGTTGCCTGTGATAAACTTTGAGCTTTCAAACAAACATTAAGATGTTTGGAGAATGTGTATCCATAATAATAAAAAATAATGTAAAGATCATTCAGAATGCAAGATAGACAAATGGAAATTGCAAAAAGTTTCAGATTCTACTTTGCAACCAGGTAGCAAGCTATCACTTGTTGAGTTTGGGTAGAGGATTAAAAAAGGATATCCTCAATTATCTGAAAAGGTCATTAAAATACTCTTCTTTTTTCCCCTCCTTATTTGTCTGAGATCAGATTTTCTCTAGATGTTTAAAACAAAATATCATAAAAAACAAATGTAATGGAAAAACAGAAAAATCCACCTGTTTTCAATCAATCCAGGTACTAAAATGATTTGTAAAAACCTGATAACATATGTGTCGAAGTTGGTAATGGTTTCTGGAAATATCTGTCCTTTCATTAAAATAACACAAATCTCTCTCTATCTCAATTTCCATGGCGTATAATAATAAGCTATGTTTAGCTACCTTCATATTATTGTTGTGACACAAAAATTGCTTTTTGGAGTATCAGCCAACCAGAGAAGAAGAGACAGACTGATGCAGGATCTGTGGGAGTCAGACAGAGAAAGGAAATATGCATTTTGTTTTATTTATTAGAAATTTTTTTTTGTTTCTTAATATTATTTTTGAATTTCTTCACAACTCTTAGGAAAACCACAGACCCTGAGCCTTGCCAACAGTAGAGAATCACGACTTTGTGGTCAAAAGTTAGGTTTTGCGCCCAGGATGGGCATTACGCTTTGCTAGGAAATTCTACATTGGTGACTTTTCCATGTACAGCAACTGCAAAGGGACAGCAAGCTGGTCAAAAGCTAATGATTTCATGAGGTGGGGCTTCAACACGGGTCTCAACCCAGACTTTTATTGCCTTCTCCTTTATCCCTGGGTCCTGGCTTGGAACAGATCATCAGGAGATCTCATTCTTGAATTTTATATTAATCTAAACGATAGACTTTGAAGGTACAGATATTTACAAACAGCCAAACGTCTGTGTCTTGAGGATACGCACAGGCTGCCGATGGGGCCCACTCTGGAGTCTGAGCGGACATTCCAAGAATGTTCGTGATCTCTCAGGAACGTGTCTGTAGATCACGGGACTTGGCTTCTGTGACATTAAATGACACCGAGATGCCACCATGCTTAACCCTCTGACATCCCAGTTCCTCACTGACAAACAGGGAAAATCCCATCTATCTTGCTGGGGTTTTGTGGGGATTAGCAGGATGGACATCACACTTGGACCACGGTCTTGTCTCATTGAGGAGTAGAGGTTCTCAGAGCAGGGTGTGGGACATTGCAATGGAACCTAGGAACGCTGTAATCTTTCAGTCTATGAGGTGTACTGGGGGGACAGATGTCTTCACTAGGAGGGAGGGACGATATATGGCTCATGGCACCTGAGGAGGTGCTGTGTTAAGGACGAATGTTTCACGGAGTGGTAGGAACATCCAGAAGGAGGACCACCATCCTCCTACTGCCAACATGTAACTTCCAGCTCCTGAGAAGAGGCTGCTGTCGAGGACAGAGAGTCGGGGGAGGAAGCGGTCAAGGGACAGCAGGAAGAGGCATGTAGTGGAGACTCTGGGACCCACATATCCGATACTCTATTCCCTTCAGTCCTGTGTGTGTGTGTAGGGGGGAGAGTTGGGGGGATTGCGTTGCATCGCTCTCCCACAGTTAGGTGGAGCCATGGGGCAAGTTCCTGCAGCTGAGCCGGGAGTGGAAAGGTGTGTGTCAGTTAAGGCAAAAGCTCTTCAGTGTTCTCTCCCCCAGGACAGCAACCAGGGAGGCCCCCCAGGTCTCATGTGGGGAGCCACAGGCTGGCGGCTCCTGTCTGAGCCTGGGCTCCTGGGTGATTAGGTAGAGCAGAGACGCCTATGGTGAATGAGAAGTAAACTTATGAGCATCAGGCCACTAAAATTGGGGGGGGGAGGTCACTTGTTACAGCAACATAAGTTAAATTAACCAACTAATACATTTCAATGATTGGGGACAAGGGACCAAGCAGTGACCAAGCTGGATGAGTTGAATGCATGAAGAGTCTGAACCAGGATAGTGATGCTTTCATGGCACACATGTCAGAAATGACAGCAAGCACTTCCTGGAACTTTACAAGACAGTAAGTTGGATTTTTAGAAGAGAATGTGTAGCTGATTAAACAAATGGAATGCAAGTTTCTTCTGGGATGATGTGTGATCTGGGAGCAATAATGTTAGACTCAGATGGACCTGGGTGAATCTTGGCACGTCCATTCAGTTGCATGAACATGATGAGTTATTCAACATTCTCAACCTCAGACCCTCCTTCAAGTGCGAGTAATACTTTGAAACTCTGGGGGTCATTGTGAAGATTATGATAATAAATGTACATGAAAATCCAGAAGATTATTGAGACGATGAAGAACATTTAAAATCTATTAATTTCTGTCTCGATCACCTTTTCTTCAGACAGATGACCAGAAACCCTACCAAGAATTCTTCTGTAGTAATTCTTTCTTACCATTTTTTTTTAACAGAACGTACAATTTTGAGAGAATGTTTGATTCGGCGCCAGCACAGGGACAATAATCTTTACATCTAAAACTAAAAGCTTGCTTCCCTCTGCAAAGGAGTTCTGACCACAAGTTTATTTCTTTCTAGAACACTTCATCTGAAGCCACTCTTACCATTGCTAGTTATGCTGTGAATTTATTTACAGCAGGTGGCCTTGAAATTTTGGTTCTATTTCCCCTCAGAGTAAAATATGTTGCTGTTTTTACATTTCCCATCATCTGAAAAATAAAACAGATCCGATACCAGGATCCTTTGTTTCTCTGCTTCTCTGCATCGTCTGGGTCGACAGCCCGCGCTCTGCTCTAGGCGACTGCGGCCAGAGGAAGACATGCCCCCAGCATCATTGGCTCCACCAGATGGATGGGGGGAACCATGCCCCACCTGAACTGGGGAAATGTGGCCACCTGGAGTCTAGCCCTTCGTGCGTATGACTTCGCTTCGGGTGTGGGTTCTGCCACGCAGTGGGCCAGATGGAGAGAAGACAGGAAGGTCCTCTGAAATCCCCGGAGCTGGTATGATGTCTGCTGTCTCCAGGAGGCAACCATACCTCAGGAGTTCCTTCTTCCGGGAAATGTAGTAATTCTGATCTCTCCAGCATGACTCATGCACAACGCATGCTGGGCCCAGTAAGCCTATAAAAACCAAAATGGTCCTACTTCAATGTGAAGCTGTGTTTTTCGCCCCATTGAAAAGAATACACTTTGAAACGGCCTTTTACTGAGGGCAACATATAACCTCAAGGCAAGAAGCTCAGAACTTGTTTGTGAGGAAAGTATGTATTTCTCAGTCAAATAATCCTGAGTTCAAACCTGTGGCCCGCCATCTACCAAATGCATGAAGTATCTCTAACAGGGTCTGGACAGAGGCTGAGGAGTGATGCAAAGAACGAGGACAGGAGAGGGGACAGCAGGTGGAACCTGAAATAATTGGAAGAAGACCAGGCTTTGACACTAAATCACTACTGATGTAGGAAAGAACGTTAGGGTTCGAAGTCAATGGCTAAGAAAAAGTTCTTGAGACATCTTTGATGCAAAAAGGTAGTTTTTTAAAAGCATGGGGACAGGACCTGTGGACAGAAAGAGCTGCACTGGGGTCATGTGGGGTGGCCAATTATATACTTCCAAATTTGGGAAGGTGGTTTGGGATAGCGTAAGCGTCTAAGGAATTTTGGAAGCAAGGTTTCCAGGACTTTGAGGGGGCAACCTATTGTTGGGAAAAGGTCTCATTTATTACTGTCTCATAAACCCTGAGGCATGGGATCCTTCCGATGTATATTGGTGGGTCATATGCTTGGGGGGTGATTGCCATTATGTAACTTGGGGGGTAGACATAAAAGAAGTTTCCAAAGGAATTTTTATAGCTAAAGGATACTTACAAGACCCTGAGGGTTAGGCTAAGATTGCCTTTTGCCCTCAGCAAAGTATCAACATCAAGGAGTTGAGACCCTAGAGGAATGTCACTCTGCCTGTTTCAAGGATGTATCAATGGGCTGTAGATAGTAAGGAAATCTAATAATTTATCTCCTGCCTCTGTTTCCCACATCAAGTACTAAGGTTAGCATCAACTAACAAGAGAATGAATCAGGAAGTACCCGTAGTTCACTGAGGTGTGCGTGGAGCTCAGGAGAGGATGGGGACACGAGTGGGGGTGGGGCACGAGCGGGGGTGGGGGGAGGCCTAGAGCATCATTTTCAGGTGTCTCTTGCTCTTCTGGTTAAAGGGTTAGTTATTACCACCTATCATCCATTACCTTCCATGTTTAAGTTAGAGACAACTTTTTACCTCTTTCGATGACTATGAAATAAAACGCTATCAAAACTCAGAACCACGAGGGACTTATTCAAGAGATAAAGCTTTTATTTTATAAATACGTTTGCGATATTTAACTTTTGAAGGGGGTGGGGAGGGCAATGCCATTAACAAAGGGGGCTCTAACACTCAGGCACGTCAAGGAGATGTCGTCTTACCTGTGAGCGTGCAGAATTGAGTAATACGACACCGAAGTCACTGACAAAATTGCCTGAAACTCTAGGTTTCTCCTAGAAACAAGAATAATCTTCCAGCCAAATTACTGAGCTCTTACTATTGATTTTATTATTTATAATTATTATTGCAATAAAATAAATAATAAAATAATAGCAATAAAATAATAAATAATAAAAATTAATAAAATAATAATAAATAATAAAAAATGAAGTTAAAGCTTACCTAAAGAGATATTATACAGTTACAGATTTATTAATATCGAACTTTAATACAAATTTTACACGGAAACAAATAATAACACCATATCCAAGATGAACGACTACACGATGGACGAATGATTCCTGTAATACGTCCTTGGAATCCAGAGAAGGAAGAGAGTGACGCTTTTGCAGGGTTTGGCTTGAGAGAGTAAGAACGTCTTGAATGTGTTTGTGGACTGAAGAGCCTGAAAAAGGAGAGAAGGAAGGACACGGTCCTGGAGAGCGGGGCGCTGTGGGACTCCCATGTGAGGCAGATCCCGAGCCCCAGCTGGGAAGCAGGTCGTGTTGTACAGAGATGTTTGGAGTGGCTCACATGACGAGGGGGGCACACGAGCAACCCTTCTGCATCCTTCAGGTGGGAGACGGGACGGACATCGTGGGTTTTGTGCAGCAGCCCGGAACAAAGGCAACTCGCCCATGGATTAAACATGCATGCGGTGGAAAACAGTGTATGAGGTGTCTGAGACTTTTCTGAGGGGCTCTAGTTAACGACTCCTCTGATTTAATATGAGCTGTGAAAAAGAATCACTGCTTTTCAACCAAATTATCATTCCACTAAAAATGTTCGTCAGCCTGTCAGTGCTGTGCCTGCAGCTTGAAACCTCTGATGATTTAACTTTCCCTCAATATTCCGTCTTCTCATCATGAAAGTGTAGATAAATAACTCAAGTGCAAACAGAAATTCTTTGAACTCTTTTCAGGGAGCTGTTGTAAGGGTCCAGGGCCCCCGTGCCCCCCGACTCAGTAGAACAGCTTAGCATGAGAATATTGGCTGAAAAACCCAAGCATTCTGCACTAGCAGATGGAGTGTGTGGCCATTTTTGAAAAGGAACAAATGTATGAATTTAATTAGGAAGGGATTTGACAAGCTCCTTTCCTTTGGTTGCATAATTTTGGAGACAATTGGGATAAAGTGCATGGTTTTTGTTTTTTTTTTTTCCTTTCAAAGATGATACTGTTGTAGTATTTCCTCATTTCTTCCTTTTCTCTGATTTTCTCTAGGCCTGCCTCCTGAGTTTAGGAGCTCATAAATGATACTGTTTATGCAACTTTTTTTTTTTTTTCTCAGATCTGTGGCAAAAACTGGTTGGTTCTGTGATTCTTCTAACAGGAGACTCACTTGGCGTGTGTGCCCTTAATTTATGGCTGGCCGAGTGCTAACAGCAGCCTGCCTCTGACACCACGTGCCTCACACCCCCTCAAGCAGTTTGTCAAGGATGCTGTGGAGTGGAGGAAATGCAATCTTTTCAGGGGCAGGTCTCAGTGCATTACATTATTTTTATGGCGGGTATTTTAGAGGTACAATCCTTGGCCTCGCCATATATTAAAGGAAGAACTAAGGACAAAGGAAATATCCTTAATCTCAGTCCAATTCATGATGCTGAACGGCACATGTTCTGTAAGGCTCTGTGTGGATAGAGAGCTCGCACAACCTCGGCAGGCAGCAGCCTTTTCGTGATGTTCTTTATCCCTAAGACAGTCAAGTGGGAATCCTAGGGCATGGAGGTGCCTAAAATAAAAATGCTTTTGACTCAGCCATTTGTCTAATCTGTAAAATAGATATAATACCAACCCCACCCACATTTCGACCTGAGGACAATTAATTGCAATGATATGTACAGAAAGACTGAAAGGGTTACCGCGTGATGTGAGACTTGCCCAAGCCATGGGCTTAGAGGTGTTTTCAAAAACCTGAGTAGGGACACCTGCTCCTCAAGGACTCCAGCACCTGAACTGCGTCTGTCAACCTGGGTCTTTTGTTCTCTCCATGACCCGTTGTCATTTCTTCATCTGTCGTTTGAAAATTGGCCCCTAATGGGACTGAAAGGATGCATGGAGTTGACATCGTGGGTGGGGCACAGTGAGTAGACTTTGTGAGCGGGCTTTCCAGATTCTTTCACATCAAGGGAAATGACAAAAGGGTCAAGGTAAAAACAGCATACCCCTACTGACCCCTCCAAATGAAGAAAGAAGGACTATTTTATGTGATCATTGAACAAATACGTATCAAGTAATTGCTATATATCAGGCTGTTGCTTAATACTTTAGAGAGCAGGGCGGATAGAATTCTGCTCTCCTGAGACAGAGTTGACCAGCGGAAATCTACAATAAAAGAGTAAAACAACAAGCACATGTAATCGAGACTGGGAAAGAAAACGGGACAGCACGAAAGAGAAAAACAAGATGTAGGTGGGAAGTGGTTAGGAGGCCATCGCTGTGATAGTCATATTTAAGATGAGACCAGAAGGCAGAGAAGAAACTAGCCAGGAGAAGAACAAAGAGGGAGGACATTCCAGACTGAAGACACAACATGTGTATAGACTGTGAGAGAGGAAAGTGAGTCCCATTTCTGAAGAAACACAAAGGTAAGTAACATTCTAAAGGCCAGGTCACACTGTGTGTCCTTGGGCGTCTTAAGAAATTTCTGTGTGAAAATGTAGCAGGCAGTAATTTTTTGAAATTTTTGAGTGAGGTTGGTGGTTATGAAGTTGGAGAGAAATTGATGGATTCGAGGTTTGCAGACACATGACCAACAGGATGTGTTGAAGTGAATCAAAAAGATTATTCAGAAATGCTCCCAGAGAGTGAAGCAAATTTATGGGAAATGATTTGACGTTTGTGCTATTGCCAGAAACAAGGAATGCTGTGGTTTGGTGCACCTGGGTTTGTTACGTGTCTGACTCTTGATTTCAGTTCAGGTCATGATCTCAGGGTTGTGAGATTGACCCCACATCGGGCTCCATGCTCAGCAAGGAGTCTGCTTGAGATTCTCTCTCTCCCTCTCCCTCTGTCCACCCTCAATGGGTGGACTCTCTCTCTCAAATGAATAAATAAATCTTAAAAAAAAAAAGGAATGCTGAGGGAGAGGATTTTTAAGAGGTAAAAGCATGGTTGTGTTTAAGAGGGTAGAAATGAGGAATCAGTTTCAGACATGGTAATTTTGAAAATCAGAGAGGCATATTAGTAAGATGTTCACTTGGCACTGATATGAACTTAGAGTTAAGTTTTGTCTGAGTATGAGATGTGCCTTTTGAAGCTGTCAGTCCCTGGGTGGTACTTAAAGTCATCTGAGGCATTATAATAAAAGAAGGACAAAATGTCAGGACTGAGCTCTGAGGAAGAAGATTCAAAATTCTAGTGGCTTCAAAAGTCCCCAGGAAAAATAGGAAGAGAAAAAAAACCAGAGGAGAAAAAAATAACAGGAAGCAAAACTGGGAACATGGGAAATCATGAAATCTAAGAATGGTGATTTAATAAGTAAAGATAGTCAAGTGTGTCAATAATTCCTGAGAGAATAAACAAGAAGAAATGAAATGGATGAAAATGTCATTTATTGAATTTGACATCGTGTGAGTGTCTTGTATTTTTGACAAAAGCCATTTCCATGGACCAACAGTTAGAGGGAGTAAGGAAATAGAGGGAATCGAGTAGAAAACCCATTTGAGAAGCATGGAGACAAAGTGGATGTAAATAGAGAAATAGGGAGGTCAAAATTTGGAAGAAGGACAGTGGAGCAATTTAGTCATAGTGAATGACATGTTAAGGTCAAAAGAGAACTGTATGGGGATTGCTAGAATGTGTGCACGTGAGCTTATGACGACAAGCCCATCAGGAGTGAGAAGTCAAAAACACGGGAGATTCAGGGACTTACCAGGAATCAGAGTGGTATCCTTGGCATCTGTGGACAGGTTGGCCATTTATCAGAGGAAGGAAGAAATTTGATGGGTGCAGGGTGGGTAGGTGGACAGACATCTAGAGCAGTGATTTCCAAAATTCTTACAACCACAAAAACCCTTTTCTTGTCCCTTCACAAGTCCTATCATTTGAAATATTTTATGTACAACACTGATTTTGTTAATTCACTTAGCCATTTTTTTCCCCAAAAAACCAATGAGTCAGCATTCAGCATAAAGTAAAATTTTGCTAAGTATTGGAATACTCATTCTTATGAGTTTAGGTCATTCTTGGTAATCACTGTTGCTAACTTGTCTCTGATGTGAGTATCTGTGTCTCAGAAGGAATTCTGCTACTCAGAAGGGAGATAAGTAGGAAGAGGATGGATACTTCATGAAAGGCTGTAGGTGCCTACAAGACAGATGGATCGCCATCAGGATCTAGCCAACATCTACTTCAGAGCAGTAGATCAATAACCAATAACGGGAAAAGCAGAGCCCGCTAAGAGAAGAGCAAGGACAGGGGCACAATGCACGGCAGTGACTTCCCCTGGGTCTTTGCCTGCAGTCCCACCCTGAAGGCAGAGTCAATAACGACATGACATGGGACCCATCTCCCCTAGTACATGGAATTGCTGCTGGAAAGATGGCACCAATTACACTTCCGGTGCGCCATCTTTAGGTGGACCAACTAAAATCGTGACCATCATGTGGTGTCAAGTCCCCAAGGGTTGGGATATAGTGATTTCAGGTAGGAATGGCTGTTTCAAATCACTCTCAGTGGCCTGCTTGGGAGAACTTGTGATTTCTTTCCCAAAACTCTAGGCTTTGCAGGGTTATAGGTTCTAGTTCTGTAAGGGAGAAAGATTTCCCAGCAGGGAACATTGTATGAGTCCCATTAAATTATAAGGCACAAGAGTTCCCCAGGAACTCACCGTTGCCCACGAAAAGGTACCAGCAAACAAACAGAGGAATTATTTTAGGGTGAGAGATTTTGAAAAATTTTCTTCCCCTTTCCAAATGTTAAAATTAGTAAGTTATACCAGTAATAATTAATTAATTATTTGTAATCTTTCTATATGAACTTCTCTTCAGAGTTAAAATCCGAGACTGTACTCCATCAAGAGCCATTCTGCTCGAACTTACGTAAAAATTCCAGGGTTTGTTTTTCATTTTAGACCTGACAGTTGAGGCTCGGAATAGACTACTCCGTCTTGAAGAGTTCCTTTCATTTCACAATTCTTCATATGAAGATGGTAGACTTGAAATGTGTTTAGAAAGTTATGCACTGTAATAAACTATCTGCAATCACAGACACACGCGCCTGCATTTTTCAGTTATGATTTCAGGAACATACAAAAAACCAAAATTGTGGAAAGTCTTTATTTTCTGGCATCTCTGATGAACTAGGTTATTTTGGATATTAAAATGAATAAAAAATACAAAGTTTCTTTTGATGGCAACTGTGAGCCTATTTTTACATCGTATTAACTGACAGTGCAACATGTTCAAAATGGTCTTTAGCAGGTGTTCTCATGAAGCCAAAGCTATGTTGCTATAAAAAGTAACAGGAAATGGTTACATTAAAACAATGGATAACAATACTGACATAGGAAAAGGAAAATGAACCCTGGATAATCATGATTCCATTCCTTTGGTGCCATGATGTTTTATAATCCACACCAGAGAGTTATTTATTTTCAGTCATATTTTTCCCCAGGATTGAAGTGAATCGATTGTTTTTCTAATTTTTGTTTTGTTTTGTTTTGGTTTGGTTTGGTTTTGTGTTTGTTTTTTTTTTTCTTCTAATTTTAAAGGTAGACAACTATCAATGAAAAATCATGAAAAGTAAAATATATATATTAAAATAATGGAAATAAGTTATAAACTTCTATTGATGGTGTAATGTACTATCTCCAGTATCATGGAGACTGTTGAAAGGAGGAGCAGATAAATACTGCTTTGCAAAGTGCTTATTTTTTCATTGATTACATGATGGGTCGATGTGCATATTAAATATAGATTGACATTCTGAGTTTTTTTTTAAAAGATTTTATTTATTTATTTGAGAGAGAGAGCGCACAAACAAGGTAGGGGGAGAAGCAGAGGGAGAGGGAGAAGCAGGCTCTCCACTGAGCAGGGAACCCGATAGAGGGCATCCCAGGACCCTGGGATCATGACCTGAGCTGAAGCTTAGGTGACACGAAGGCAGAAGCTTGACTGACTGAGCCACCCGGATGCCCCGACATTCGGAGCTTAAATTGCAGCCTCATATACCCTTAGAGATGCATACCATTAAGTATTTCACTGACCCTCTACGCATGGAAATTTAAGCAGGTTTTGTTTTATTGCAGTTCTAAACATTTCTGCATTACACGTATTTCTACATGTAATGTGTGTATTTGCCTAATTGTTTCCTCGGGACGTGGTCTTAGAAGCGATGGTTCGTAAAAGCTCTCTCGGACCCCACTGCCTTCTAAGATGTCCGAACAGGTCAGCAGAGCCCTTGCGGGTGTGCGGCGATGCAGCCCTTCTCAGAGGTTGTGGGAAGTCGGCCCTTCCTACTCTGCAAGTTGAACTTGAGTGGTGACTTAGCTATGAGGTCCTCTTCCTGTCTGAGATGGCTGTTCCTGGGCCACCAATGCCATCACACAGAATACACTCCAGTAGCCTGGAAAAGAAAGACAAATTCCTCATCACAAATTATCACCTCATTGAGCTCACCATTTAACTAATGTTACTTATCAAGCATTTCAAATATACATAATATACAAATAATATAAAAAAGGGCATGTATATGTAAATGATATAAAACAGATCGCTATTACTTTACCCTATAAATTTGATATCCTTTCTGTGATAAATAATATGTAAATTTGTATCCATATATTTGCTGTAATAGTAAAAACAATAATGATAAAATACAAATTAGTTATAAATATCTTATTAGATAGAGAAAACTATATAAATTTTCTCACTTAAAAAAAAAAAAAGGAAAGGACTTTTACTTCTGACTACTAGAAGAGATGAAGATTTTTCCAAATTGTCTTCTCTCAAGTGAAGAGCTAGAAAACAAGAAAATTTTAAGATGCAAATATGGTCAGATGTTGGACAACAAGCAGTAGAGTTCTGTGATCCTGGAGAAAGGGCCAAAAAATTAAATTTGTCCCAACATTGTCCTGGTTTTGTTCTTTAGATACTTTCTACATGCATTTGCAGACCTCGTGGACCAAAAATAGTCCGGTATAAAAGAATACTTACCGCGTAATTCAATTTATATAAACAAATCTATAAAAAATAAATCCACTCTGCAATAACAGAAATTCGGTTGTTCCCTGGATGTGGTAGCAAGAGACTTACTGAGACGAGAAGCAGAAAACCTTGTGTGTGTGTGTGATGGCATGCTTAGGCAGGGGTGGACATTGGCTTAACCCACCACGCTACATTTAAAGTGGACTCATTATACTGTATACCAAGCATGCCCTAAAAGGATTTTAAAAATCAAAAACAAAAAATGAATAGGAATCAACAATGAATTCAAGTATTAAATAAGTATAAAGGCTAATAAATTCTAAAAACATAGATAAGGAGAAATTAGTAAGTTATACCAGAAAATTCGTAGAATTGACAAGCAGGAAAACCAGCCTAAATGAATATGTTGGCCGTGGGATTTTCCCAAATGCCCTTTGTTAGGTTAAGAAAGTTCCCTTCTACCTCTAATTTCGGAGTGTTTTTATCATGAATGAGGTTGGATTTTCTCAAAAGGTTTTTATGTATCTATTTGGACGGCCATGGGGGTTTTGTCCTATTTTTTTGATGTACTGCATTATAACTGGTTTTTGATGTTTTGAGAACCTTGCAAGCCTGGAATCAATCCCACGTGGTAAAGCCCCATGATCCTTTTCATGTTTTACCTGAAGAGATTGGCTGGCACCTTGTTGAGGATTTTTTGGTCTGCAGTTTTCTTTTATTATGATATCTTTGTCTGGTTTTGGAAAGGGAAAATACTACATTCACACAATGTGCGGGCAAGTGTTCCTTCCTTAGATTTCTGGGAGGATTTTTGTGAGTAATTGGTATTAATTCTTCCTTCAGCGTTTGGTAGATTCGCCATTTGAATTGTGAATTCAGTTGTGAAGAGAAACCATTTTAGCTGGCAGGTTCCTTTGTGGGAGATGTTCCTATTAATAATCCGACATTTTCCCGCTGTGGGTATGTTTGTGTTTCGCATTTCTTTCTGAGTAGGTGTCAGGAGTTTTGTATATTTCCAGGGATTTCCTTTTTCATCCAAGCTGTCGAATTTGTTGGTGTATGTTTTTAGCAGTATTTCATCATGACGCTTTTTAATTTCTGTAAAGTCAGCAACACTGTCCTCTCTTGTTTCTAATTTTGGTGATACATGTCTTCTCTCTTTCTTTCTTGGTTGGGCTTCCTAAAAATACATCAATTGTGTTGCTCTTTCTCAAGAGCCTGGTTTTTATTTTATGGATTTTCTCTATTGTTTTTCTTTTCTTTATTTCTTTAATTTCTGCTCCAATCTTTATTTCCTTCCTTGTTTTCTTAAGGTTTATTTTGTTTTTACTTTTCAGTATCTTAAGGTAGAAAATGTTAGGTTATTGATTTGAGGTCTGTTTTCTTTTTTAATATAACTGTTTGCCACTGTAAAATTTCCTTGAAATACTGTTGTAGCTGCATTTCATAGGTTTGGTATGTTTTGTTTGCAATTTAACTTTTCTTAAAATATTTTATAATTTCTCTTATCATGTCTTCTTTGACCAACTGGTTTTTAAGAAGTGTGTTGTTTAATTTACACGTATTTGTGAATTTTTCAAATTTCTTTCTCATATTGATTTCTACCTTAATTACATTGTAGTATACTTATCATTATCCATATCAATATTTTCCAATTTATAAGTCTTGTTTTATAGCTTAGAATAGATGTTACCCTGGGCAAAGTTCCATTTGTACCTGAGAAGAATTTGTATTCAGTTGTCTTTGGGTAAAGTGTTGTATCTGTGATGTTAGTTCTGGTTGGTTTTCATAGTGTTGAAGTCTTATAGATCCTTGTTAATAATTTGTCTAATTGTCCTGTCCATTATCGAAAGGGGAATGTTAGTGTCTATAGTTATTACTGTTGATTTTTCTGTGTCTCCTTGAATTCAGTCCATTTTTGATTCATGTATCTTGGAACTCTGTTATTAGGTGTATATATATATTTACAATTGCTTGCCTTTCTGATGGACTTCTTCATTATGAAACATCCTTTATCTCTAGAAACCCTGCTGTTGTTTTATAATCAAGTATGTCTATTGTAAGTATAGATACTCTGAGTCTCTTATGCTTTGTTTGCCTGATATCTCTTTTGTTTTGTTTGTTTGTTTTTTTAATCTCAAGTCCTGATTTTATTTTATTTTTTTAATAATTTTTTGTTACGTTGGTCACCATACAGTGCATCATTAGTTTTTGATGCAGTGTTCCACGATTCATTGTTTGTGTATAACACCCAGTACTCCATGCAATATATGCCCTCCTTAATACCCATCGTGGGGCCCAGCCATCCCCCACCTCCCCTCCCCTCTAAAACCCTGTTTGACTCCCAGAGTCCATAGCCTCTCATGGTTCGTCTCCCCCTCAGATTTCCCCACCTTCATTTTCCCCTTGCTTCTCCTAATGTCCTCCATGCATGATATCTCTTTCCATTCTTTTGTTTTCAATGTATTTGTTTATTAGATTCCAGAGTATGCCATCTGTACAGCAAGAAAAGAAAACCATAAACTTTATTAAAATAAAATTATAAATGTATAGTCTAGCAAATACTTCCTTTACATAATAAGGGATATCTACCTCAAATAATTTGCTAAAATGTTTCTTCAGAAAAACAAACAAACAAACACAGACATGTCTTCTAAATACAACCCGCCCTAAAAATGAATACTGACACTACCTTGTGAAACTATTGCTCTGGGGTCATTGCCTGGTGCTGGTGTTGTGAGGTAATTTCTCCCTTCCTTCTTTCCTTCTTTCCTTCCTTCCTTCCTTCCTTCCTTCCTTCCTTCCTTCCTTCCTTCCTTCCTTCCTTCCCTCCTTCCCTAATGAGAGGGACAAAAATTTTAAATTAGGAGAAAAAAAATGCTTCACCCCACTTCTAGTCCTCCTGATTCCCACCTCCTGCTCTACTTTTCTTCATAGCTCCTACAGCCACCTTACATGCTATCTGTTTTTTTGATTTGCCTGATTTGTCAACTGTCTGTATTCTTCCACTAAAGTGTTAGCTTCAGGAGACAAGAATCTTTTTTCTGTTCTGTTCCCTCCTCTGCCCCCCGTTGCCACAGAGGAAGCCTGAAACATAATAATAGCTTAATAAAAAATGTGTGCAATAGGTGGATTATTTGAAGATGAAATAAATCCTCCCTTGAAAATAATGAAGTAAATCAACCAAAATCCTATTAGAATATCAGTGTTCTGTAAGATGGCTAGGTTAAAACCACTATAAAAACTAATGAATTTCTTATATGTAAAAATTAACTTTTACAGGGACACCTGGGTGGCTCAATTGGTTAAGCGTCTGCCTCCGGCTCAGGTCATGATCTCAGGGGTCCTGGGTTCCCGCCCCATGTAAGGCTCCTTACTCAGCGGGGAGCCTGCTTCTCCCTCTCCCTCTGCCTGTCTCTCCCCCTGCTTGTGCGCTCTCTCTCTCTCTGGCAAATAAATAAATAAAATCTTAAAAAAAATTAACTTTTACAAAAACAATGGTTCACAGCAGCAAGAAATATATTAAACGTGCCTAAGAATGAGCCTAACTGCAAATATGAAAACATGCAGGGGAAACTTCAAATCGATATCAAGAGGCATCTAAAAACTCAATAAATAGTTGTACTATGCTCTTGAGTGAGAAGAATAAATACTATTATTCTCTCAAAATTAATCTATGTATTTAATGCAACTACATTCAAGATCCCAATGAATATTTTTGGAAGCTTGAAGAAAATCCCTGAGGCCCACCTATAATAATGAATGAACAAAAACATTCAAGGAAACTAATGTTTTGGTGGGGGAAGTGGCAACATTTGCATGCTCTATACTGTAGTACGCACAGAAGGATAATTAAGAGCATGCTGTCACGTGAAGCTGGTGTCTCAGTCGGGCAGGCAGACCACCGGAAGGGCCCTAGGGCCCCAGAACCATCCACCTGCACACAAGAATCCATAGAATAAAGTCATTCTCTCAAATCAGTAAGGAAATATGTATTATTTCGCTCTTTGACAGCCTAATTTAGATTGCAAACAGATACCATTTTCTAAAGTTATTTATAGGTAGATTAAAGATCTCAATGTATAGAATAAGAAACTATAAAATCATGATTTTTAATGTAGGTGAAGACTCGTTTCATCTTTTAAACCTGACTCCAAATCTCTGGAGGAAAAGATGGATACTTCCGTGTATGTAAAGTTATGAACTTCAGGTGCCATAATGCTTCTTACAATGTTAAAAGACAAATGGATTGGAAAATATATGTGCTGAATGTGATGAGCAACTTATAAATACCTCCAAAATACATAGGATCTTTCTAAGTCATCAAAACAAGCATAGACGCACCGACAGAGAGAGACTAAACATAACGTATGGGAACTCAGGGAATCCTGAACGTGTGACATGGCCGCTGCTCACAGGGTTCAAGGTCAAGGAAAATCCAATGCTTTTAGATTCCCCTAAAGGAGCAGGTATTGGAATGGGGCTGTCATCTTTGACAATAACAGGACTGTGACGTCACAACCTTGCATCTCACACCTGACCGAGGGGTACCACGAACAGCTGAGAGCTTCATTAGGGACCCCACAAAGCAGGGGTGATTCACCGACAATGTGTTACATTTTCTTCTGCCACATAACCAGCTGGCTTCCCCTAAGGCCTGTGTCCTTGACTAAGTTAATCAGAAAGATATAAAAGGCATCATTGTGTTCTTTTCTTCATAATCCATTGCCCACCAGAAACACTCCATTATACAAAAAAGGAATTTCCCACATCACGCAAGTGATCAGTAATCATATAGTCCAATTTTTAGTAATATAAAAAGGGGCATTTAAAATGACTTAAAAGGCAACCATAAAGCAAAGAATACCACCCCCTATTGATAAAGATGAGAAGAGCCAGCTCTCACACGTTGGTGTTTGTATCAGCAACGTGCTACTCAGAGTCATTTGCATACATGTATCTTAATCCATTAAAAAATGCAAATTCTTTGATACATCCATTCTACCTGACAAATTAATGAAATGGGAAAATGTAAGAATATGCACAAAATTAAGTCAGAAGAATATTAATTGCGTGAATAGCCAAACTTAGACAAGACTTTTCCAATGCTCTAGAGCTGGACCCATGTAGGGGTAGAAGCTGAGAGGCAGCATTGGCCAACTATTTAGTAGCATCATTGAAGTTTATAAATTGGCACAGGAAATAGCCATATGCATTACATGGCAGAGGGGGGGAAAAAAAACCACAGTTTCCAAATTGTATGAAGCATGTTTT
Source organism: Potos flavus (assembly GCA_028534135.1). Classification (NCBI taxonomy): domain Eukaryota; kingdom Metazoa; phylum Chordata; class Mammalia; order Carnivora; family Procyonidae; genus Potos; species Potos flavus. Next base: position 1,873,192 of record CM052885.1, read on the forward strand.
CATTTCATAAAAACGATAGTATTTGAAATGTTTTAAGATTACCGCTGAGATTTGTATCAGATTGCTTTTTATTTTTTGATATTTTCAATCATCAAACTTTAATTTTAAAGTTATTTTTCAAAGTGCACTTGTTACACGAAACAACATTTTGTTACACAAGCATAGCTGTATGCTACAAGAGATACACGTTTGCCCAAGAGGTTACATATGAACTATTCACAATTATATAAGGGATTGCAGATGAAACCGGTTTTGCGACTCTTGCTCTATTTCTGTAATTTGCTAGTTACTAGGAAACGCTCACTATCACAGGGTTTACCGTTATCATTAGCCAACAAATGGCCCAATTTTCAAGTGCATAATATTCTCAGATGATTACTTTGCAGAGTCACAAATGTCCTGATTTTGAATCTCATTTTGATTTCCATTCTGTTCAGTCGTGTTTCCCACCTCTTTGCAATTTTCAAAGAGATCATGCTGTCTTCATGTGATATTCAACTATGTTGATCATCTACCAATCATTATGATGAGGAAAATTGATTAAAAAACTGTTCTAAAAAATAATAATGTAGCATGCAAGTTTCATTTCATTTTAACAATTGTCTCTAGCAATTTCTGTCTGAATTCACATCTTGTCTGCTCCCAGGAGAATACTTTTATTTATCACTGGAAAGGGCTGCATACAGATGCAATATTCACCAGAAATAATAACATGCCTCCAGAAGATAAAGCAAACCCCAGCAGTGGAGGAACTTCGCAAAGATAAAACCAGCTGATACGGAAGCAGCACGTTGCTGTTTAAAACGTTTTCTCATCTATACCATTTGAGCCCCTATTTTAATACGGAGGCTTTATTGTTAACCAAATATTATAGCCAATAAAAGAAAGCTGGGGAGAGTTCATATAGATAGTAAGGGACAGCAAGGATTAAGCTAATAAAGCAATAATAATAATATCTCCGTTATTAATTAAACACTGAGACTCAAAGGAGTAATCCAATGTCAGATTCCCCCCAGCTGTCAGCAATGGGGTGGGGGAGGTGTCCTGGAAAGCTCCCCTCCAGCTCAGACCTTCCTCTTCTTCTTCTTCTTTTTTTTAAATATTCTTTTATTCATATTTAGAGAGAGAGAGCAGAGGGGAGGGGCAGAGGGAGAGGGAGAAGCAGACTCCCCAGTGAGCAGGGAGCCTGATGCGGGACTCGATCCCAGGACCTTGAGATCATGACCTGAGCCGAAGGCAGACACTTTACTGACTGAGCCACCCAGGCGCCATCTTTAATGTTCCTACTGTGTGTCATGTGTGTGGCCATATGAGATGGTCTGAAAGCTATTTTAAATCAAGTCAAGACGTCAAACTAAATACACTTAATTTAATTATGTGATAAAGTTCATTTGCTCCTGTGTGTGCAAGAGGTAGAAATAATGCCTTCAAGGCATGTAACCTCTATCATGGACACAGACACGAAATACACTGGGTGTGATGTACTGTGTGCTCCACGGGTAACATACACAAAATGCTGTGACTGCACGGAGAAACTAGCTCACACACGCACACGCACACACACACACACGTGCACATACATGCTCACACATACACGCTCACACACGCACACACTCACATGTGCTCACGGTGCTCACACACATGCACACACCTACATGTGCAAGCACATGCCATACATGCACACACACTCACATGCACACACGCTCACACATAGGCATGCACTCTCACATACATGTTCCTACACTCTCCCGCACGGCAAATAAGATGTTACCAGAAGCTTCACGGGCAGGATGTCGTTGGGATGGGCCTCGACAGACGACTCGGTTTCTCCACGTGAACATGTCAGGCAGCGGGGAAGTGTTTCAGCACAGGAGCAGCCGCCGCGGCTCACCGTTCACGAGAGTTGTGCAGAATTCCAAGATACACACCACTGGGGAGGCAGAAGGGCCGGGACTTTCGAAGAGAGGAAAGGCTCAGAAACACCCACCGCTCTGTCCGTAATCCCAGCCATAGACTCTGCCCCACTTCTCTCCTTGGAATTTCTCATCATGTGACAAATCATAGAGCTTATTTTCCTCTTTTATCTACTAAAACGTAAGCTCCACAGGGGCCTGGCTTTTGCTTCGTTCGTTAATGAATCCCTAGCTCCTTAGATGATGCTGCCATATAGGATGTGCTGGAGATGTGTTAAAATTAAGGATAAAAGCAAGAGTAGGTGTACACTCCTGGTTCAAATTCTCTATCTTGAAATAGCTGTATGACTTTAGACAAATAAATCTGTCTGAACTTGATGTTCTCACTTAAAAAAAATGGGATAGTAATCACAATTGAAATACTAATGAGACTTAGTCTCACGCGGTTGTTGGAGAAGCTCATTATACATGGAAGCCGTCAGCCAAACGAGTGTCCAATGACTATTAATGCGAACACAATGGTAGTGTTGGTGACCATCAGGACAAGGTCATCAGGGCGCACAAGGTTTTCGGTTTCAGTGGTGGTGGTGACGGGGACGCCATTACTGTCTTCCTGAGGACTGAGAAGACAACTGTCATGTAATCGGTTACGGTGCTCACCCCATGTCCCGCTGGACCACACCAGTGACCAAGACTCATGAACACGGGCCAGAGCTCCTCGTTTTGAAACCAGAACTCACTCATAAAGAATTTAAACTTGTGGCCTTGAAATTAGTCAGCATGGTAAGTTCCTGGTTCATACAAACACTGAAACGGGGAAATACTGCCTAGGATGCTACGTACACAGGAGACCACTAATATTCTGCATGTCGAACACCTCAGTCATTCTGTGGGGTGGAGAACACGGCACACCAGTCCCATTAACGGTAACGTCCGGTGATACGTGCGCAATGATCGGAACCCTGTTTTGTGATGTATTTTATGTAATAACTAAGGTCTTTGGCGTTGATCTCTACATGCCCCAAGTAGAAGCCTACAGACTCATGAAGCAGTCTTTCCTCCTGTTCGACACAAGCCCCATCGAGATCCTCTACCAAGCAGAGTCGCTCTCAAAATTCTTTAAAAATTCCAAGCAAAAAATGACTTTGCTCTAGCAACAACAGTTTCACCAAAATAAATAGTTCATGCTGTAAAATTCATGCAGTAGGGGGCACCTGACCCGTTATGAGACAGACCTTCCAGGGATCAATACCAGCTTCCGGCGAGGAGCCCATGTGCCCCACCTCCAAGGATCTGCACAAGGCATGGTGCTACCTACTTGTCCCCAAAACCATCATCCCATTACACCTCCTCAGTGCTCCCTGGCCCATCTCCCCTACCAATATGTAAGCTTCTGCTGTGCTTAACTTGCCTTTTAGCAGAGATATGGGTGTGCAGTGGGCACCAAAGAAAAGTAGCATGAATAGATTAGCGGTCCTGGGGCCACTGAGAGCTCCATCAGGAGACATGGCCAGAATTCTCACAACATCCTGGGAGGCTGACTCATTCGGAAGGCGGTGGAAATGAGTGTGTACATTCAGTTTCTCCTCTTCCCGGCATTTTCAGGTTCACCCGAGAGGAGAGTCTACGAAGCCGCTGACGGCCTGGGAGAAGAATGGCGTGTTCTCGGGTGACACAGAAGGGTTCTTGCACGCACCGTCCGTTGTGGAGACGTGGGCTTTCAGCATTGTTTCGACAGCAAACCCTCAGGCATTTAAAGACAGAGCTCACCTTTGTCTGGGACCCTGAGACTCAGCCTGTCTGAAGCTGATCTTTCTTTTCTCCCTGAAGGGCGCTCCCCTGTCTTCCTCATCGTGTCCTGTTGCGCCTCCTCCCGGGAAGCCAGATGCGCCGACAGGGGCCAGGCTGGGGATGGCCCCCGCTGCCGCTGTGATGTGTCCGCCACCGAGTGTCCCCGGGGCGGGCTGGCGGCTTCCTAATTGGCCACCATGGCTCGCTCTCCACTCGAGTCCCGCTCCCAAATTAGAAGCAGCGGGTGCAGACAAAGCCCCTCCAACCCAGCTCCCTGCCCCCCTGCCCGTTTCCGGCTGTCTCGGAGCCACGCTCTGTCGCAGGTGGGAAGCCTTCCTTCCAGCCGTTACTCAAAGGTCAGAAAACTCCGAGAATCAGAGAAAAGAAAACGTCCGCGGGGGAATTACTAATGCGTGTATGTGCAGAAGGCCCGGCCTTTAAAAAGATAAATATCACAGACGGAGGGAGCGCTCAGGGACCTCTGTGTTCTCACAGTTTACTGTGAGATTTAGAAAGTCCAAGCTGCTTCATCCAGCGTTCAGGGCTGTGCTCCGACTTCTTCGCGGTCCGCCTCGGTCGACTTGCTGCCCCACATCCATCCTCGCCCTTCGCCTTGCTCCGCATTTCTGGGGGCTGGGGTTCCACTGACCCAGGTTAGATGGTGTGCTCACCGCTAGGCTTTTAAACTGTGGCCGTTAAGGAAAATAATGCCTTCCAGAAGAAGTTTTTAGCGAACAAAGAACACTAGAAAGTGTTTTTTTTTTTAGAGTATCTGTGACTGGACAAAAACAAAAAAATAGATCAAGGTCTGTACTAGTACCACCTTTAGCAATAACAATAGGAAGGAAAAGAAGTTTCTAGGATATATCTGGTAGCTGGAATTCGGGAAGAGGTGACACAGATGGACCGGCGTGGAACGTTCCCTGGGAAGTCCACTCCAAAAACCACATCTCGTGCTTTGGTACCTACAGCCGTGTGCCTGATGCGTATTCCACTCTTAATCCTGTCCTCGGCGCTGGGAGCGGGGGAGCTGGAGTCAGCCCGGTGTGAATGTGCTTGTGCACCAGGAGCGCTCACACTCGGTGTGACACCAGGTGTGACTCTTGACTCCGCCATCACAATGTCTGTGGTTCTGAGCGTGGTCACCAGAGATCAGTCAACTTCGCAAAGCCCCCATGGGCTCACTTCCACGATGGGCATAAGGACAAGGACCCCTCTTGGCTGAGTTGGGAGAATGGAATGATGGGATGCAGGCAACACACCTACACTGTGCCCATCCCATCCCCAGTTCTAAATTTCTCCTGAGACAGATCAGACAAGAATAACACAGAACTGAGGATGACAGCCACGACTAATGCCCTGGCTTCAGACACCTGCGGTGATGCCTGGACCAATTCAGTTCTTCAGGTTTCTGTCTCCCAACAGGCAGGAACTGAGCCCAAAGCATAAAGCAGAATCCCCTTAGGGCTAAATAGTGTCTGGAGAGGGAAACAGAGCTTCGTCTGAAACCAGGAACATTCTAGATGCTTAGGGTCTAGAGAAGGCTCGGTCATGATGGCACGGTGCTGTGGATGCGAGTGTTTTAGGCTTTGAGAGCTAACTGCAGGCTAACAGACAAAGTAGACTTTTAGCGTAAGCTTCTTCAGACGCATTCCCTTGTGATGGAAGACCAGATAAGTGTGTCGATTCACTTTTTCTTAAAAATCAAAATGCCAGGGAAAAATAATTCTCGTTGTCTCAGTGTTTGAGTTCATCAAAACTTTGCAGTCATTTGAAACATACTGAGCACTTAAGGATTTTATAATCATAATGATTTCCAAAAATCGGCTGATACTGACAAAACATTGGTTATAGGCGGAGGAAGGACAACGTTTGGCCGCCGTATCTGACCTGAGAGGCTTTGACGGCATTCCGTGAGCTACGATTTTTGATGATTTACCTAACATTTGAGTTGTGCTTTGGTTTTATCCTCAGGTAAACCTGACAACTTCACTATGTATTATCTTCAGATTCAGAGGAAATTGTGACCATTTTAGGAGTTATCTTCAAAAAGGAATCCTTATGCTGCATGGGAATTTTTGTCACGTCCAACTTCCTAGAATGATAATTCCTAAATAGTAGCTTATTTTCTTGGGGTGCATTGAAGGATGGTTTTCTCGCCTATGTCATTCCACAGCGAAAGCATTGCCATTTTGATTGCTCTGGGCCCGTGTGCCAGCTCCAGCCATATTTTTAATGCTCAATCACCATGAAGCTCAGAATTTTCACTTCATGCCCCTCATCAGCAAATTGATCCCTAATTTCCATATGATTAAGACAAAATTGCCCCTTTTGTAAGAGAGTTGCTTTATTTCCTGGAAGGATATATATGAAAAATAAGAAACAATTCAAGTTGGCTGATGAAAAATTTAATTTCCACTGCGTAGAAGTATAAAAAAGAGCCAATTGTCCCTATTTAAAAGGCATAATTTGCATTTTCTCTCAAGGTATTAAGAAACATGGGGCAACGTATTTGGGTTCTGATTCAGTCCTTCCCACCTGGGTGGGGTTATGCAACTTCACAAAAGAGTTCTTGTCCGTCCTCTCGCTCACCGAATTCCAGCGGCTGGAGAAGCTTAAAAAATACATTTTATGAAGAACAAATGCCATTAATGTGAAGACTATATTCTATTGTTTTGAGGCAAGATATTAAAGCAGAAATTTCTAAGTATCTTCCAGAGACAGGTGCCAGAAGGCAGCAAAAGGGAACATAATAAAAATCTCCAAATTAAAGGTTTTTATTAAAAATAATGTTTTTAGAGTCTGTGTCTACAAAAATTAGGAAGAACCTTGCCACTTGCCGACTGAAATAAGGATAAGAAGACTGCAGTTGGGAATCCACACGGTCCGTGGGTGGATTCTCTGGGTGAAACGGTGCAAGGAGAAGGCCGTCTTCCCCACCCCACTGTTGGAATGGCCTTCTGGGGAAGCTGGCTGGTTTGCCGCCTGGCAGGTGCCGGGGGGCAGCGAGCCGCTGCTAGCCAGCAACCACGGAAATGCCCAAATCCAAGGCCTGCAGCAAGTTCACCAATCCCATTCTCGTCCTCGGGCTCAGCCCAAAACCTGTGCGAGTAAGGTTTTGGTCACGTGGCATTGCATTTCATATAGAAATGGAATATAAAAACAGCTTACCTTTATTGTAACGTATAGCAAGTTCCCTTTCTTACTATTTTTTTTAAACCGAAATAGAAAATTTGTAACTATATGAGGTGATGGGTGTCACCTGAAGTTATCACGGCAGTCATTTTGCGATACATATAGACGTCAAATCGTCATTTGTGCACCTTAAATGTATAGTGTTATGCCTCAGGAAACGGGGGAAAAATAAAAATGCAATCTTGCTTGAAAAGGCGAGACTCACGGATTTTTAAAGATTTTCATTTACTTTAGGCCAGGCACGTAACCTCTTTGAGCCGAAGTTCCTTCAACTACAGAAACAAAAAGTGCGGGTAGCGGTCTTTCTACGCATCCTAGGCTGTGGAACCCTCCAGAGCGGAATGGTTAGAGGCAAAGCGGTTTCATTGGGAATGGTGTTCTCTCCAAAGAATAAAAGAAAAGAGAAAACAAAAGAAAAGAAAGAAATTAATTACAATGAATGACAAAATTAGAAACAGCAGACACACACACACAAACACACACACACAGACCCCCACACACCCTGCCAATAGCCAGGCACTCAACACCGATTAATATCTTCCAACACAGGGGCGCCTGGGTGGCTCAGTGGGTTAAAGCCTCTGCCTTCGGCTCGGGTCATGATCTCAGGGTCCTGGGATTGAGCCCCGCATCGGGCTCTCTGCTCAGCGGGGAACCTGCTTCCGCCTCTCTCCCTACTTGTAATCTCTCTCTCTCTCTCTGTCAAGTAAATAATAAAGTAAAAATTCTTCCAACATACAGAGGGACGAATGCCTGCATGATGCCCGCCTTTCTTTTCGTGTAGACACAGACGGGGAAGCAGGCAACCAACCCAGTTTACTTACATGCTTAGAAAACTTCGTGGTTTTCTACAAGTGTCCAAAGATGTATTTATTTTATTTCCTTGAAACACAGGATTTCTAGGGCTTCGCCCTGTATTCGTTCAGAGATGTGCTTCATAGACCCACTTTATACCGAGGACGGGTTTCAGGTTTGGCCTCCTGTGTGGCCGCCAGAGATGTATTTATTTTTTTATTTATATTTTTAACTGCCTTTGCCCCTGAGGATCTCATTAAAGTGAGAAATGAGCCCAGCGAGGACCCCGGCTCGTCGCGCCGCTCTCCGGTGCCCCAGACAGTACTCACATTCTCCAGCAGGCTGCCGGCAGCCCGGGCAGAGCCTCGGGGCGCTGGGCGGCAATAAAACAAACGAACGGAAGTTTTGTTTGCATTGAAGGTCGCTGGGAAGGCTGACTGCTCAAATAGATTTCCTTCTCTTTACTTAAAAAAATCGAGGATCCCTACAGAAAGGTAAAGGAAAAGCTCTGCATGCCAGTAAAGGAGCCAATGCCCATGATTCAAACATTCTATAATGAATGAGCTGTACAGCCCAGGCAAAAAGCTGGGGATAGAGACCTTCCAGGAGTCCGGGGTCTGGGGCAGGTCAGTGCGGCGCAGTGCGGGCTGTTGGAAAGGGCCGTAGGGCCGCGTGAAGAAAGGGCGATACCAACTCATGGTAGCGGTTGGCCCAAGTGGGGCTTATCTCTGGCATGAAGAGTGACCGGAGGTCAGGATGAGCGCCTGACAGCAGGGACGAGTGGCCTGAGCTGGCCTTTCCCAGGATAGACACTTTCGGCCCCAGGACACGTGGCCTGCAGTAGGAAGGAAGGCAGCCACGGAGATGTTCTGAAGATTCTAGAAGCTCTATTTAAAGATTCCTGTGTTCCCACGAAGCATCCCTTTGTCCTTGTCCCTAAGGATGTAAAGATGCCCATTTGGAACTCATTGTGAAAAAAAAGAGTAGTACTCAAGAGTTTCATTTAACTGAGTTTCATACTCACGTGTGAATGATGTGGCCTTGGTGTGGGTTTCCTATAGACAGGATTTAGGATTTCTAGGACTGTCTTATTTTCCTTTCTCTGTTTCTCTCCTCTTCTTGTCCCTCTCTCCTGTGTATTCCCATGGTGTAGAGCAAAGCTAAAGTCTGGAAATATAAACCCCCTGAGGGCAGATTTCCTGTCTTGTGGAACTAGAGCACCGGACCCCCGTCTGGTCCACTGGATCACATCTGTCTCCAGATCACATCTGTCGGATGACTAAAGGATTAGCTCAAAGGAAAAAACCCAACACGAACAGCAAGCTGACTGCGGAGAGAGGACGGAGGACACGGCGGGAACCAGCATGAACGGACCTGTGTGTTTAACAGTCTCCCACCACATGTTTAGGCGGCACCCTCCGGGCTCCCGGGACTGGCGTCTTCGGCCACCTTGCTCGTCCTCTTCCCCGTTAGACCCGACACGCCCCTTGTGCATCTGGAGAATTTGCAGTGTGATCGATGGGAGCCTCAGAAACCACACAAGACAGAGCTTGTATTGTCTTCTGCTTGTGCTGCTTTAACAAAACGCTGTAGGCTGAGAAGCTTATGAACAACAGGCGTTCATTTCTAGAAGTCTGGGGTCAGGAGGCCAATGTGGTGGGTTCTGGTGAGAGCCCTCCTTTGACTTTGCCCATGGCTGCCTTCTTGCCGTGTCCTCACATGGCAGGAGGAGAGATAATCTCCCTCCCTCCCTCTCTCTCTCTCTCTCGTCTCTTCCTGTAAGGGCATGAATCCCATCATGAAGGGGGAGCCTTTAGCACCTAACCACCTTGAGCATCACCTTGGGGGGGTGAGGGCTGCAGCATAGGGATGTGGGGGGACACAGATAGTCACGCCATGGCATTTTCATTTCCTTTACATTTAAAATATGCTCAGGAGGAAGCCAGGAGAAGACTGTGATATGACTGTTTCCAGGAGGCAGGATTTAATGGTCCTTATGTCCCGATGCTGGATGTCAGTGGGAGATTGAATGTCAGCTTTATGCTTGGGGTTTTCTAGAGCATCCCACATTCCTTGACTATTTTAATTTGGAACTGCCGCTATGTGGATGACAGCTAGTAGTGCGGAGAATAATGGTACAACGATAATAGTTCACATTGACTGAGCTCTTACTCCATCGCAAGGATGGTGGCCGATGCCTTATATGAAGTGTGTCACCGCGTGTTCAGAGCCTCCTGTAGGACGTGTGCATCATGAGCCACGGGTGAGGGCCATGCACGCTGACACCGGCTTGTATTTTCACAGGAAAGGGCTAAATGGAAGGAGCTGAAGAATGGGGTCCTGCAGTGAACCGTTAGGTGACGTAGTGGAACCAGGAGAGTGCCAAGACCAGAGCCGAAGACCAGAGACCTCTGCTCCCTCCACTTCCAGTGCTCTTTGTCCTTTGTGTCAAGGTAAATGATGTCTTTAGAATTAATTCTTTGATTCTCTTACCTTGAATTTACTTGTCTTCCTTAAATCATGGGATCATAGCCTGGAAAAAAGCCCAGTAAAGTCACCTTGAGCATATTCCCAGCCTGGGCACGACTAGACCAAAGTGTATGAGAACACACTTCTGGAGAGTCCGCACGTCCTGCATCTTCCAGGCCGAGCTCCGGACGGAAACACCAGGGTGCGTTAACGTGCCAGCGGCTCCAGACGTGCCTGATAGACTTACGTTCTGCGATTTGCTGATTCACTATAGAGATGAAGAAAAAATAAACAGATGGAGATTTCTTCAAGGTAAACCAGAAAGTCAGTGGTAGAGCAATAGATCTTCTCCAAATATATTATCAATCAATGTTATTGATCAATGCCAAGTAAAACCTTTATTTTCTAGTCAACTCTAATATAGACCTTCTGAAGAGTATAATATTTAGTTGGCAACATTGTCAAATAATATAGAGATATATTATAGAAATATTATTATAAATAATATAATATATAACATAGATTGTATAAATATAATATATAATATATAATAATATATAATATAAATTATATATTAACATATAATATAATAATATAATATACATATATTATAGAAATATAGCGATTTTAAGTATATGTGTATTTTATTCCATGGATCTTTGATATGATTACAGTGCCTCCTTCTTCTTTTCCCCTTTTCCTCATTAGCAGGCACTTTATTCATTTGGTCTGGATATCAAGGTTAAACAGAACTCGACTACACTTAAGCCTCTACATTCACAAGGTTAAATGTAACATATGCTCCATTCTTGGGCCCTAATTATGCTCGTAACCATTTGTCTCATGCATTGTAACTCCCAAGTACACTGTCAGAGGAGGAAATTAGAAATTTAACAATTTTTGAAAGAATCAAAATCCAATTAGATAATCATCTGATTTATATGCTAAATCTGCAGAGTGAAGCACAATGTAGAAAAATGAGCTGTAATTGTTTTGGGAAATGTTCCAGAGACACCAAAAAGACATCATTTACAATAAATTATTATGACTTCCTTTTCCTTGTTGTTCCTTTCTGTATTGTAATTACAATATTGATTATCTCTGAAGGATTAGTCCATGACTAAATGAACATAACCTGCTTTGCCTGGTTAAATCAGCAAACACTACACGTTATTGATTCCTAACATTTTGTACCAATTACTAACCAGAAAGTAACTGGTCACACATTCTGAGCTTATCTGTAGATGTTTTGGATTCATGAGAATTGCTTCATGCTAATGTGGAACTCATTTTCCCCGACACAGGCGAAATGCTTCGTTGGTCAAACAGTTTGTGGAGGTGGACATTTTGGCTTTCCCTGTGTGCTAAGAAACAAAAACTGGGAAGACCTGTAAATGAACAGGTTCAAATATTCACGCCGGTACTCTAAGTATCTTAGACTTTTGAGGATGATTCTAATAACTTGCTTAGTATTTCATCCTAGAATTTCCTTGAGGAAAACCTTAATCAGAAGCATTGTTTATGCATTCTCATTGCAAGAATGTGTATCCTTGAGTTTCAGATTCTTCCTAGGAAAGTGGTGGAGTAGCCCGAAGGTTGAACATGGCAGCCTGACCAAGACTTTTACATCATCAAGCCCACGAAGCCCTCATAAATGTCCGCCCACTGGGAAACTGTTTTGTTCTGCTGGATTAAAGAATAACCCTTAATTCTGTAGCTATTTTTAAATGACTTTCCTTTTCCTTTCCAAGGAAAAGGATCCTTCCAAATCAAGCAGATCCACTGACATTTAATGCAAAGACTACCTCTGGGGCAGAAAGAACCATCCATGATTCAGGGTCCATTATGTGGACCTCCAGGAGACTGCTAAATACTTTTCCTCCTCATACTCCAGCCATTTCCTGGGGGCTCTGGTGTGTCTTTGGAGTTCACATAGTTCTACTTCATTGTTTTAAAATATCCTTAGGATATACTGAATATGCAACTTATTTAAAAACATAAATGAATAGACCCAAATGAGTCAGAGATCATGTTTGGTTTTATAGACAATGACATCATTTTTTTGAATGAGAACATTGTAAGTTGCCCGGCTACAAATTGTAGGCTTTATTCCAGATCCTCTCCAACTACAATGAGCTTTTCCACTTAAATTATTTTCTCACCGGCAGAAGATTGACTAGAGCAATGATCCTCTGAAATACTCTGAGAAGCCTTCATGTATAAGTCTAGAAAGTACTGCAAATCCTTGCTTTTTAGGATAGATATAAATAGATGCAATTTGGTCACGTGTGCGCACATGTATGCACACATATGCACATATATGCATAAACGTGTGGTCTTTGTTGGTGGCTAAGCACATCGATGTAACTCTTTTGAAGAGAAAATGGTCACAGATAGCGAGTCTTTCATATTTTTATACTTTGACAATCCATCAACTACACTCTTAACAATTCATTCAAAGCTAAACATTTAATAGAAAAATAAATGTATGCAATGAGCGTATTTTTCCAATACTATAAATAATAAAATGTGGAATATTACAATGCACTAAATTATGCTTATGGAATCCATATAGGAGAATAGAAATTAATACATAGTGTTCCAAGAAAAGAGAAGATATGCTACTGATTTCAACTATATTAAATTATGTATATATGTTACATATGTATATAAAATATATATTAGCATACCGAGTGAAACTTGTTCTCTTTGGCTGGTAAAATTACATTAAGCATTTTTTGGGGGAGAGAATGGAAATATATCTTTATTATGGTGATGGTCAAATGGACTGCAAAACATTCATCAAAGTCATCAAATTGTATAGCTAAAATTAGTGGATTCATTTTATGGAAACTTATATATCTTTTTTTTTTCCCCAAATGGAAACTTATATTTCAATGAAACCGATTAAAATGTACTTGATGAAAAAGATATATATGTGTACTTACGTATATACTTGATATATATATGTATTATTTTTGTGTGTATGTATAATTGATATTAATTTATTTTCATTTTTTATTAAGTTCAATTAACCAACATATATCACATCATTAGTTTTGGATTTAGTATTCAATGATTCATTAGTTGCATGAAACATTGGGTGATGGGCATTACGGGGGGCACGCGATCTGATGAGCATTGCGTGTTACACAATAAGCATTTAAAACATAGTATCTCATTTTGTTTTCAGTTAAATTCATTAATTTGAAAAAGTAAGTGTTAAAACACTGGTATTTTGCAGCTAAACATTATTATGAAACAAATAAATTTAAAAACACTAAAAAAAACCCCCAGCATCGTTGCATTTTAATTATAACATGGCCATTAGGGTCACTCAAAGTTTTCTGGAAATTGGTCTGTGTAAAAATCATTCGATGGAAAGTAAAATAAAAGGACACCATCGTCTGCGGGAAGATGAGCTTTGAGGTGCTGGGGGGGCAGGGGAGCCCTGATTCCTGTCTTCCCAGAGCGGTGCTTTCAGATTCGGACACTTCGGTTTGCCTGCCCGTGGGACTCCGCGCCGTGAGTCTCAAGTCAGGGAGTGTCAGCAATCCAGCACCGGCAGCAGGACCCCAGTGTGCCGGCTGTCCCCGAGGCCCATCCCAGACTGCACTGTCCAGAGGGAGACCATGCACACAGGGGCAATTAGCTCAGGGTGTTAGAGAAACACTCAGAGTGGCCTCTTTACAAGAATCCGAACATGCCTACTGGAGGTGTTGCAGGGGCTTGGGAAGATTTTGAAAAGTAAGCAGATCCTAGATTCGAGCAAGGGAACCCCTTTAAAGAGACAGATTCCCGTTTCCACTGTCAGGAAACCCAGCTGCCTCTGTTATTAAGGGAAAGAGTAAGTTACAAAAGCCAGTCGGGATCAAAACCGCTTTCCTCCCACAGTGGGGAGCCTAGGTGTCCTGTGACGATCGATCGGGCAATGCCAATCCCCCTGGGGGGCTGGGAGAAGCTGAGCAAAAGGATCAGATTTTGATTTACTAAGGAGGAGCCCGAAACCTTCCCTGCCTGCTAACACACAATGGCCCCACGAGTCTGAGGGAAAGATGGGTCTCAACTTGTCCCACACTAGGGACCAAATCAAACCCCTGGTGATTTCTATCGGCTGTCAGGAGCGGGCAGATATTTTTGCATGACCAGGCAGGAAATCAGGCTATTAAATTACAGCCTTTCTGTGAGGAGCCCTGTCATTCTCATCCCCATTCCTACAGATGTCCTATCAAAGGAAGTCATTGTGACCATTTATCTTGCCAAACTTAAAATACCTTCTCCAGAACTAATTTTTCCCTCAGTACTCGAGGTCTTTGTACTCTCTGTCTTGCTTCCCTGATCTCGTATGGATCTGAGATTAATTTGCACTAGCTAGGAGTTCAACAACAAAATCAATTTCAATTGGGTCAGACGGGGTCACTCCGGGCTCGGCAGTGTGAGGCAAGAAATAGATGGTTATCATTCTAGAAGCACAATGCTGAGGTCCGGTATGAAGAGAGAGAAGCAGCACATTCCCAGAAAGGCAGGAAATAATTCTTTCCAAAGCACCAGAAACAAATAGGAATTGGGCTTATTTTCCACCAGAGTTTCCAGAAACCATACATAAGCAGGTACACTATGCCCTTGAGGAAGCGGAGAAAATTAGCAGATGAGATGGGACACACCGTCCGTAGGTCTGTGTCACGACCATTGGCCCCCTCACTGGTAGAGACACTCCCGTCTCTACGGGTAGAGTCTCCCGTCCTTTCAGCTACTCGCATGGGTAAAGTAAGAGCGTATGTTTTCTCTAAAGGAATGTTCTCTGGTGTTGCACACAAAGCATCTTAAGCTAGGACTTCAGAGCAAACCTCCTAAAAATAAGACCAAACAATGGTTGGATTTATGTCTCCCTATCATTGAACTGTACCGTCAGTGGAAAAGGCACTCAGTGAGTAAATTAAAACAAAGTCATGCATGTCACTGGTTTTTAGCATTTTACTTGGTCATCAAGGTAAAAAAAAAAAAAGTCAAGAATAACAAGATTTCCTCTGTGTCTTCTTTAAAAATGTTAAAACCTGTAATGGTTCCTGACAGTTTAATGACTATAAAAATGTACCAGTGTCATGGAAAATATTCCTTTTTACTCTTTACCTTTCTTAACTCAAAATGGATTAGTGGACGCCAGTTGTGTAGAAATACCCTGCGGTGGGTATTTAGAGCAATGAAGAGAAAAATGAACCATGGGTCTTGTTCTCAGGGAGCTGTGTCAGAACGATCCCACACCTAAGAAATGGGGGATTCATAAAGTAAGATTATTTTCAATTGAAAAAAGATGATGCGTTTGTTGTATAGAATTATTATTGTAGGTAGCCATATGTATCATTTTGCTTGATGGCCATAGTGGGAAATGTTGTATGTAACCGGTTTCGGTTGCACAAATCAAAATCCACCCATCCCACCTAGTGTGAGCACAAGGATTTATTCTAGGCTACCGAGTGTCAGAAGGACTGAGGTTGTAGGGTGGACCGGACAACACACAGACGTGAGTCATCGAGGGAGCCCCTGGTCCTGCCGCACTCAGGATCCCAAGACCGATGCCGACAGCCACGGTGCGGCCAACAGCTCCCAGACACACCCGCGGAATGGGGGTCTCGTCCCCTTGGATCCATCGGCAAATCCAACATTCCAGTTCATTCCAATCAGCAGAACTCAGGTGTGTCTGCAACCTCCGTTTCGACTAGTCTGAAAATTCCAGTTTTTTTCTTTCCAGCCTCTATACTCTTGAAGGGGGTTGGATCAGCCAACCAGCAGTATCTTCCACAGTGGGTATCGTTCCGTTTTTCGCAGAAGGGACCACATTTGGGGAAGGCCTAAATAAAGCAAATACACTGTGTCGCCCCCAAATAGCAGGGCCACGTGTCCAACATCAGCCCAAAGCCCCACCCCAGTCCAGTTTGCTGCCCGGTGTGCCGACAGAGCAAACGCGGAGACGGCGGGCCCAGACGAGGACGTCTGTGGGTTCAGGGGGGAGGGCTCGGGCTCTCACTGCGGAGGAGGGCAAGGCCTCCGGCTGAGAATCGCAGAGGCGTTCGGACCGGTGCAGCGATTGGATGCGTTCTTCCAAAGCTAAGCAGAATCTACGCAGGAGGGTGAGAAGGAGAGCCCACTCAGGGAGGAAAGGAGAGGAGAGCCGCGTCAGGGCGCAGAGGCCCATCGTCCCCTGGGATGAGGCGCGTGTCTTGTTGCCGTAAAGGCAGACGAGGAGGAGGGAAGGGGACGAGGTGCCGAAACGTGCGGCCCTCGTGCTGCTGGGCTTCGGTCCCTGGCTCTGTTGGAGCGCCAGCGCCAGAGCGTGTCGTGAGAGGCTGGGGGGCAGCCTCAGGTGGGTGCCTCGGGATGATCAGTCTCTCGGTCTGTGCTCCTGGTGCTCCTGATGATGGAATATGGTTTTTCCATAAAACGTGCTTACAGTGAATCAGAGTTGGCGGCTGAGCAGGTGACCACGCCCGGACCCGTCTCCCAGCCGACCCGGACGTGTGGAAGGTGCTTGTGGTGCCACAAGGTCAGGCTCTATGGGGCAGGCCCAGAGCGCGGTCTGATGTCAGAGTGACAGCCGTCTGCTGTGCGCAGAGCCCTCGGCTCTCTCCACTTCCGCGATGGTGTAAAATGCAGAGAAGGGAGCCTCTGGAATTCGCGCAAGGGAGGCAACGATCGAGCAAGAGTGAGACGTGACTACAGTGAATACATTTATGAATTTCTTCATGAAAAAAAAACCCTAAAGGGCTGTAGTCTTGTATTTGGCGAATTATAAAAATGAGGTGCAGAGAGAGTCCACACAGGGCCTCGCTAACCTAACGCACACGCAACCCTCTGTTTCCCGTGGCCCGAGGGGAGGGGGTTCGGGAACCAGGGGGAATCCAGTCCTTCGGAGGCCAGCCCCAGACAGCGCGGTCCCAGAGCCGAGTTGCTGCCTCCTGATGAGTATGAATTTTGCCCAAGAAAATTCTTCAGGGAGGCAGCAAAAAGGAAGCGGACCCCCTAGATAAGAGAGGTATTGTTCTGGTAGGCACAGAATTCGTGTGCGGGCATGTTGTTATAGTAGAGACATATACACACAGGCACACACAGGCAGGTGCACACACAGGCACACATAGACAGGCATATATACACATGCATACACACACATACACACACATGCACACACTGGCAGGTGCATACACATGCACACACAGATAGGCACACGCACATACACACAGAGACAGGCACACACACATGCACACACATACAGACAAACACACACATGCACACACATGCACACACACACAAGCAAACACACACATGCACACATAGGCACACATACACACACACATGCACACACTGGCAGGTGCACACGCATACACACACAGACAGGCACACACACATGCACACACAGGCAGGTGCACACACATGCACACACAGAGAGGCACGCACACACATTTCTACATGTTGGCACACACCAAACACCTGAGCTAGTAATACATTGAACAAAAAGCCCGAGCCCGGAACTTGTCCTGGGCACCGTGTGTTTACAAAAGGCAGGGAGAGACCCTCCCCGCAGGAGATGGTCCCCGGGGCTCGGCTTGGGGAAGTGGCATTTCTGCTGCGGCCATGTGACTATCCTAGGCCTAGTGGGGAGACCAAGTTTAACGTGAGAAGGAAAAATGAGAGTGCTTTCTTACAGAAATGGTGTCGGATGAGCACAGGTGATACTTTTCCCGACTGTAACAGGCCTTTCAGAATGCGCGCTGTGACAGCAGAAGTTTGCCATGTACGACAACCTCGCCACCTTCCCGGGACCCAGGTAACTCTTGGCTTTGCTAACTGTGCTGCTGGCCCAGAGGGTGCACACAGGGGGGACTGAGACGGTTGAATGCTGTCTGTTAGGGACATGGAGAGAGGAGGAAAGCCCCAAGGCACCGCGTGAGGATTGGGGAAGGGAGAGGGACAGATGTCCGGGACCTTGGGAGAACTTCGGTAAAACAAAAGAGAGGTGTGAAAGGATTTTATAGTTTAAAATTTATTTCAAACATAAGTTCTTCTTCCCTCCCTCCCCCCAGGTCTTAAACGACACGCACACTCACACACTCGCGCTCAGGGACTAGCCGAGGTGGATGTCGTCGACGTCCCTTACCTCTCACACGGTAGATGCGTTCAGGCAGAAACGCCTGGACGTCCCCCCCCCCCGCACCCCCCCACCCGGGGCCACGGAGAAGCTCGAGGGTGTGGTGCTGCCCTCCGGCTTCCCCTCTCAATTGGGGCGCACGCTGACAAAACGTCCCCCCTCTAGGAAGCAAATACGGTGCATGATTCGAACATGCTAAGGCATACACACGTGTACATACATGTGCACACATACGCACACAAACACACCCATATATCGTTTCAACAAAGCTTGTCATCCAAACACAGCAGCACTTTTTCACATTAAATACGTGGAATTTTTGAAATGATCTGGGTTGGCAGGAGAGCAGAGGAAGCCGGCACCCCACACGCTGCTGATGGGAAGGCGAAGGTCTTTTTGGAAGCTCGTGTGATACCCTGTTTAGAAGCATTAATCATAACTAGCACACGGATCTTCTGTTACTGGCATTCTATCCTAAGGATAAATAAGTATTTACCTATAGATCTACCTACCAGGATATTCACTGCAACTCTGTTCATAATAATGAGATTTGAACGCAAAATATTTAATCGTGGAGATTTGGTCGTGCATACCTAAAATGGGATATTAAGCAGCTATTGAGGATTATATTATATTTATCAATGCAGTCACATATAAAGATATGGAATGAAATAAAAATAAGGCTTATACAAGAGTTGTACACTATGAACCCATTTATGTAACTTGGGCACAGAGATCAAGAGTAGTAGTTATCATAATAGCTGTAATTATTTCTGAGGTGGAGAGAATACAGGTGATTTTTATCGACATTTCACTTGCGTGTGTTTTCAGATTTTTTACTATTAACGAGTATATTGATGTCTGGCTATGATGGGCGTATGTCATCGCTCCGCCCTGTGTATGAGCACTCCGCTATTTGCACCTCCTCAACGTTCTCTTTTCTTTGACATGCAGTCACCTTCAGAACCTGGTCAGAACTTAAAAAAAATCTTAATGACAGTTTATGACATTACATTCCTAGCAATGAAATGTTAGTATGAGACAAATCCCAGATAGGGCTAGGAAACCAAGATGAGTACCTCGCCAGAGTAAAGGGTAAATTGTCAAGGGCCGTCATTAAAAATGGGGGATTGTTGCCTGTCCTAATTCGCAAAAAAAAGTGACGTTACTAATCCCCTGAAATTCTCATTTGGGGGCCTTTCCTGTCATATGCAAGAAACTTCTAATATGTGTGCATAGGCATGTCTATTTTTTTCTACTACCTCTTTGGTCGACCCATCCCCTTGCTCAGCAGCCCCCACTTCAGCTAAGATGATGATGACTTGGGTGTAAAGTTTTTACTACAAAGACTAAGGACATGTGACACTTTGTCTAGATAAAGTGTCGTTGAGACAGTGCCATGTGGGGACGAATCCAAGGACCCCGGGTTCGGGTCCCAACTGTGCTCTCTCCTCTGCCTGATTCCGAGACTCTGACTTCAGTGGGCTGAGACCCTGGGGTGTTGGGGTCAGGGTCAACTGAAGTCTCATGAGAAACTGACAAATATAAAAATGTATCTGTGTATTTAATATTTCATGAGTAATGGATTTGATAAATAATAGATAATGTAGGTATTAAATATGTGATGATCCTACGAATATTATCTCTAATAAACCTCCGTGCCCTTACTTGGAAATGCAGGCTACTTCACAACATAGCTCCTGCTCACTCACCGACTCATCCGAACAGGCATAAAATAGAGGCGATGGGACGGACGGGCTCTGTGAGCGTGAGGTCCAGCGCAAATGGGGGGAAGGACAAAGGGAAATTTTCCGACCTGACGCATGAAGCAAAATCATCCCCATGGTCATTGTCGTATGAATATGTGTAGCCATATATGTTAGTGCCAAGAACTGTTGTCCCTATCTCCCCCAGATGAACTTCGACACTCCGTACAGCAGTCCTGGAGCGGACAGACCTTCGTATTGTCTGTGAAGAAATGGAGCCGCGTTACACATCCAGGAATGGGTCCTGGGCCACCATCTTTGGCCCCCTCCTCTTGCTTAGAGTTACTCTAAGGAGACCCCAGGGAAAGAGAGAGTTTTCTTCCTGCGCTGCTGTCATTGGATCGCGGGTTCTTGTGACTTTACAGAACACAAGAACACTCTGATGAAAATGGGAGGGAGAGTCTCTATTCCCTTCAGGAAAGATCTAGATTTGGGTGGACCTAACTTTGAAAGAGGAGCCCTGCCTCTTATTAACTTTGTCGTTTGGGGCACTTTTTTTGTGCCCAAACCCAAGAGCTCTTCTCACTCGTTTGTGTCACCTCTCCCACCGACGCACAGATCAGGGAGCCTGCAGGACCTTCACCGCTAGCAGCAGTAATGGGATTTGGCTGTAATACGGAAGAGCCCCATAGTTTGGCATTTCTTTCCTGAACTTAATGCTCTTTTAATTCTTTTTCTCATAGACTTGAAAAATTGGTGTCTCATGAGATGCTTTACCCATAGTCAAGATTCAGTCCTCCATTAAACCACAATACTTCTACATCATTACTCGTTGCCATAAACAACAAAACCCACATTTACATACGTGTATCATGCCATCCACTTGGAAATAATTGATAGGAAAAAATGGAATACTCCTGAATCGATAAAGTCTTCAAGAATATATTGGCATTCTGAATATATCCCCAGCATTCTAAAATAGCCTGGAAGGATACGATGCCGTCACTATGATAAAAATATACATATTTTTTTCTTTTTAATATGTGATTTTATGAAGTCGTAATTTTTGTTCTCTGTCATAGTCACTGAGGGCGCCTATCATAATGTAATCCTGTCTTCAACACAGGCTTTAAAACTCTAAACTGAAAAAGTTTAGCAGGATCGTGCATAAGGGGTATGACAGTGTGCTGGTCTTCAGAAAAAGCGTACAGAAAAGCATACGGGACATCTCCCGTCCTCTGGGTCCCTGCCGACGCCTCGCTGAGGGCATGCGAGCTCTGGACCGGGGCCTGAGCTCAATGGTGGCCCCCAGCTAACGACGACCTAACACAAGGTTCGCTGGTCCTATGCTTCTAAACAGACCCAAATGAAACCGCATTATTATACTGTTAGCAATACTACGACTTCTGAGAAAATTAAGTGTTTTGTTACTACTGGAACACACTGGCAATTAGTCGACGTGCTTGATTTAAAATTTTAATATGCTTATTCGGTGTTAATATTGTATGATATTATCCTACACGGTTTTGCAATAGAACAATACCTTGAGGCAGAAATGATTGACGGATAAACAGTAAAGCACTGCGTAAGTAGAAACAGCGTGTGTTTGGTCGTCTGACTTAGAAGAGGCACAGCCCTAAAAAACACGCTTGCCTCCAGGAGAAACAACTTCAGCCGGTGAAAAATTAGTAGATGGAGTGGCTGGAAAAAGTTGTTTTTGTTTTTTTTTTTGAGTTAGCCACGTGAGAATAAAGAGGAAGATGTGCCGGAGGGAAGAGGCCCGCCACAGAGAGCACCGTGTGCCCCACTCACCGCGCCAGCCAGGGCTCGCGGCCGGAAGCCCGGAAGAAGCAGTGGCAGGGTTGTCGCTCTTCCAAAGTTGTATTTGAGACGCATGGACTCAGGTCTCTGTCCCACAGTGATGAAGCCAGCATTGGCAGAGCAAAACACGCATCCCCTCGCTTGGGAGCCTCTCCGTCTGACTGTAGGGAATCCAAAGTAAGAGTGAAACCCTAAATCACTGTCACGATATTCCCAGAAATTCGTTTACTCGTGGCCCCTAATCCTTTGACCCAGTACGACCCAAACTGGATGAGCAGCTCGACGTGAATGCTTTGCCCCCTCGGGAGCACGGGTGGTGTGGCCGGAGAAGCGGGTCTCTCCTAGGGACGGGGTCCTTCGGCTGAGCAGGGAGCAAAGTCTTGGGGCAGATCCAGCCTGATGAAGCTGCTTCTTGGGGTGTCATTTCAGGACAGGAAAGGGCTGCCATTGGGACACTCCACGGTTGCTCAGTGGAGCTCGTGGGCGGTGAGGTGGCCATCTTGACCCAGGGGCTGGGGTTGGGGCCGCCACGCTGGGGCCAGAGTCGCCCCCCCCCCCTGCAATACCTCAGACCGGCTTCCTCCTCACATCCAAGGACCTGGAAAAGCACAACCATAGCAGATGGCAAAGAAAAGAAGGAATTCAAGAAGTCTGAATAATGCCGAAAAATACTTCAAGCTTTGCAAGGCAACTTTTATCAGCACAGAGAACAAAAGTCAACCCCAGCGCAAAAACAAACCAAAATGGAAACAGTCATAGCCATAGACCTGTGAACTCAGGGAGATGTGCAGTGGGAGGAAAGCATGCATTTACTCCTCAGGTACAATGGCCAAGGGCTTGGCGAGGTGCCCCACATAAGTAGACCCAATTTATTACAACTCTTGCGCCAGAGTTATCCCTGTTTTAATGAAGGAAAAACCATGGTGACCAAACCCTTGGTAGAGAGTTCTTCTCGAAGAGCAGAACGGAATGCCGCAGAGCCTTGGGACTGGAGCTCGGAGCCCGGCATTTCGTCCCACCCGTTCTCAGCTGCGTCTGCTTCCGTTGCTGTGCCTAAAAACAGGAGAAACCCGCTTGGTATTTCCATGCAAAAAATATGCCAATGATTACATGTTATGATGCACATATACAGTCATCTGAAAAGCAGAAAACACAGGATCGACCTGTCTCTTTTTACTTCATTTGTTATAGTTAAACATATATATAACATGAAATTGCCATTTGAGCCATTTTTAAGCGTACGGTTCAGTGAGATTACTTTCATTCACAATCCTCCATTTCCTTTTGTGGCCCGTGAGGTTGCTGTTAGAGGCACGGTCCATAGAGTGAACAAAAACATGATTATCTAATTTGGGCTTCGGGACAGGAAATGATCAATTGTTGAAAGGGATCATTTTCAGAAAAGATGATAGAATGCTTTTTCCCAAAATTAGATGTGTAGGGCTCTTCAAAAGTCACGTAGTTCAACTGAGGTATAAACAGATTAAATGTCTTGCCGAAGCCACACATGTAGGTGATAGCAGATTCTGCAAGGAAGTTTTATGAGCTAAAATTTCAGCAAGACCCATAATTTACGTACTTGTGGGAACACCACGAGTTATTTATAAGTTAGTGGCAATGAATGGACTTCGCACCAGTGATGGGTGATGACCTTGACTCAAGGTCAAGACACAGGAGTTTAGACACAGGACTTTTCTTTGAAAAGAACAGTATAACGTGTCTACAGTAATAACTTCACCATTAGTAGGGCTTTTTTAGAAAATGCTTCTAGCTTTTCAACAGTCTGATTCTGATACTAAAGCATCACGTTCGTGTCAGTGTTTTAACTTTCCTGGAACTTTGGTTAGCTGTTTTTTCTCAATGCCAAGGCCAGCTTTATAAGGTGAATCCTATGAAGTCCCACGGGATCCCCCACTCAGAGGGACGCCAGGTTTCATCAAGCTCTGCTGTCCTGGAATTCTTGACGATGGAATGTCTGGGCTTGTGTTTTGCAAGTGGAGCCCCGGGGACCAGTGTGGCAGGCAGCCGATCAGAGGAGAGACGAACAGTGGGCTTTGCCTCTGTGTCTTGCCGCCCCTTTCTCAGGAAGTGCTGGGGATGCGACCGTGAGCTCAGGATTCTGGAGAACGTGGGATGTGAGGTGTGGGATTTCGGTGAGACTCAAATCGATACGGACCGAGCATGTTAGGTGTGAGTGCGTGGGGTGACTAGCAGCCCGGGCGGCCACGCTCTCTGTGAAACCAGAATTTGCTGAAACAGGTAGGAGTAGTGTGTTTTATTTGCACGGAAACACGAAAACGAATGAGGGGACAATTTGGAATCTCATACATTTGTGCTTGTCCCTTAGAATCAGCACCTTTATATCATCGCATTTAACATTTCACCACATCAGCTTGGACACAGCTTGGAGCAAAGCCAGCTGCACAGTTGCAGAAAAACGTGAATTAAATTTAACATGTCGAACATTAATAAGAACAAGCAAAGTATTTACTCTAAATCTGATTTTTTTTTAATGAACACGGTTTCAAATTTTTATCATTCTCCGAAACTACCTCCCATATAAATGCAATCTACCCCCTCATTTAGTGATGAGCGGGGCCTTTTATAGGTCTGTCTGGGGACCTGTCCCAAGGTCCTGCCACCTTCTGTTGTCTGTGGACCAGTCTCACTTTCGTCGTCTCTTTGTGCCGACGAGATGAATACTCATTTCATACTTTGCTCTCAGGCACCCCTTCTCCGCTTTTAGCCTCAGTCTAAGCACAACTATCTCTGCAAAGTTTTGTATAGGAGTTATTTTTTTAATGCACTAAAATAAGTGCTTAACTTAAATTTAAAAAGAAAGGTGCATAAGGCTATGTGTGGTGTGTAACTTTAAGAAATCCTTTTCCATTTGATTCCATGTGACTTTTTTTTTTCCATTTATTTATTTGACAGACAGAGAGAGATCACAAGTGGGCAGAGAGGCAGGCAGAGAGAGAGAGGGGGAAGCAGGCTCCCTGCCGAGCAGAGAGCCCGATGCGGGGCTCGATCCCAGGACCCTGAGATCATGACCTGAGCCGAAGGCAGAGTCTTAACCCACTGAGCCACCCAGGCACCCCTCCATGTGACTATTTGCTTATGGTGGACAGAAATAAAAAATAGTTTGCCGACTTTTTAACTGTGTATTTTGTTAAAACTAAAAAACTAAAAAAAATTCTTAAAAAAGTTGGTTTGTAGCACTTGGCAACACACCCCATAATTAATTTAAAATCTGATGATTATTCTTACACAAAGCATTTTATGTTGATGATTTATTCAGAGGATGTCTCCACGGCAGTGACTGTGAACAACAGGAGGGAGATGCTACCCAGGGCTGGACCCGCCCCTGGCCTCCACGGGGACCTCCCCTCCCGTTGGCTCTCTCCAGCGCCTCCTGTTGGCACTTTTCCTTGTCTGCCTTCTTACTCTGTGGGGATTCTCTCTACCCCCCACCCCCAACCGCATATATCAAGGAAAGCATCCTTCCCTCTTCCTCAAACTGAGTTTTGCGGGCCATTTATCTCATGGACGACAGCTCTTCGGGAAGATTTTCCGTGGCCTTGACCTGAAACCTTCCTTAAATATTTACCCCATGGTCCTTACTTCGGTTGGGAAGAGGGGAGGGCAGAGGAAGCAGAATCGCTTCATTCCACTCTAGCTTTTCAACTGTCAAATAGGATTACGTGCCCCGCCCCCGCCAGCGTCCTCCAGGTTAAGTGTCTCCTTGGCTCCTCTCAGAGGGCAAGCTAATCAATCCTTTGCTTCCGTACTCCGAGCACACTCACATCTCAGCAGTGGGAAAAAAGCTTTTCTCCTGGTTCTACGAAAATGCTGTCATCATCGTCAAACTGGCTTTAGAAATGGGTCAGTTTTGCAAATACATAAAATAGTTTGCATGTGGCTTACCACAAGCCAGCCCCGGCTGTGATTTACAGAGTAACCCGGAGTGGCTAGCCGGCCAGCCCCTGCTGGCTCCTGCTTTGGGGAGAACGGTGATCTAATGAAATCTGTGGACATGGTATCAGCTAATTCAGGCGGAATCGTGACCTTACTCAAAGCAAATGCAAATGCATTTTTTTTCCACTAATACCAAACACATGCTTTGCGTGCAGCTAGAAAAGTGGTTTTTGCAAAGCCCCCGTATGCCCGTGGTGAGTTCATGCTGACGATACGCAAGCACGTTCTTCCACAGTCACGTTTTCCTGCCTTAGATAGGCTTCTCTCCTTTTATTTAAAATGACCCAACTCAAAGCTTTAAGGGTAACTGGAAGATGAACAATTTCACTCTTCATTAATTGGCAATTCAGCATTTCGTTGGAATATTCAGCTGTACACGGAGACACCTTTATCTGCCGTATGAATTCACGGTTTTCATAAACTGGAAGCATTTCTGCTGCTGTGCTAATCCACAGAGGAAAGCACTTTTTCGGAACAAAGGAGTTCAACCAGAGGCCAATCCTGGAATACACGAGAGGAGGAGAGAAAGAGCCGAGGAGGAAATCTTGCTGTTCCATTGGAGAGAAATAAAAATAGCTATGAATGTTATCATTTTCAAATCGGTGCTGGAAACTAGGAGAC
>CM052885.1:1900117-1917071 GCA_028534135.1 Potos flavus
CCTTCCCTTCCCTTCCCTTCTCTTCTCTTTTTGATGACTGATCATATTTATTTGTTACTATTAGAAAATCTCATTTTGACTCAGGCTACGAGGTAGGAGTTCTGCAAGGGGACAGCCTCGGTCTCTTGGCCGAAAGCATATTCTGCAGCCTCTTCCTGATTTTTCTTCAGGCTTTCTTCTCTCAGGCCTCACCTTTGCAGGTTTATCTAGAAGGGAGCCAGGAATCCCGGGCATGTCTGTCAAATTGTAGGGGCGATGGTGTGGGGTGAGGGGGAAGAGCGGTTCACCCACCCAGGCCATCCTAAGTACTGTTTTCCAATCACAGAAGAGGAGCTGTGCTTGTTGCTTACCATGACAATGGAACATCTGTCTTTTTTGTTTCATTCTGGCAATTTGAGATTCTCAGCACAGTCCCCTCCTTCCAAAATGACAGCTGATACTTAGAGCCTCTCTCCTCCGAGAGAATGAAAGACAGAGCACCCGAAAGGGGAGCTTCCCACATTTCTCAAGCCATCGTCTGTACCCTGGGTCCCCTTGCACATGCTACCGGGGGCCTGTGGTAGGAGGCATGTGTAGATATATACATATCGCACATCTGCAATAAAGGGAAGAATTTGGGATGAGGATTAAGATACTGCCGTGGGGACCCTGGAGAGCTGCAGCGTCTAGAGTCCAGGGACTCATGGAAACTCGGCCGCTTTAGGGGAAACAATGAAAACTGGACACACTTGACAAAAGGAGTCGTTAATTTGAGTGACAGCACAGAGACACGGTAGTTGAGAAGTATGCTGAGGCGATGGGAGCCCGGCGAGCCATGGGAGGGGGCCAGTAGTGGCACGAAGCACCACTTCTCCACAGGAAGACACTCCGCTGCCCCTTCCCAGGCAGCCAGCAGCTCAGAGCTCGGCAGGGAGGTGGCTTCTGAGGGCATGGCCACAGTGTCCACACGTCCGTGATTGAGTGCCACAAGCCAAGTGTCTACGCTGTTGACCTCAACTTGATTGCTCTCCCAAGACTTTCCCCACGTTCATTTGTTTTGATTTCAACATCAAGTTTTGTGTCTCATCTACTCACAAACCTGAAAAAAAAAATTAACTTATTGTATCCAAACAAGCTTGATTACCATGCACAAATTGTATACTCTCTGAGCCTGCTGTTGGATGTGTTACTGGTTTGGATATTTGTATGGAAACTTACTGTTTTATTTTTTTGTCAAATTCCAGTCCTGTGGGAAGACTTGCCACAGATCTCTGCAATACTCTGCATGAACTGGCAAATGTCTCCTATAGTCAGGTTGGTGTCCGAGATCCCATTAGAAGGTTAAATCACAATTTTACTGGATGCCCTCCAGCAACCAAAATTTTCTTTCTTTTCATTTTGTTCTGATGATGGTTATAACCATTGCTTCAAGCTCCCTTTTTCTGTTGAAGGCCATGCTTTTTCTCCTCTGCGTCAGGAGTTGACGTGACTAATATCAATTAACAGTCCCCAAATGCTTCCTAAATAATTATTCTCTCGTTATGCCAAAAACAGGCCAATAATCTGCCAGAAGACACAATAATATCCATGCAGGAGTAAAACAAAAAAAACATATAGAAAGCAGAATTACTGGGGAGTGTAACTCTGGGGTCAGACTGACAGCTCAAATAACCGGTGTTCACGCGTGTGACTGTGCACGGCTGTGACTTGGGTTTATGTTCACCTTCCTCTCGCAGGGGGAAGGCAGTCTGGAGCCCATGCTCAGTGTGGTGTGCACGCTGGGAGCACGGGTGCCTTTGTTCCCAAATCACTGTGTTATGGTGGTATACAGAAAGGTCTTTCGGGGCAGATCCCTGCCACGGGGTCACTCATCCTCTTTCTTAAGGTGTACACTGCAGAGTCTTTTCCACGTTCTCCCACGACGGAGTCTGCGAGGCAGAGCCCGGCGGAGGTGGGGAGGCGAGCCAGGCTGGCAGCGTTCCAGCACACAGACCGAGCAGAGCAGTGCCGCTGAGCAACGGCGTGTTGCTCCTGCCGCCTTGACAGCTGCTGAAAGACTTTCTATTATTATCCTACTTTAGAGAAATCACAGCATAATGAATCACTAACTTGCTGTGCGGTAGCGATGCGTGAACTACTGCGGAGGCAACTGTATGTTCAGCAACATCTGGATTCCAGGTGTGAATGTGTGTGCCTGCATCACCCTCTCTTCGATGTCTGGAGAAGCATGTCCCACGTCCAGTGTCCCCGGAAGGTTGAGGACAGTGAGACAGGAAAACACACCCTGTGTTCTGAGACCCACATCACGCAACCTTTAAGATCTCAGGAGAAGGGAAACACATCTGAAAACTCAAGTGACATTTTTAAAATTTAAAACGAACCTGGAAATGGATGATTTTGCTGTTGATGTCACATCCTTCCAGGTACACTGTTCAGTCTACTGATGGAGACAGCCCACTTTTTGTTCAAAAGCCCAGCTGAGGGGACAAAAGCTGAAAGCTAAGACTCTGCTCACTGGAAAATGCATGTGGCATGTGCACACATTCTGTGTGGACTTTCAGGTTGTTCAGAATCTTTCTGATTTTCTGGTTATTCAAATCCTTCTTCCATAGATCGAAAAACATTGGGCACTGACTGTAACTTAACAGACGTCCAGGGGCGCCTGGGTGGCTCAGTGGGTTAAAGCCTCTGCCTTCGGCTCAGGTCATGATCTCAGGGTCCTGGGATCGAGCCCCACATCAGGCTCTCTGCTCAGCTGGGAGCCTGCTTCCCCCTCTCTCTCTGCCTGCCTCTCTGCCTACTTGTGATCTCTCTCTCTCAAATAAATAAATAAAATCTATAAAAAACCAAAAAAACAGATGTCCAACTAGAAGTTACGGCAGAGCAAGACCTCTCACTCTGGGTTCCTGGATCCCTCGATGCCTCCAGCACAGAGACAGTGTGGGAAGTGTGTGTGTGCATGAAAGAGAGCAGACGGCCAGTGTGCTCCACCATGGGCTACAATTGCCTCCGGGAAGGCTCAGTGGACATTCTTGTCACCCTTTATTCTGCGTGTGGACAGGGAGAAAGATGGGCTGGGCTCTGAAAACATAACTGGACAATTCCCTCGTGGCACCTTCTCATCCAGTGGTTATTCTTTAAAAGGATAGAATCCAGAGGAAGAAAAAAGGTGTAGAGAAATGTCCAGTGGTGAGAAAGATCGCCTTTGGACACAGACAATGAAAATATTTTATGCAGCCTACAATCCAAAGCCCGTGTAACACAGAGACTGCCACCAGTGTGTTTCCCTTTGTCTTCAGTTCAGAAGCACCTTTTGTGATTTCTACAAGTGTCTCTTCCTCATCTCTCATTTCCCCTTTAGATTCAGAATGCAATCAATAGTTTTTGTTTTTGTTTTGAGATTCGTACTAAGTTGGAAAGCAAATGAGCATGTGTCTGTTGACTTGGAGAGACCTGCCTACTCTTCAGCGAAGGGACCAGCACTCCTCCAGAAAACACAAGCAAGTGTTCGGTATCTGAGACATTCTGTGGGGATGGTTGTCTCCCCCGCCTCCTCTGTGCAGAATCCATTCCTTGTGAAGGAATTCCATTCCTTGTGAAGCTCCTTTATTGTTCTTTCTAAAGTCTAGTTCCAGACATGCCGCCCCCTGCCACTATTCCAAAATCTATAATAATTACATGTTTCTATCAAATAAAGCCCGAATGCATCAGTCGGCACCTGGTCCCCTTCCCAATACAAGGTAGATTTGTGCAAGTCTCACACCTTGTTAGCACCACATGGATCAATATCTCAGACAAACTGGCCATGCCCTCAAGAAATTAAGCTTTGCCATATTTTCTCTATGTGAAATTTCCTCTTTCCTCCTTCCTCTCTCCTTCTCCTCACTGTCCCTCAAATTGCTATTTACCCTTTAAGATTCATTTCAAAGCCTATCTCAAAAACCCCATGAAGTATTCCTGGTATCTTAAGCAAGCAGGATGTCTTCCTCTTTTGAAACTACTTGTAGATATCTGCGTCCATATCATCTGTTTCCATAATCTGTATATCTGCCAGGACGATCACACCCCTGTCCTGGGACAGGTAACGTAGCTGCCTTGCCCACATGTATGTCTCCTGTAGAATTTAACTTAGCGCACTGACCCTACAACTAGTGCATCACTTGTTTACACAGCATTCTCTCACTTAATCCCCATTACTACCCTGGAAGGTCGGTATTCCTAGTAGCACTTTGTCTATGAAGAGGAAGATCAATAAGGCTAAGGTAATTTATCAAAGGTGTGGTCTTCTTCAAGGGCAAGTTTGAAATTTGACCGCAGTAGTGCCTCTAAGACCTAGATGTGCTCACTCCATGGCCTTGCTCTGTCGGAAGGAATGGTTCCGGACGATGGTTCAGATGCCAAGTGCAGTGAGCAGCTTCGCTTCTACCAGATTATCCCAGGACTCTTGCAGCTTTCAGAGCCAGAAAAGTCATGGTAAGGACACACTGGATTATTGTATAGTTTCACAATAGGAACTTTGGAAGATCGTATCCTTTTAACAATTAAGGACAAATACAGCATCAAATCATGGAAATATCCATGACAAGCAACAGAGGACATTTTCCCCTGTGGTTTGGTCATCCCATGCCATCTACACATTTCCAGAAAAGTCATTGTGCCTCTCCTTTTACTGGATAAGCAGCCTCCCATGAACACATGGGAATGGTGGGAGAAGAACTCATTCAGCTCCAAAACTGCTTTGAGAGAGAAACAATAGCTCCCTTTGTTGTTTGCAATCTGTGATATTAGCAACTGGGATACAATACTTGACTTGCTCTTTTCTCCTTTTATGTCTCCCCCCTCCTCTACCTCGCTCTTCTCCCTACTCCTTCGTTCTGCCTATATGTTTATCAAATATTCAGCAAAAGTTCTCTGTGAACTTTGCAGACCTCGCTTTTCCTAAATATTGTAAGAACTACAATATGTCTGTTACTGAACAATGCTAAGAAACTGACATAAAGTCTCTGTAACCTTCACAGACTGTGAAATGTAGGTTAATGATTTCCACTTTACATTATAAGGAAATTAAAATTTCTGCTATTTTGTCAACTTATTAAATGGATTAATTTTGATTATGAATGTATTTTTGGACTAGACAATGCATTTATTGTTGGAGAATCAAATATGTCCTATGACATGTCGTGGGTTTTGCAACTGTATGTGGCTGCATTCGAAATAAGTGTCAGTATGGGGTTCCTGGGTGGCTCAGTCTGTTGAGCATCTAACTCTTGATTTCAGCTCAGATCATGATCTCAGTGTCTTGGGATGGAGTCTTTCATGGGGCTCTGTGCTCAGTGCAGAGTCTGCTTGAGATTTTCTCTCCCTCTCCTTCTGTCCCTCCCCCCTTGCTTGTGCATGCACGTGCTCTCTCTCCCTCTCTCTAAAATAAATAGATCTATAACAAACCAACAGGAAAACAGAACGAGTGTCACCACTTTCATAAAACAAATAGGACCTCAGGTTGGAAATATTCAAAGTTACTAGTGCTGATGTGATCTGGCTAACACGATTCCATTCTCTCATAAATTTTCAGGCTCACAGGTAACTGATGCACAGTGTTTTCCTCTCTTCCTCTCTTCCCCTTAGATATGGAAATAGTCCTCATCAATGAGATCAGTTGCTTTTGAAGATCTTAAGGATATGAATATAAATGATCAGAGCTTGAAGAAATGAGTATAAATGGCAGTGCACACGATTCTTTAATTTCCACCCTAGAATACAAGTAAGAAAAAACAAATGTAATCAAGACGAATCTTGAGCCAAACATTCTCACATGGTTTCACTCTACAACTGCCTTGTTGGGTGAAGAAGCTGCAGTTCCAAAAGCGAAGAAACCGACAGGTAGAATCATACCCAAGCTCTTTCTGGCCTCGCGGTAGGTGGACAGTCACACGTGTGTGTGTGTGCGGGTGCACGTGTGCACGCTCTGTGCTGCATTTCCAGGGTGAGTGACCGTCTCCCCTGGTCTGGTCCAGCTCCAGCCACCCCCTGCCCTGCCTCCAGCCCCACACCTTCCAGTGGCGGCTCCTTCCTGCAACCTCCCTGGGTGTGGCCTTCCCAGGTGCTTCTCCAATAGCTGGTCCTCGACGGTTTATAATACGTTCTCCTGATTTAAAATAAAACCAGTCATTGAGTCCTGATCGGAAGTGGAGTGCTAAGGTTCAGAAATCATCATGGCCCCTTGTCTGGGAAGAGGACAGAACTGAAGGGGGGACACGGGGACACTGTCCCTGCTGCACCTGAACCCAGCCCGCTGTGCGCACTTGGGCAAGTCATCTCCGCTGCTGGAGTCTCGCTTTCCGCTTTCACCCGAAACAAAACAAAACAAAATGGAAAACAAACAGAACAAAACAAAAACCATTCTGCTGCCTGCTTAAGCACTTTTATGAGGATCCAACTCGATTAGATGACAAGATGCAAGAGAAGGGTCCTCGCCCAGAGTGACACACTCCCTGAGCAAGTGGCAGGGTCGCGGGGACTCAGCTGACCCAGAAAGGGAGCTGCTCCCTCAGGGATTGGCAACAACCTGCTCTAGCTATTCCCCCAAGGAGACGGCCGGCCGGACGCGGAAACAGAGCCAAGAGCTCCGTGCGAGGATAAAGTGGACCCCAGAGAAGAGAGAAACAGCTTTCCAGCGATGATCAGCAAAATGCTTCTGAGTTTAACTGTTTGGAAAAGCAATTTCAGAACTATGACATAATGGTGAAGTATGATTCTCTGATGAAAAACCTATAAAACGTCTTTCCAACTGCCAGCTTTGGGATGCATTTTATAATGTTTGTGGTTGGTGATTTACTGGATAGGAAAGTATCTTTTTGTGATATAAATTTCCACGAGAGCTGTCATTCCACCAAGACCGCAGAAAAATGGTTTTTGTGGTACTGGGAAAACACAGGCACCTCAACAGAATATGGAGAAGAGTATTATGAGGCACCTGATATACTGTGAAAAATGGTCTTTTTACTGAGAATCTTTCCAGTTTTCTGGAAGCTACAACCCAGATAATTCCAGGAATATTTACTGAGGGCCTGAACATGTCAGGAGGTGTGCAAGGCCATGTGGAGGGGATGGGGCCCTTGTCACATTGTCACTGAGTGCCAGGCATGGCCATTCATCACTTCGAGGGCCCCCTGCTGCAGCAGTTTCAGACATTTAGGGCAGGTGGGATCACAGTGGGGATGCTTTTTTAAGATGTCACATGGATTCTTACTCTACTAACATGTAGAAACACCCTAACTCTTTCAAATACATTGATTTTAATTGAAGAATAAACAATGGGACCAGGTCAGGCTGCTCCCATCGGGGGATGCCTTTATGTATCCCATCCCCTGACATTGTTCATCGAGAGTTAAAATGTATGGGGGGTTACTCTCCTCTGGTAATAGCTGTCTTACTCTGCTCATTTGCTCCAACAAATACACCACGGCTTGGGGTCCTTAATAAACATTTATTTCTCAAGTTCTGGTGTCTGATCAGAGCCTTTGCTGGTTTGCAGATGGCCTTCTTCTCCTTGGTGTCCTCCCGTGGTGGGGAGCAGACAGACAGGGAGGAAGCAAGCTCTCGGGGTCTCCTAAGGGTCACTCATCCCATTCATACGGACTCTACCTCATGACCTACCGACCTCCTAAAGGCCTCACCTCCAAATACCATCATCTCAGGCGCTAGGATTTCAATCAGAATTTTGGGGAGGACATGAACATTCAGTCCATAAGAACAGTGTTCTTCAGATCTGCGCCCTAGGAACAATCTTCATGCCTTCTGGCAGGGCACTCCCAAGCTTCAGCTGGAGCCTGCTGTCTCTATCGCATGAACGATGCCTGCCTCCTGTCCTACCAGCTTGCAAAGGGGAATTTTTTGCAGCCATGTGTCCCAAGGCCGCTGGTTTGATGACCCCCAGGATTTGTCATCAAACACTAAGTCCTAGTCCTCTGGGGTCTTGGGGACTGTTGCTTGACATCTGTAACCTTTGTTTTCCCCTTTGTATAATTTATTTTAATAAATAAGGTGCGAGTGCGGTCTCTGCCAACCATGTGGTAAGTGTTCATGGTACAAAGACAGAGCATGTAGGCTAATTTATGACAAGGAAATGAAAATGTGTTGGGTGCCTTCCATGTGCTCAGTACTATGTACAATGTTATCTTCATTTCTTTTTTTTTCCAGCCGAGCAAACTGGTTCACGAATGTTAGGTAACTTGTCCAAGATCCCTCTGATAACCACTAAGTAGCTCGGAAAGCCTGGATCCCGCCCAAGTTTGAACACAAAAATTGCCATTTCCATGAAACGGTTCTCTAAAATGAATCTTCCGGTGCACACTTTGACTATGACCTTCTCTACCTCTTCAGACAAAGTAAAGCTAGATGTTGGGTATAAATTCCCAATTTTGTCTAGTGTCAGCATTATAATCCTCAAGTTAGTGAGAAAAAAAAGAAAGGAGCCACAAGCTACTGCTCTAGCTATTAAATCAGGATGATTATGAAGATGGTTTTCAGTCTATAAAAGTTACTACAGATTGGTCCTGTTAAAATCCCTATTTATTTCTCTTGCACCAGGAAAGGATAAATGGAATTGCTTTTTGCTGGAGACAGAAGATTACATTCTCATCGCGGGGTGAATACAGTCGCAGCTGGGCCTTTATAATTGTGACGCATTTAAAATGCCTCGTTATTAAAACTGGATTGTTTTGGATTGCGACTTTATTCAATTGAGACAATTATGTGTTCTGTGTGATTCAAATCAATGATTTCAGGCAGCAGTTGATTATTTCAGCTTAATTTGTTGTGCCTTTTGCTTTTTTAGACAGCCATTGGATATCAAAGTCTGAAATTAGATTTTAATTTCCTTTTGTGAATATTTTACACGTATATTGCATTAGCTTTCATAAATGTCATGATGCTTCTCCCTCTATGTGAATTCATACATCAGCTCAGAAAATACTGATCCACTAACAGCGTAGATCTACACACTTCTGGGCAGCAGCGCCTGTCCTCGTAAGGTAGGACGGTCACTCTGGCTTTCCACCAGTCGAGCCCGCGGTGTCAGGACTAGCCCCTCCCATCTGCTATCCCGGCTCCAGACCACTCTGATGAAACATGTCACTCTCTGTAGGTTTTCTTTTCTATGCTTTCCAGGAGGAAGTGTTCAAAAATCAGCAGAAGCCTCAGGAAATGCTGCCAGGTGGAAATTGCCCAAGCCCTCCCTCTCCAAGGGTTGATGGCAATCCACGGTGCGCAGGGATGATGAAACATATTGCCATAAACAAGTCTTGCCTCCAACTTATTAAGACGCCTACAGGCTGAAATGAGTCGAGAAGGGGGAGTCATGCCCCCACAGCACCACTTGCCTTAGAGACACTTTCTACTTCTTTCCACAGCTTCTCCCTGGCACACCTTGGGGTGGGCAATGAAATCATCCTGTCCTTGTGTGAAATAATGCCTTATTTTTTTCGAAAATACATGAAATCACAAGGATGCAAAACTCACCACTGGCACTGGGCTATCTATGCTTACTAATCAGTGGCAGGTGCTATCTACTACGGGCAGGAAATTGGGCTGAAGGCAGAATGAGAACCTACATATGCCAGGAATACACATAAATTACTAAAAGAGTCCTATTTGTAGCGATTATCAGCTCTGTTTTTTTTTTTTTTTTCCCAATGGGACTAAACCTCATATATTGCACAGATAATAATTAGCCTAATTGGAATTTGAATTAATATACTGGCTCCCAAATCCACACCCAGGCAGATTCCCAGGCATCGAAATGGTAGGTTTCATTTTTACTGATATGCATTGGCGTTTTAAGGGAACTTGGGTGTCGTGACCTCTCAAAGCCCTTTTCAACTTGAAGGACAGATATTTTTATTGTTGATTGAAGCGCCTGTGGGGCACGAGAGCTGGTAGAAGGAAAGTCCTGAGACTTCAAAAAAAAAAAAAAAATCGAATCCTGTTTTCTACCATCTCACTTTTAGACCAAGACGCTCCCATAGACATGACCCATTGCCGTAGGGAATCATGCAACCCAACCAGAACTTGTTGTGACTGTGCCCCACAAACTCAAAACCCAAGTCCTCTGCTACTTATGGAGAAGTATTCATCCACAAATTAAAAAAAAAAATGTATCAAAATAAGGAATGCTTGACTATTTAAATGTAATTGAAGGAGAACCACTAACATGGGCCAGGAATCATCTCGGTGAATCTGATGTGTGCCGTGCGAGTTGTGGAAGCAATCCCTGAACCAGGTAAGAGACCAGGGAATAGATACTGGTTAAACACGCCTTCTCCACAGATGAGCAAACCAATGCCTACCCGTGTACGTTTTCCATTAGAAACACCCACGATGGCAAAGAATCTTTTCCATGGGAAGGGCATTTAGTTTCTCTAACTCAGGTTGTCGGCAGTTTCAGGATGGGCACATGGCTAATTCTGTGCCATTTAAAAAAAAAGAAAAATGACATTACAGCCTGAAATCCTAGATCTGGACATTCTTAGAAGGCCAGAGCTATTTCCCGGCTCACTGGGATTTTAACTCATTGCTGACAATCCCACTCTAGAGATGGTTAGAATCCTGTAGCAGGGAGGACACTGCTCATTTCATTCTCATTGTGGCTTATTTAATTTTATTTTGCTTGCTCTTACCCAAGAAGAATTCCTAGGGAAAACGAATGTTTTTGGTTATGATGTAGCAGGTCAGAAAACATGTCTTACTCTCTCCCATCTGCCTTTGCCCGCTTTCCTCGGCCACCATTCCTGTTCACTTCCGTATTGCTTTTCTTGACTTTGGCAATGGCCTACGTATAACCCTTCCAACAATGTCCACCATTAAATATGTAACCGCTATAGTTTGAATTTCACATTACTTGTGCATCATACAAACTTCCCGGAAGGGGGAAGGCAGGGACCACAGCGCTTTTCATGTTAGTTACGAGATTGTTTGAAACTCTGTAGTTTGGTATTTAGAGCTTCATAAAGATGATTCCAGGGTGGGGGCAGTAGCTGCCCATGAGGCTCCATGCCTCACTACACCTCCGTGAGCATTTCTGCAGCGTATCATCGTGGGACCCTCATCCTTCCTTCTCTCGTGGCTTCAAAGAATACCGATGTGCTTGTAACGCCCAAATCCTGAACTCAGATTGTTGATGAAAATATATGTAAATGTGCTGCTTGAGTTAGATGTTTGAGGAACAATACAGATTCAAGATGCTTATGATTTTTTTGCCCAAATAGTGAATGATGCAAACATCGATCCGGGAGTCTAAGCCAGAAACCAGGTGCCACACTTGATTCCTTTTTCCATTCTCAAGTATCCCCAGAATCTCTGTGTGTGGTGTTCATCCACCTGCTGTCTCTCTGCCGTCCCTACTGTGTGTCCCCTGCTCTGCGGCCTTTGTTCCTTCGTCTCGCGGGACAAAGGTATAACTACTCCACCCTTCATCAGGCTGGTGTTTCCAAGGCGCAGATCTGATCTTGCGGTGACGACGTGGCTCACATGTCTTCATGAGGTTTAATCTGGGGGCTCAAAGTCATTTTCCCTTCACCACCCATTACCCACCCCTAAGCTCCAGCTGTTGGGAACTTCTTCAAGTTTCAGGACCATTCCTTATGTTCTGGGGACAAGACCGCCACACATTTTTCTCCCTTTGCCTGAAACACTGCCCTCTGTGTCGTTCTCAGCCCCCCTCAAGATGTCTCCTTAGAGATGCTCTCCAAAGCTTGTGTGATGACGATGCAGCTAGATTAAATGCTCCCTTCTTCGTTTTGCGGGATCAGCTGCCCTTATTCCTACCGTAACATTTCTGCAACAGTTGAATTACTGTTAGTTTGTCTCTCTCCCCGCTGGAAAATAAGCTCTGCAGACACAAAGTTTTAAGGTTCATTCATTGTTGTTTCCCTAGCACACAGTGTAGCACCTGCGACACGAGAGAGACTCCGTACATCCTTCTGTTGCGCTGAGTAGGATGCTCGCTCCTTCCCAGGGTGCCCACCAGTGAGTCATTTTCCCCATGTCTGCTGTGCTATCTTCTGCATGACCCAGATCCCAAAAAACATCAAAACCATGTGTTACTCTCCTCCTCTCAGAAGTCCTCCCTGAAGACACCAGTTCATGGTGATCTTTCTCTTCTTGAGAAATCTACAGAACCTATTACTTTAAAAAAAAAAATGTTGGCATCTTATTATATGTTCTTCTCCCCAGCACAGTAAGTTTATAATCTTCCTAAAGAAAGCTTTTGCTGTCTTCTCCAACGTCCATGGACATAAAAGAATGTTTTCTCTTTGTCACATGACTTGCAATTACGTAGCATTTTTCAGAATTAGAAATACCAGTACCTCTCCTCTGTAATCCTCGGAGCATCAGAGTAGCACAGCCGCCAAAGGGCCCTGGAGTTTTGTTAGCTTCAGAGTCCAAAGCCATATTCATGAGTTGTTTCCTTGTTGGTTTTCCATTTGCAAGCAATTCAAGATCCATTCTTTAACAACAGCTGTGTCCCAGAACAAGGAGATGCACTGAACAAATTAAATAGAATATATTTTGTGACATCAGCATAATGTTGATTCTTGAAGATGATGCCCAGATATGGACTTAGACCAGGCCAACCCAGAGCCAAGCCCAGGAGTGCCCACCGGAGCACAGACGGAAGGTCTGCAATTCAAATGTTCTTTTCCTTGGACTACAACATCGAATTATGTGGGGCCAAGCCCCTGGAAATGCACAGGCCGTTCAGGAAATATAAGCCATCAACAGACAACCTGGGATTAGGGGACATCAAGTACAGACTGTGATAAGAAGGTCTCCATTCTACCTCTGATGGTTCTAAAAAAGAGAACTCTTACCAGAAATTCAGTTCCTGACTCAGTTCTCCACATTTGATATAGTTCATGAAAATTCCACTCTCTGGCCATGGCATGAATGAATTTACATCAGCAAAGGAGCCCGCATGGAGTGGCTACTGATGCTGAGTACATTTATGGTACTATGGACAAAACAGTCCTATTTGTCCTTGCCGACTCATCCACCTGTGCAGACCAGGGCTAACCACTGCCCCGCATGTGTCCACTTTGACCCACCGGAGTTAGATGTCATCTTCTGTGTCACTCTGCCCTCTGTGGCCCGTCCCCTGGGCACCATCAGAATGCACCTGCCAGCTCCCTGCCCCCCGTCAAGCCAGAGATCGGGAGCCGGACTTAGATTTGGATAACACAAAGCCGACGGATTTTTGTTCAGCAAGTATTTTTCAAAGCCAATGACAGTAAAATCATTATTTCATGCTTTCCCTTTAATCCACAATGAAAACACGTCTGAGTTTTTCTATTTTAGTTCTTTTCTTGAAACCTCTTTTTCTAGAGATTTATGTCTGTCTGAGTGCATTTTATGGTAAAATTCTATTTATGTATTTGTTGTATATTCATATCAGGTATTGACTATTAACTTCTGCCCTCATGCACTGCATAATTTGGGTCATTATTTCTACTAAAGCGTAGTTTTTTTATTTTTCAGTCAAATTGTGTAGCTGTGAAGTGTTATCATGAGCAATTTAAGCAGTTGCAGCATCATTTTGTATCGATTTTTTAAGTAGTTATATGCATAATGGTTGTTCCAAAGACTTACAATTTCTATTACTTTTTTTAGCAAATCCATAAGAAATGTGAGAGCGAGTCCCCTCCGATGTCCCAGAACTGGTCCATTGTGCAGGGTTCCTCTGTGCCAGGGACGCTCTTGTACGTATGTCCAAGCATTTCACAACGCGGTGGTGTCTCTTCACGGCACAGCCAGCCCAGGCAGCCAAGCCCCAGACGAGGGCAGTTTTCAGGCGAGAACAACCCTCAGTCCCCAGGACTCTGCTGTGAACAGGACGTGTGCAGGTGGATGGATGGAAGAACGAAGCACACGGAATCCCACCGCCACGCCCAACACCTTGCGTCAGGGAGTGGCCATTCTACTCTGTAACTT
This sequence comes from Potos flavus, assembly GCA_028534135.1. Classification (NCBI taxonomy): domain Eukaryota; kingdom Metazoa; phylum Chordata; class Mammalia; order Carnivora; family Procyonidae; genus Potos; species Potos flavus. The sequence continues at coordinate 1,914,083 of CM052885.1, forward strand.
TCTAAAAGGTCACTCCCACAAAAACACGCAGTTGGGACACATAGATTAAATATTTCAAAGGCAAACTTGTATTGTTTAAAAATACATTTATAAACCTCCTGGTGCAGCATAGCCAATGTGCTCAGTGAGCACAATCCATGAGATAAAACACAAATGCAAATTCATTTGTTTCTCTGCGTACCTCTAAAATATTTTCTCTGCCACTGGTTGATAAAATTAAGAGATCCCGAGACATTTATGTTTACCTGGAATGGAGACTGCTTTCCCACTTAAGAAATACTGTATCACCTCAGAATCAACACAAGAATATTCAGAAAATAATTATCCTTAGGTATAGTTAGATGGAGTGTTTTCTAACAAAAGAGGCAAAACAATGATGAGAAAAATCCGAGAAGATCGACACAAGTGGAGGGATGGTGTATCTTCGTAGATTGGAAGACTCAGGGCTGTTGAGACGTCAGCGATCCCCAAACCAAAGTCTGGACCCATTAGGATCCCAACAAACATTCTACCAGGGTTTCCAGTCGTCACAGTAGGCAAGCTGTTCATAAAAGTTGTTTGGAGGGGAGCCTGCATGGCTCTGTCGGTTGACCGTCTGGCTCTTGGTTTGGCTCCGGTCGTGATCTCGGGGTGTGAGATTAAGCCCTGCGATGGGCTCCAAGCTCGGTGTGGGGTCTGCTTGTCCCTCACCCTCTGCCCCTCCCCCCACTTGTACGTGCAGGTACTCTCTCTCCCTCTCTTTCTCAAATAAATAAATAAAATCTTTTTTTTAAAAAAAAAAGCTATTTGGAGCTTCTCCCTCTCCCTCTGCTGCTCCCCCTGCTTGTGCTTTCTCTCACATGCTCTCTCCCACTCTCTGTCAAACAAATAAATAAAACCTTAAAAAAAAAGTTATTTGGACAAGCAAAGATTCTCAAATACCTAAAACAACTTTGAAAGAAAGAAGAAGAACTAAGTTGCAGGGCTCACACTGCTGGTTTTGAGGATTTATTACAAAGCTACAGTAGTAACGAGACTATGACACTCGCGCAAGCTTAGACACAGATATCAGCGGGACAGAAGGCAGGTTTCGAGATAGACCCACACATGCGTGGCTAGTTGCCTTCTGACAAAGGTATGTATATAATGCAATGGAAATGGGATAATCTCTTTCACAAACGGAGATGGAACAACTGAACATTTATAAAAGAAAAGAAAACCTCCACCCCTGTACGTCTATATGAGAAAATACAAATAATTCAAAATAGTTCATAGAATTAAATATAAAGCCTCGAGTTATAGTTTCCAGAAGATAACTGAGGAGAAAAAACCCTTGCAATCCTGAAATAGATGATTTCTTAGATTGGACACTAGAAGTTACAATCACTAAAAGTAAAACTTGACAAACGGAACTTCCTAAGGACTAAAAACCATCACACTTTGGAAAACCCTGTTAAGAAAATAATAAGTCCAACCACAGCCTATGACACAATATGGGCAAAAAAACATATTTGATAAAGGACTTAAATCCACAGTACATAATGAACTCTCAAAACTGCGTAATTAAGGAAAAAAAAAACACTTAAAAGTGGGCTAATGATTTGAGCAGACATTTCATAAATGAAAATGTACCGATGGCATGTAAGCACATAAAAAGATGACCGGCTTCATTATCCATTAGGAAATTACATGTTAAAACCGAAATGACACACCATGCACAGCGATTAGGAGGCTAAAATGAAAAAATAAAAGAGACGCACCTGAATATACTCAGTTCTCATCAAGGTGTGCAGCAACTGGAACCTTCACTCGTTGCTCATGGGAATGCAAAATGGTACGGCCACTCTTGAAAACAGTTTGGTGGTTACTTATAAATTTAGACATACCCTTGTCATCGTGGCCGATGAGAACACTCATAGGTATTTACTCCAGAGAAAGGAAAAAGTATGTGCATGCAAAAATCAGTACATGCATGTTTATGACATTGTTCTTTGTAATTTTAAAATACTGGAAACGACCCAGATGTTTTCTACTGTGAACGAAGAATCAAACACAAGATGTACTATGTCTCATTCACGAACAGGAGGAACGCCGACCCCCTACACAAATGGAAAAGTATCACATGCGCCATGCTAATAATGGGAATCCAGATTCAAATGTCTCCACACCGTATGATTGTGTTCACAAAACATGGGGGAGTGGGGAGCAGATCAGACTTTGCCAGGGGCTGGAGGTGGGGAGCCCCCCAGGACCGGGGAACAGGTGGCAATTGGGAGGGTGCTGGGATTCTTCTATGTCTTGAGTTTAGTGGTGGTCACCCATTGCTATGATTCGTTAAAATTCCCCCAACTGTCACTAAACATGGTGCATTTATGGGATATCAATTTTAACTCAAAACACCCGATTTAAAAAAAAAATTCTCTAGACTTGAAGCTTAAGAAAAATAGAGAAAAAGTAGATAAAAACAAAAGTAACAATCATCCCAAGTGACTCGCAAAAAGTCTAACTTGGTTGTAATGTTTGCACACTTCTTCAAATTTTGACCTCGCATTTTGATTCCCATTATTTTACTACTAGAATTACTAAAGCTAAAACATTTTCTTTCAAGTAGTATTTTAAATAATGTGATTCACACAAAAATTATTGCGGTTTGATCTAGTTTTATTAAATATTTTATTTATTTATTTAACAGAGAGAGAGATCACAAGTAGGCAGAGAGGCAGGCAGAGAGAGAGGGGGAAGCAGGCTCCCCGCTGAGCAGAGAGCCCGATGCGGGGCTCGATCCCAGGACCCTGAGATCATGACCTGAGCTGAAGGCAGAGGCTTTAACCCACTGAGCCACCCAGGCACCCCAGTTTGATCTAGTTTTGATCTAGGTACATGGTACCTACCTTATTGAGAGGCAGTGGCCATTCAGGAAGATTTATACGTATTCTCAAATGACTTATTTCCTGTGTTATTCTCATCACATCTGCTCAACTTTGGTCAAGATCAGATCACAGCTGTGAGA
>CM052885.1:1917571-1932983 GCA_028534135.1 Potos flavus
TCCTATCTAATTTGCCAAGGCAATATCACTAATGCGAAAACAATTTAAAAGGGAAACACTCCACATGTGGCCAGAAAGGGACCATTATATTAAAAAGGACCTAATCCATTGAGTTTAGCGTACCTAGAAGCAACATCACCCAGGAAAATTAATAAAGGAAACTAACTCAATTAGTGACACGTAGAAGCAGGATGCTCTGACCATGGGTTCTCTGCCATGTGGCACAGCTCTGAACTCGGCAGTCATATCCAATGGCAGGGAAGCTGCCGGTGAGGGAGGCGGGCTCTTGTCTACAGAACACTCAGGAATGTGTGGAAGTTACGGATGGGGCTGGATGAGTCTCCTGGGGCTGTTAGAACAAGTACCTTAACTGAGTGGCTTAGCAGGAATTCATTCTCTAACACTTTTGGAGAAGAGAATCCAAGATCAAGGCTTTGGCAGAGCTTCCTTCTTCTTCAAGCTGGAGGGTGAGTCTGGGCAGACCTCTCTCCCAGGCTGGAAGATGGCCATCCTCTCCCTGTGTCGTCACACTGCCTCCCTTCTCTGTATCTCTGTGTCCACAGTTGTCCTTCTTATGACCCGGTTGGATTGGGGTAGAGCCCGCCCTTGTGACCTCATCCTAACATGATCCTCTGTCAAGACGCTTTATCCAAATAAGGTTGTATTTCCAGGTACCAGGGCTTAGGACTTCAGCGTGAGTTTGGGAGAAATCAACCCATAACAGGGGACTTTCATCCAGCACAATTAGAATGAAGAAATGACATCTGTTTGAAGGAGAATGTGTGTGTGTGTGTGTGTGTGTGTGTGTGCCTCTCACGGCCCTCCCAGACCCCATTCTTTGCTCCCTTTTCCTAACACAATCACAACCATGTACTTCGTGACAAAATAGTCACAAATACAACCACTGACTGCCAGTTCCTTTTCACAATTAATGTTCACTATGGGAAACACAGTAGAAGCCTGAAAATACACAGTATGAAATCTAGGCAATCAGATTTCTCTGTTTTGGGTATTTACAGTCTAATTGAAGAAAGACATCTCTCAGGAAAAGGAAGCCAATACTGAAATCAGAATGAGAAATGCCAGACGTTAAAGAACAAACATGATTCAGCGGACTCACTTTCAAAGGAAATAATTACCCAAGAATTTACAAAGGATATAGAATTAGAGCCAGGCCTTACTAGTAGGATTTATATGCAGACAAAATGAGGAATAAAGAAAAGAACAAAAACAAAAAACAAAAAAACAAGCTTTTGGAGTCAAAGCGCATTGCTGAATTTCTCTGATCCTCGTGATTGGTGGCCGGGATGTCCCCCTTTCTTCCGCGGGAGCACAGGGTCAGATGCGTAGCCAATGGCCAGCCAAGCGCATTTCCCACATTTCTCATACTTAAGGGACCATGGCCATGGGAGCAGAAATGACACCTGCCACTTCCTGATCTGGCCCGAAGACACTGGGCACGGCTTCCACGTGTCCTCCTTCCGTTTTCCGATCGCCCAAACGTGGAACTATAGAAATGCACAATTTCTAGCTACGGCCGTTTGAAAAGGGAGAAGCTCCCTCGGGGGTTTCAGGACAGTCACATTGGAAGCTCCTTCTGTCCCCAAGTGAAGAAGAGAAGCAGATCCACTTCTATTCTGAAAGACTCTCCTCAAGGCTTTGGTTTTATCTAAGCCATCTTGGGTCTCCTTGTCACGACAGCCTTTACACTATTTCATACGCTCTGTTGTCTGTATATTCAGATGACATATGGATCTCGTGCTACGTATAGAAAAACTTGATAAACCATGAGATGATTTGCAACAGGTAATTGCTGGTAACCTCCAGAGAACTGATGATGTGGGTGAGAATGAGAATTGAAGGGGAAATGGATATATTTTAATTCCTTTCAAGTTTGGATATACATTCTCAATGCATTTTCTTTCTTTTTTTTTTTTTTTAAGATTTTATTTATTTATTTGACAGAGAGAAACACAGCGAGAGAGGGAACACAAGCAGGGGGAGAGGGAGAGGGGGAAGCAGGCTCCTCGCTGAGCAGGGAGCCCGATGTGGGGCTCGATCCCAGGGCCCTGGGATCACGACCTGAGCCGAAGGCAGAGTCTTAACGACTGAGCCACCCGGGCGCCCCCTCAATGCCTTTTCACGAAAGGAATAAAAACGTCTTAATAATAATAGTAACAATGCCTAATTAGATTTAGAGTAACATTTTTACCATTTCCCTCCTCGTGGACATTAAGCAGACAGGTCAGTGAGTTTTTTTATTTGAGAGATAAACAAAATCAAACGCTGAACAGTTAAGAAAAATGTCACCCACGTGCGGTTAAGCGTTTGTGGAAGGACTAAAAAAAGCACCCTGACATCCCGACCCTTCAGGGGCATAAACCATTCTTTCCATCTCTACAGAAACTGGATGAGGAAGAGCCGATCACAGGGGCACTTGGGTGTCAGAGTCGGTTGAGAGGGGACCCTTGACTTCGGCTCAGGTCTCAGGGTTGTGGGATTGAGCCCCGTGGTCAGCTCTGCACTCAGCGGGGAGTCTGAGATGCTCCCCTTCTCTCTGCATGCCCCACCCTCTCTAAAATAAAGTAACAAAACTTAAGAAAAAGAAAAAGGAGCGCATCACAAATCACAGTGATCCGAGAAGTGAGGAATTCCAATCATTAAGTAGAGACCTTTTTTTTTTTTAATCTCCACAGACCTAAAAATGTAATTTATAGAAATGTTAAGCCATCAGAGGGGAAGAACTTTCCATTTCACTGTGGTAACACGATTATTTGTGAGGTCGATGAAAGAAATTCCCAAAACGATGGTCCTTGCCTGTAGGAAACCTTGTGAGGAAACTTCGGGTGTGTAAACACAGACCCTTTCAAGGCTGCGTGAGACAAACGTGCCTCTGCTTCCGTAGGGAGGCCCATAAGGGATTCAAAGTGGTAAGTTTTCTTCTAAATTGCCACTTGCAGCATCAAAAATACTTGGCAATATTTCTCTCAGATATACCACAGATTTTCAAATTAGAAATTCATTCAGAATGCCTGAAAGTTCCCCTAAGCAGTATCCTTCCCTTATTTTACAATTTAAAAAGTTTCCAGAGGAGCCCGTCTTCTCTGTGAGGATACTCCCGTCGGTCAAAGGACCAGGGAAATAGAAGCCGAGACTCAGGCAGCGGGAGAGAGAGGGGCTGTCGGCGCACAGAGGCCACCGGAGCGGGCTCCTGAGGACAGTGACGGAGCCTCCCGGTCTGCTGACCCGGCTCAGGCAGACGAAGACGTGTATCCGTAGATAGACAGCCATCGGTGGAGAGTCAGAGCAGGACGCGGAAATGTCCCCATCAGCAGATCTGGATACTCCGGAGGAGATTAAAGAGGGGTCTTCAGACAGAGGCAATTATAACACAGAGAGGAGGTAGTGGGATCACAACATCTGCAAAGAGGCAGAAATAACTTGCCCGTCCGTGCGACGAGGGGATAATCATAAAGAGCTCACGGTGGGAGGGAAGGAAGGGGAGGAATGGACATGTGGAAGGGTAGCCCTGGTACGGGGATCGTCAGAATGTGTTGGCACAGATGGGAAGGAAGTGGGAAGACCACTGGCAAGATTGCCAGATAAGAAGACAGAAGAAAAACGGAAGACGACTTCTTATGCCACTCATGGTTGTAGCACACGACCCTGCTTTGCCCATATCGGACCATTGTATGAAAAGGCTTTACCCAATTCCAATTACTTAGGAAGAGAAATTGAGAAGATTGCCAGATAAAATATAGGATATCTAGAGAAATGTTAATTTTGGGTAAACAATGAATAATTTTCAGTGTTAGTATGGCCCAAAGACTTACGCCAACACTCTGCAATATTTGTGACATACATGTAAGGAGGTATTCATTATTTATCTGAAATTCACATTTTTACCTAGGTGCCCTGTATTTTTATTTGCTAAATCTGGCAACTCTAATTGGACAAAGAGCAGAAAAACTGACTCCCCACTGTCAGACCTGCATAAATAAGAACTCACAACAACAAAAGGTGTTAAAGAGTAGATACTGAGGATGAGGGGCTTAGATGTAAGAAGACTCACACTCAGTAGAATCCTTGGTCCCTGAGATATAGTCTGGTATCAACATTCTACTCTATCAAAGAAATAAGAGAAGTCCAAGGTCTTCGGAGTAGATGACATGATCTACTGAACCTAAAGTCAGTGACCGTGCAGCATCCAATGTTTCCCCCACGTGATGGTAAATATGATGGTAAATATGCTTCTAGAAGTTTCTAAAAAGTAAACGTAGTGTCCAGTCCAGCCAGGACTTTGTGGAGAAACAAAGAATAGAGTGTTATGTGATCATTTATGTGTAGAGAAGATAAGATAGAAAGTGAAGAGGCATTCTTATGCTACACGTTTTGTCGTCTTCTAAACGTTTCAGATGTTCATGTGCTGAATCAGATTCAGTTCAGCAAATGGCCCAGCCAGGTTGGGAAGGTGGTGATATCAGGCAGAAAGCTGTCCGTGATCACACTGTCTTACCTGAACACACGTCCCTGCTTACACGTCGACCCCTGTGACCACTCTGTCTCCCACATTAAGCTCCCCAAGAGCGTGGATCCTATTTAACAGAAGCAGTGAAAATGATGGGTGAACGGCCCTGTTACTTAGCTGTGTGCTCTTCGCTTAGTGTGAAACAAAAATGCAAATGAAATGCAAAGATTACTGATGCAGGAGAAAGCTCTAGGACCTATCAGTCCAAACGACGAGGACAGCAGGCGAGAGTGCTGAGAAAACCGGGCTCTTGAAGGAAAGGAAGCCATGGGGAGAAGCTTTGAGGCAGACAGGAGGGTGTTAGGGACAGAGAAGCAGGAGAACAGCAGGAAACAACAAAAGTGAGGGAGCTGGGCTCAGGGGACAGGCGGATGGGCTCGGGAGGAGCCTGGGGCTGAGGAGGCCCTCAGATATGGTGCCCTGGGAAGAAAATGACAAGGACATAGAGCTGAAGGAACATGGGAAGCATCACACATACAAACCAATTTAAAAGGAAGATCATTATGTCTTGTACAAGGGAGACTTGTGTGGGTAACAGGAGAGAAAAGCAATCCTCAGCTATGACAGGATAGTCTGGAACAGAAGGGGCCGGAAGCATGGGTTCCCTGGAGGAGGAAACAGAGAATCAGAGGGAAGAGAGAGTTCTAAGCAGAGATAATTTGATAACCTTTGCTGGAGAAGAACCAGCAAAGGCAAACCGAACTCAGCAGCGTGGCCGGCCAGATCCCCCCACTGCCACGGTTATTGACTGAAGGAATCCCCATCGTAGACGAAGTTCTCATTTAAGAAAAACTTCCAAGAATGCAGATAGTAGATGATCTCTGGTTGGGTCTTCAGTGAGTCTCTGTTTTGAAAAGCAACACAGCAGGCAAAGTAGGAGGATCCAAGGAAGCCGGGACGGAAGGCTGCCATTTTTGTCTCCAGACTTCCAGCAGTATCTAAGCAGTGACCTACCCAGTGTCAGCTCAAAGGCGGGTCAGTTCGACGTGGAAACAAAGCAGTCTTTGAACAGGGGAGACAGGACTTCGACTGTCTGCCGCGTGTTCCGAAACGCGATCAAGACGGTAGTAGACATGCCATTTTTTACCTTTTTACCAGCAGGTGTGAGATACTAGAATTTTCGCTGCCAACAGGATGAGTTCCAATGAAAGAGTTTAATTTAGATGTAATAGAAATTAATGACTGAACACGTCAAGATTTACTGGTTCAGTGTAATTAAAAACATACTGCCCAAACACAGTGCAATAGCTATGCGCGGGCAGAAGGAGCTAAAACTGCACCCTCGGGGTGCGATCTCACTGGGTCCCCCACCAAGTGGATGGTCTGGAGACCCCGAGGCTGGAAGACATCTCGCGGGGTCCCCTGGCATGTTGGTCCACTCGCGCTCGGCGGCAATGGCTGTCCCTCCAGGAGCTAGTTTCTCAAACTTTGAAGCTTTACACCAATAAGATGACACTGAAGGAACAATTTTTCTAGGCAAACTGGGTATAATTTGGGTGATCTCCACGAGGCAAGCACCTGCACCTCATTTGCATTTACACAATTCCTATTTAATCTGGTAATTATGTAAATAGCAGGTAAGATTTTTGACATCTCACTTTCTTATTCTGCTTTCAAAACCGACTAGACAGTACATCGCAGGCAATTTTGCTGTTTTAACACACACAAAAGATGGATTCGTCTCAGCCAAAAATTCAGCGACTAACTGCATATCTGATCTCCAAGATGCATCACCGTCTTTCTGTTCTATTGTGGAAGTGCCAGGGAATTCTGGACCTGGAGGGTTCTGTTCAAAACTCTGGCTGGAGTCCTGGACATTTGTTATTCTTGCCCTCTCCCTCCTCTCATCGTCCACACTTGCCCAAAGGCCCTATCTGACCAATTTAAAAACAAAAAAGAAGAAAGAAAGAAAAAAAAAAACCCACTTTTCTAGTTTTCTAGGAGGGCGACTACAGTAGAGGTATTACATAAGAACCTGTCCCGTTAATGTCTTATACAGCTAGTGATGCAACATTTATTGTTAAAAAAAGGCAACAAATAAAGCATCACAAAGAGTCTTTTCCTTCCCCACAAGTATCCATTGACAATGTAATTATTCCATTGTGTTTTACTAACTGTGCAAGCTTCTCCAAGTTATTGATCTCTCCGAACTCGTTTTTGTAGCAGACAGATAATACCATCCAGCTTAGGAGACACCGGAGGTCAAAGCAGGTGGCAGGGCTGGAGTGACACACGGTGTTCCTCGCCAGTGCTGGACTCGGACGACGGCCAGCCACCCTCCCTGCTCTCTCGTTCCGTCTCAGCTCTGGACGCTCAACCTCAGGCCTGCCCCGCGAGCCCGAGAGCACGCGTCCCCCAGCTGCGGGACGTCGCGTCCTCTCACAGTCCCTGCCTTCTGGCCAGACGCGGCAGCGACGGATACAAGAGACCCCGCGGCCATGAGAACTGTGTATCCCCCAGAGCCTCGAGTGTCTTCAACACCGGAAGAGGCAGCGGACGCCAAATTAACGGTCCAGCAGGAATTTATATACAGTCAGCATCTCTTTATCCCAAAAGCCTGAATTTACAAACAGGCTAAAAATGAATGCCTTTCATCAGCTTTAATTTTCTAATGCGGTGACCCATCCTAACACTGTGTAATAACAGGTCCCAGAGTGACAATTAAAATAAATCACCCTACAGAATATGCCATGAGAAGCATTCATGCCTCATCAGCAACCGAATTGCCTGATATCATACATCCTGAGGAAATATTTATAACTTTAGCCTCAGCTCCCCAAAGCGCAATCTGATTAATATTCTGTCCCTGTTGCAGATTTCTTGGAAATTGAAACGTGGTTCAAGTATTATTTTCTGGGTGAGAGTCTAATTTTCTTTTAACGGGGAATACCAATGGCTAATCATGAACCAATAGCTATTGATCCAAAATGAATTACCTTCCTACCGAGCCTGAGAAAAAGACCAGCCTTGGCACATCCCTCCCTTTTTAAGAAAAACTCTTGAATGAATGAGCTCATTTTCCTTTTCCATAAAGGGGATAAAAGCCTTCTGAAGGCTTAAATGTTAAATCTATTCCTGTTCCACTTGTTAAAAAGATTTATGCCACGTGACGAAGGACTATATTGAGAGAAGTCAAGTCTGGAGAAGAAGGCCCCTCACTTCCATCCACCTACGCACCTTCGTCTCAAGGAAACCACAGGGCTCTGCACACGGCGAGGCCACAGGGGACCCACGGCAAAGCCGCTTGACCATCCGTGATGAATGTCTCGGCTCCTATGGGCTCTGACAGTCGAGGATAAACCTAGTGAGAGACACTAAGCAGCATATTTAGGTCAATTCCTCCTTTCGGCGAACGTGGGAAAGCGCTTGGAGCCGGCCGGTGCTGCCACGGGTTGTGGCCGTGGCTACCATCCGTGGGTGACAACACAGAACAGCTGCACGTGGATCTCGGCGACTGAGGACAGTGTCTGGGTCAGCTCCGGCCACGGAGCAAAATGCCGCAGACGGTGAGCTTCAGCAGCAGACATTTATTGCCCACGGTTCTGAGGGCGGGAAGCCGGAGGTCAGGGAGCCCCAGCCGGCTCCGGGTCTGGCCGAGTCCTCACACGGAGGAGAGAGAGAAGGGGAATCTGGTGTCTTCTTTTATAAGGGCCCTGACCCCTTCCTGGAGCCCTGCCCTCGGGACCTCACCTAAACCGAATCACTTCCCAAACGCCCACTTCCAAAAACCATCGCACGGGGGTTAGAGCTGTACCCATGAATTTGGGGGGACATAAACCACTCAGTCCATAACACAGCAAGGAAATGTCTGGCAAAGAAGGCCCTTTGCTGGGGCCATTCCCCAGCAAGGCAGCCAGCCAGGCGGCAACTTGCCCTGGGACCCGGGGGGGTCGGGGAGGGCGGTTCCTCATTCCCTGAAGGCTGCACCTGCTCTTTCTTAGGTGTGTGTGTCCTTCTAGGCGTCTGCATCCCATACGCTTTTTGCTGTCGATGTGCTGCTTTGGTGGGTAGTGCATGCAAAGGTCAGCGATGAAGGTGCATTTGAAGAGAGGATTTGGGGAATCATGGTACCGAGACCAGATTCTGTGTTCTGATCTAGTTCACACGTTCTCTACGCTTCCAAAGAAGTACAGAGGAAACGTGCGGGGCCGGGGAGCCTCTAAACCAAGGCAAAGAGGAAACCGGACGGACCAGGTGGATCTTGTGAGGTCTGGGGACTCGGGCCAGACTCCATCCGGAGCACCTGCTCTTTAGAAAGAGTCTTGGCTTTTGAGACATGTATCACCTTTCTTCACTTTTAAGAAAAGACGTGAGTATTCTAAATTTGAATTTCTACGTTATTTACCTTCCTAAGTTTCAATTTCCCATCCTGCTAAATACGTAAAAACCCTGCTAATAACCCCAAAGTGTGGAGGTGACGAATAATGGGATCACATGTAAAGCAACGCCAGTTTTTAAGAAGAGAAGCTCTCTCTCCTATGACCGAATCAGCTTCTTCCGAACAAGGGCTTTGTGTTAACGCATTTCTAGCAAATCTCTCCCTGACTCATCCCTGGAAACCTTTTGAATGTAAAAAGCTTGACCTTTTGAAGAGGCCTTGGTATTCATGATTTGTTTTCTGTGGGTTTTTCACACCACACACCCCTCTCGCTCACCCTCACCCCCTTCTTACAGCTGGATAATCACTTAGAGAAAGTCTTCTGCTGTGGGAACTCCTGGCTCCGCGAGGGGCAGGGAGAGGCAGGAGGAAGACGTCGGTCCTGGACCCCGGGATGGGAATGCAAGGACTAGCTGCGGATTACAGCGGGAGACCCCGGGAGCCTGAGGTCTGAGAGCACACAAATGGAATTTCGGAAAAGCGGAGTCTACACCTGGCCTCTGTTTTCTTCTCTGCAAAATGGGGAGATTGCATTAAACGATGTCGAGGATCCCTTTGAGGTTAGAATGTTTGACAGTGTGCAGCCCGTAAAGCACTGAATTCCGTACTCGAACTTGCAGGGTCTGGGCTAGAGGTTGAGAAAGAACGGAACTCCTGGGGCGGAATGACGGGCACCGCTGCCTAGCTCTGCACCCTGGGGGCTGCTGGGCGAGGGGGCTGCCAGAGCTTCCGAGGCCCAGAACACCAGGGGCTCTGGAGCAGATGAGGAAATTAAGGAAGAGATGTTAAATCTCATGAATTCCTACGGCCAGAGCTCCGGTTTCTCCGGCCGTGAGACTGTCCAAGGCAGGCATTGATCGCCAGCCCTCCGATTCCCTCCTGCATCCTGCTGAGTGCCCAGCACTTTGCCTGGGACCCAAAGCCCCTTCTGGCTCCATAAATCTAAGGGTGCATTGAAGGTGTTGTTAGAACGCGAAAATCCTCGCACCGCCCCAATCCCAGCGTCTCCCCAGCCCTAGGAGCATGCCTTCCTCAGACAGGACTGTAGAAGTAAAGGAAAAGTTCTGTGGACTCTGAGCAACAGACTGAGGGTTTGGGAGGGGAGGGGGTGGGGGGATGGGGAGCCTGGTGGGGGGTATTGAGGAGGGCACGGATTGCACGGAGCACTGGGTGTGGTGCATGAATGGTGAATCTTGTAATGCTGAAAAAATAAAATTAAGATATTAAAAAAAGAGAAAAAAAAAGAAAAAATTCCAGATAGAAATCTTACCTGAGGCAAGAGGAAAAGGCCACCCTCCCTCCCTGGGAGTTTGCATTTCAAGGCATTCTGTCCTCTGACTTCCCAGGAGGGAGGAAGCTGTGTGCTACTGGATAGTGATTTATCATTGGCCTGAGGCACTTATGGGCAAAACCAGGCCTTGAGCCATTTCTGAGAAAAAGTGTTGAGGTGGGAAACGGCAGAGCAGCTCGAGAGGACATTAAGGTTCCATTAAGTGCTTTGCTTCAGGTCCCCGCAGGCTGGACTGCAGAGCTAAGAGCAGAACCCTGAGGCCCCGGGTCTTCCTGGGCCCCCAGCGGAGTCCACTCCCTCCCCTCTGCCGCGTCGTCCCCTCCCTGCAGCTTACACTCTGTCCCTTAGCACTGGCCCGACGCCTGAGCTTGCTCGCGAGGCTCCTCTCACTCTGACCCCTCTCGATGCTCTGATAACCGAGGGATGGAAAACAGATGTCCTTCCAGATGTTTTTTGAAATATGAAAACTCAGTCGAATGTTCTGGAAAGAGTCCACGATTCCATTCACCTGACTTGAAAACAAAACAAATAAAAGAATACAAGAAAAAAGAGACAGAGGGAAGGAGGGAGATCCCTGTTAAAAAGTGTTTAAACAAGGCCATTCTAAAGGTTGGAGAAAATTTCAGTTTAATATGGATGGGCACTCGAATTTCTTCAGAATCCCTATGTCCCCACTCAGCTTTAAAGAAACCCAAAATTTAAAATTACAAACAAATAGGTGATGATTTATGCAAAGATAACTGAATAATCCCATTTCGGTAGCCAGAGTGGTCCTATTACATAAGACAACATGAATAATCCCACATTGTTTATGTCTCATTTTATTAAATAGTTTCTTATGTTCCCATTTTAACTACTTTAAAAGTATTTCATTATTCATTTGCAATTCACTGGAGTTTATTTAAAACATTCTCTACTGGGAGAAATTTATGGTAAAGATCCTTACTTATCTTTGAATTTATCCCTAATGATTTTCCCAGGACACATCTTTACATTTGGTCCAAGTGTACACAGGGCTAAAGACTTCTGACATCTCCGTGGGGCAGGGGACAATCCTCACCACACTTCAGTTTGAAGGACAGCTAATAGGAGGAACTGGAACCCAAGGACCAGAAAGTTTCCCCAGGAAGGAAGGAAAACTGATGGGTCAGAAGCAGAGAGGCTATTAAAAGCTTGAATACAAAGCAAAACAGCTGACGGCCTGCTTTCTCACACATACACACACACACACACGCACACACACGTGCACTTGCGTGTGCACACGCACGCCCACAGGATGGATGGAGAAGCAGGGAATCCGAAGACTACAACAGTACCTGACGCAAAGATGGGTGGTGACCTGAGCAAAGCGCCCACAGCAGAGGTGGAGGTGAGTGGTTAAGTCCTGGACATACTCGGACACTAGCGACAGCCATAGATGCCGGGAGGTCGATACGGAAAGACGGAGAGGAATGAAAAATGACTCTAAGGTTGGTCTTGGGCTAAGCCAACTGGGACCATTGAGATGCCTTCACCAGAGGGCGTGAAGGTTGCAGGTGGAATGAGTGTGGGGATGATGACGAGTTTAGTGGACCTCATGCTGAGTCTGACGTCTTCGCTAGCCAGCGGGAAGCCAGGCGCACGCGGGCCATGTGGATGCAGGGCGCACGCAGGACATCTGGGCTGGAGATCTGCATTCGGGTGTCAGAAGCTTCGAGATCAGATTTAAAGTTATCGGGGTAGCCCCATTAATACCTTTTTGTATCCTTTTTTTCCCTCTTCCTTCCCAGTTAGAAGAAAGGGAGTTCTGGAGGGCAGGTTCCCCCCTCCCCATACACTTTATTATTTAGTTCTGAACTTACGTATCACTATGGACAGATTCTTTATAATGTATGCTCCCACCCACCCATCCCAAAAGTGTAAGATTTAATAAATATTCAGTGACTCTCTTAGGGTCGTGGTCCGTGACCCAACAGTCATTAGAATTATCATATTCTGTCACTCACACGAGAACCCATTTTGATGCAAACACATAAAGTTGGACACTTTATTGCAGCATCGAACTCAGTTTCTCGTTTGGCTGGTAAACAGTAGTCTGAAGGAGATAAATAGGTAAAGTTTTTCTGAAAACATAAGAGACATATTAGCTCAAAGCCCTAGGGAGAAGACTCATTCTTCCTCTATAATTTTCTCTAATTGCCAGAAACTTGATGGCTTAGAAGAGCAGCAATTTACTCTTCCACACTTCCGGAAGACAGAAGCGCAACGTCAAAGGTCAGGAGGGCTGTGCTCCCTCTGGAGGCTCTGGGGAGAGTCCTTCCCTGACTCCCAGCCTGGGGGGCTCCGGGCGTCCTTGGCTTGTGGTCGCGTCCCTCCAATCTCCACCTCTTTCTCACACGGCTCTTCCGCCAACCGCTGATCTTCTCTACGTACAAGGACACTGGCTACCGGGGTTGCAGTTCACCCTAAATCCACGACGATCTCATTTTGAGGTCTCTAATCTAATAACGGCAGCAAAGATTCTATTTCCAAACAAGATGATGTTCTGAGTTTCCAGGTGAACATGAAATTTGGGGGATTCGATTCAACTGACTATACTTTCTAACCCAGCAATCTTCTTATCCTAAGGAAACAGTAAGATGTTTAACTAAGGGCATGTGCACAACATTTTTAAGCCAGCATTATCTGTGAGAGCAACAAGGAGGAAACCATGCTAAACATTGTGAAAGAAAATAGGTAGCATAAGTGACAATACGGGATGTGACTCAGCCACCCATCTTAATAGAAAAATACTGAATGATATGGGAGATTGTCCAGAATGTGTTTAAAAAGAAGGATGCTACTTTACGTATACATTGTCATCACTTTTGAGGAAAAGAGAGTATATTATATGGATACGGTGGGAAAAGAATACATATCAGCATTTAATTAAAAAAAAAAATCTCACTGGGTTTGGAGATTATAAGAGGTATTTTAATGACTTTTTATTTTTTTATTTTTTTATTTTTAAGTGAGCCCCATGGGAAGTGTGGAGCCTATCACAGGGCTCAAACTCAGGACCTGAGCTGAGATCAAGAGTCAGACACTTAACCCACTCATCCATCCGGGAGCCCCTGTTTATTTTTATACTTATCTGAGTAATCTAAATTCTTTTAAAATTGTTTATATTTTAAGAATAAAAATCTTTCAGAAATCTGTCAAAGAAAAATATAATAAAAAGTAACATAGGATGGAATAAGAAAAAAACAAGAAGATGAATTCTAATTGATCTCGTTGAATTTTAGAATTTGGCTACTAAATCAATTAATACACAGAATTTATTTGTCTGGGCTTTGAAATAAAACAAATTCAAGGTAAAGAATAGTGAGTAAAATATTAGAAATATGTATTAGTGTAAAAGTAAGAAATGGTTAGGTTTTAATTTGCTTTAGTATTGAATAATTCCTTTTTTTTTTTAAAGATTTTATTTATTTATTTGACACAGAGAGAGAGAGAGAGATCACAAGTAGGCAGAGAGGCAGGCAGAGTGAGAGGGGGAAGCGGGCTCCTTGCTGAGCAGAGAGCCCGATGCGGGGCTCGATCCCGGGACCCTGAGATCATGACCTGAGCTGAAGGCAGAGGCTTAACCCACTGAGCCACCCAGGCACCCCAGTATTGAATAATTCCTAAGGAACAGAATAAAAATGACTATGTAAGTTAGTGTGAAAGTTGAAATATTCGAATACTAGAGAAGGTCTTGAATGGCAGGGATGGCTCTTAGCCATTTTTCTCCAGTCTACTAAGCCTAGTTTAGATGCAGGTACCTTGCAAGAAAGCAAAAATGAATAAATAAATAAATGATGCAATTAATGAGTGAACATTGTAAGAATCTTAATAGATAATTAAAATGTATTTTCAATGATCACTCTTCTAAAAACAAATGTCTTGTGTAACCAACCAGTCTAGAAAACCTGTCACAGAGAAACTTTCCACTGCCCTCTTTTTTTCAATAAACCACCATAAAAATGACCTTTTGGCTGGACCCCTCCACCCCCAGCCTTTGGCTCTTCACCCCAGCGTGCTGCCAAATCCCGAGCTCCCGGGGGTTCTGAGCCAGCTCCGGGGAGACCTGGTTTTCCCAGCGCTTATATTCTGGCTTTCGCTCCAATGTTACTAACAGTTGGTTCTGGATTGTGGTTGTAAGGAGGTTTTATTAAATGAGCTTATGTTCTTTATGCTAAAGCTCAGAGAAACACATATGTCACGGGGATATTTAATCACTGTGGAGATTCAGTTACTCATAAAGCACAAAAGCGCAACCTCCCTCGGAGTTCTTTCTTTGGTCCTACAGATATGGGAACCTAAAGGAAAGGGAGATGATACTAATGCAATTTTGAATTAGTCATCTAGTTATTTTAAAGGCAAAGCCTTCCCTTCCTTCCTCTTGTAAGATGGAATCATTATTCCAAGGGCATGTGTTTAAATCACGGAACGATGTTGGTGCTCCGATGTGAGCCACTTACAATCTTACTGTAATCACTCTATGATGCGATTACAACCATGATGTCAGGATAGATGTTCCCTCGCCTTTAACCATTGTCTTCGTTCCTCCATCTTTACATGGAACTCAAGGGATCCTATCAAATTCTGGATCTTGAATCACCATCCTTTCAGAAAATGGTGACCGGCTCTCCCTATTCCAGATTTCTCTTAACTTCTAGATCTGGTATATCTCACGTGCACTGTATGCTCCAATAGAACCCATTTCTACTTCCTTTTCCTTCAGCGAATGAGAGGATCGGAGCACCCCATCTCACAGAATGACACTGCTCCTCTACCGTGTCAGCCGCTACCTGTCCCCTCCATGTCCCTAAATTCAGTGTTCACTCAACGGGTCTTAATGAGTATGAAAAAGGAGCTTCTTAAAATCCTCCTCTGTTTCATGGCCGCTACTGCCTTATTTTAGGCTCAAACCATCCATCGGGTGGTACAGGTCTTCTTCCTCGTTCATTCCTCAGGGGCTGCCCGAGGGTTCCCAATGGAATCCCTCAAAATACCATCACATCCCCATTCTCAAGGTGGTAAATGTGTTTCCTCACCCTGTACCCCACTATGAGAATGCCTCTTTACCTTAATTTCAAATCTAGCTATGTGAATGATACTTGTAATCCTCGATAGATATTCTGATGGAATTGTTCTGGGTAGAGCCCAGGTACTGTAGGGGTTTTATTTTTCCTCCCTCCCTCCTTTCTTCCCT
>CM052885.1:1933083-1945989 GCA_028534135.1 Potos flavus
GTGTAGACCAGACTTGAACTTCTTACTGCATGAACAGCTGGCCGTGGACCAGCAGGGGCTCACTGCCCAAAGCAAGAAAGAAGACAGGATCTGAAAATAGTATTTCTAGGACGCCGAGCTGGGGCTACGAAGAGATATGAAGAGGTATTATTAAAAAATAGAATAAAAAGAAAATGGTAGTTCTGCTTGTGGACCAATGTCAAAACCCATCCAGAGAATTTAGTAGTTTACCTCCTTATTGGCCCCCTATGTGAAGGCTCACTTACCCTCAACATTTGGCTAATCGAGGATATGGTTTAAGCTGATGTTTTTCTTCATGGCACTCATCACTATTTGTACACACATATTATGCCTTTGATGTTTACGTGTTCAGCATATTTCTCTCCCACCAGACGTGCTCTCCAGAGTCTGTTTTCCCCTCCCGTGCACCCAGTATGGGCCTCAGGAGGCACTGGCTTGCATGGGCAGAGGAGGTCCGGGTTTGTGTGTGCGTGTGTGTGTGAAGAGGGATTAGGGCTGTAGAAGCATGTTATACCCACTATCCAATAAACCACAGATAGTCCTTTAGGGAAAAAAAAAAAAATGAAGAAATAAGCCCCTGGGCCTTCCAACCCACAGAACGATGTTCAAGTCTTTCCTCATATTTCCATATGACAGAGGATGAATATGCTTTTTGGAACAGCCTTCCAGTTCGAATTCATGCTTTTGAAAATGTGTGTTTTGATGACAGGAGCCTCAACATCAAATGGGAGCATATTCAGAAAATTTGCCTTCAGGTTTTTCTGGGCTCTGGGCTTTCTGTATCACCCAGCATTGTGCCGTCATTTGAAATAAAACGGGGGTGTGCCAGTCGGCAAGTTTTGCATGGCCTGGCTCACGGATTCCATCATCACACAGAATTATTCCGGACAATGTGGCTGACTTCACTCTGATTTGTACTTATTTAATATTCAAGAATTGTCTCTCTCAAAAAGTCATTTTCATGTGAAAAGAAGAGATGCACATTTTTCTTTAAAAAGAACTCAGAGCATAAAGTAATCTGGATCCTCGGCAAAGAAGCTTAAGAGTGTGATTAGATAGAATCACTAATTTTTGCACTGAGTACCCCGATTCACATTTTTTTTAGGCTCCTTCTCAAACTGACCATCCTTTCCTGGGACTGACCCACCCCAAACCCTCAATGACGTTGTGGACAAAATGGAAACACTGGAGGCATTCTCCTTGTGGCGCACCGGGAGAGCTGGGCTCCTGAGGACTTCCAGCTGGCGGTGGCTGGGGGAGGGGCAGTGGGGTAAATAGAAACACTCCGGGAAAGCGCAGGTGCACTCCACATCAGTGGGACGTGCCTCGCATCTCCATGCACGATAGTGATACCAAAGTAGATAATGAAAACTATGATCTCAGTTTAAACCTGGTAAAAATATTTATACATGTAAAATACCTTGAAGTAGAGCATTTCAGCCAATGACTTTTATCACCCGCTACCATGATGTCATGCCTCCCTATCAGAAATCATGGCGGCTTCTTCTTTGTCTTCCTTTGAATCTAAACAGCAAATGATTTACACACACACACACACACACACACACAAATCCTGACTTAAGTTAAATTGCATGGTAGAAATCAACTGAAGTACACTCAAGTCATCTTCAGAGATCTTTGGGCATTCTTTAAGAAATGGCTTTTATTTTTATTTTTTATTTTTTTATTTTTATTTTTTAAGAAATGCCTTTTAAAACTGCGTTCATGGGATCCTTAAAATGGGCTTAAAAACTTCTCACTCAAAAAAAAAAAGATAGTACCCTTTCTATATTTTTAAATGAAATAAAAACTTGATAAATAGGTAAGTCTGATTACATCATATTTTGACAAGAGCACGGGCTACTGTTATAAAAGAAAATTTGTCTTTTTTTTTTTTTTGATACAGGTTATTGTTACCCACACGAATTCTGCTGCTTGATGGATTAACTTGGTGATAACTTTGCCCAGGATATCAGAAAATAGATGCAGAAAAATTTTTGCAAACTAAAGTTTTAATCATTCATCTTTACATTTAACAAAAGGGTATTAGCAGGGATTGAGAAACATGAGGGAGAAAGCCTCATCCCAACACTAAGTAAAAGCTTTTATTAAGATTTCAAAATACTGGGGCGCCTGGGTGACTCAGTGGGTTAAAGCCTCTGCCTTTGGCTCAGGTCATGATCTCAGGGTCCTGGGATCAAGCCCCGAATCGGGCTCTCTGCTCCGTGGGGAGCCTGCTTCCCCCTCTCTCTCTGCCTGCCTCTCTGCCTACTCGTGATCTCTCTCCTTTCTGTCAAATAGATAAATAAAATCTTTAAAAAAAAAAAGATTTCAAAATACTACTGGAGGCATCAAAAGGAGCTGTGACTTGGATAGAAATCTGTCTTTTCAAACACAATTTCCGTAAGCAGTATACCATCACATCCAGTGGGGGGAAAATATTCTTTTCATCAATGTTACGCCCTTGCCTCAGGAAGTGGGGAGCAGTGAGTAAGAGCCATTGCAAAGGTCTTTGTCAGAGCATCTGAAGATGCCGGGACAAGGCTGTCTGCAGGAGTGAAGGGAGGCCCAGCAAGGGGCCGGAACCGTGTACACGGGCACCAGACCCCGGCCCCCTGCCCCTGAAGACAGCGGGGGGTATCATAATCCTGGAGAGAAGGGCTTTGATCCCAGGGGCTGTCTGTGAAAACGGAGCAGAGATGAAGAACCCGCGGGATGGCCATGTGACAGAAAATGATTCCACCCTTTTAGGGAGGGAATTCTGGCACCTGTTACAACGTGGATGAAATGCGAAGACATGATGCGGAGTGAGATAAGCCAGACCCCAGGGGACAAATCCCGTATGAGCCCCGACACAGGGGTTCCCTAGAGCAGCAAGATTCATAGGGACGGAAGGTAGAATGGCGAGTGGTGGGGGCCAGGGGCTGGTGGGCGGGGTGGGGAAGGGTGGTTGAATGAGGACGGAGTTTCCATTTTGTAAGATGAGAAGAGTTCTGGGAAGGAGGGGGGGTGATGACCGCACGATAGGTCACTGAAGCCTACACTTCAGAACGGTGAGATGGTGGATGTGTGTCGACTCGACTCCAGCACTAGTGTTTCCAGAGGCAATGTAGGGTAGAACAGCGGTTCTCAAAAGTGTGTTTCCGGTGCAGCACGAGCAGCACCCGGGAACTCGTTAGAAATGCCATTTTTCAGTTCCCAAACCAGAGGTACCGAATGAGAAACTCTCATTTGTGTGGTACAAGCTCTCCATGCGATTCCAAGACACACTCAAGCTGGAGAAGGGATAGAACGTGGAATCTGGAGCCGGTCCACCTTGCTTTCCCTCCTACCTGTGCCCCTGCCCCGTCGCGCGGCTGGACACAGGTTTTTAACCTCCCTGTGATACAGTTTCCCATTTGTAAACTAAGGACATTAATACTGTTTTGAGATAACTGATTGAAAACAGTTTCTAACATCACAATAACTTCTCAGTAAATGGTCAGTCTCATTAACAGTTGAGAAGAGCTCATCTGAATTATTTTATTGGACATCTTTCCTTACCTGCTGCATATCACAATGCTACCAATAAAATGCTTGTTTTTATGAATGAGGAGACTTGCATAAGCACACATACTTCTAAGTTTCAGTGGAACTGGGGGTAGGTGTGATGGGTTTGATCCAAACTGCATAGTATAGAATTTATTTTATACGGAATACACTGAGATGTAGCCATACTCATGACGTAGGAGAGAACATTAGGGTTCAGAGTGGACAGCCAAGAAAAAATTCTTGAGACATCTTTGGTGCAAGAAGGTGGCTTTATTAAAGCACGGGGACAGGACCCGTGGGCAGTAACAGCTGCCCTGGGGTCATGAGGAGTGGCCCGTTATATACTTTCAAGTTGGGTGGGGGTTAGGGACAGCCTAAGTCTTGAAGGCATTTGGAAGAGAGGTTTCCAGGACCTTGAGGGGGGTAGCTATTGCTAGGAAAAGTCATTTATTACCGTCTAATAAACCCTGAGTCATGAGACCCTTTGGATATGTACTGGTGGGCCATGTGCTTGGGGGGGTGATTGCCAACATGTATCTTGGCGGGGCACGGGGGTGGCAGAGAGACGAATTGAGTTCCCAAAGGAATTTTTATATGTTAAAGTAGACTCACAGGGGGTCTACTGGGGGGTGGGTTAAGATTAGGGGGTGGGTTAAGATTGGAGGATGGGTTAAGATTGCCTCTTGCCCTTAGCCAAGTGTCAACACGGAGGCAGCTGAGTTCCTAGAGGAAGTCTGCTCTGCCTGTTTCGAGGACCTGTCAGTGGATGGTAGGAAGTAAGGAAATCTAATTTTTCTTTTGCCTTTGCTTCCCACATCACAGGGGTTAGGGGTTCCTGTGACTTCTGCGATGGTAGAAGGCGCCAGTCTCACCAAATGCCCGGCCAGCGGCAACAAGCGACAACCACAAACCCCCGCCGAGAATCGCTCATCGCATCCTAGACAATTCTCAGCTGAAGATAAGTCTTCATTCTAAGGGACACACAATAGCATCGCCATTGTCGAGCCTCAGAACAGTAAACTCGAGACGGTTCGTGGAGGCTTTGCAATACTGAGAAGACTGAAGAGTTCCTCGCAGTGATAATGGCTCCAGGTTCAGCCACCCTGAGATTCTGCTGACGGAAGGATGGGGTTTGAAGCCATTTGCATCACTTTCTTCATTTAACGCATAAAGCCATCCTCTTGGCTCTGTTGGGTTAATTTACATGAACATTGTGAGACTGCCTTCCCACTGTCAGGAAGATTGGGGAATGAACCCCGATAAAATTCATTCCCATCATTTGGATTTATCAAGGGTTTCTGAAGTAAGAACCATCTCAGTATTCTGAATTTATCCACTTTGTCAGAGAAGCATTTGGGTCTGTTTTGCTCCGTACGCAGCATATTTCAAGGGGAGAATAACAACATGTAAAAAACACAGACCTCTGGGCAGTCTGCCAGAGGAGCCTAAAATCTCATATCATAGCCTCTGCTGGATTAAGATAAACTGAAGACCCACCCGTGCTACTTGAAGGGAGCTAATACATTGGATACGAATAAAATCCCCGTGCCTCACACGCAGGATGTGGAAATGAGCTCATCTAGCACGGAGACACTGCAGCTCGTATTTTCCAGAAGTCCCTCCTAGATCAGTTTGCCAAAGTGGCCGGGTTCGAGGGAAGGGGGCTAAGTGTGACACACCGTGAGGGGCAGGGGAGACGGAGGGGCTGGAACTTGAAGACGCGAGTCACTAAATGGCATCAGGGCAGGGGTGGGAAGGCAGACGCACGGCCTTGGACACACGGACGACCCCTGGCAAAGCCACAGGGAATCCTCTATCGGCCGCCCCCACCCCACCCCCTCTCAGCCCGGCACCTGCCTCTGACAGGAGAACAGACGGAATGGATCCTCTCGTCTTTCCCAGCCACGCAGCCAATGCCACACAAGCCGGACAAGAACTCAGTTCCGGTCCTGTCTTCCACCGTCCGAAGAGCCCCTCGATGCTTGGAGAAGTGATCAACACTCATTCCAAACCAACGGTAAGGAGCAAGGGGGAGAGTCCCCACATGATTCTGCCTTTCCCTGAAAAAGAGAGCATTCAAAGTGAAGAGGGTCCTTCTCATCGCACGATCTCATTACTCCTAGTTACCAGTCATCGGAAGCCAACAGAGACCCGCCTCCCCAGGTGACACTCGGGGTGGGTTTACACAGGCACAACCGGAAAGCGCTGGAGAGAGGCTGCACGCACACACGCTAGCGGACGGTGAGGGGGGACCGGGGGGCCCTGCGCTAGCGGCAGGCTCAGTGGGGACCTGAGCCGCTGGACGGGGGTGGGGGCGCAAATGGGCGCAGGAGGATTGGAGAGCGCAGGAGGGGGGAAAGGATGCCTCAGGGCCTGCAGACTGGCTCCCCGAATCATCCTGTCACCCCTTGTGAGCCCCCCACCCGCACCCCCCGCAGAGTCTCACCTTAGAACCCAGGCAGCGTCCCAGCCCGCTCCTCGGAGACATTGTGAGCTACGCCCCAATGAGAGGCACCCGAGAATGCCTTACCAACGCTCGTTTCTCTACACTTCATTCATCACTTTTTGAATGAGAAACTAAATGAATGAAAGAAAATGACAGTAAAATATCTTGATCTTTGTTATTTAGAGAGAGGGGGCTCTTCAGAGAGGAGTTTCCAGACGCCCAAGAAACTGTCATCATTATTCTGTTCTGCGTTTGCTCGCCTCGTATTAATCAGTTTTGCGTATCGCCATTAAGATCGCCCTCCCACCCAGCCCGGGAGAAGAGTCTCTACAGAATACCTTGGCCCTTGTTGCTCAAAGGACACCTTGGCACTTGCTCATGGCCTGAAATTTTGGTAAGACGACAGGGGCCTAAGGGACTCTGCCGTTCGAGAGAGAGAGGGATTCGAACAGGGGAGAAGTTCGCTCATGTGTTCAGCAGTTGTCCTTAGTTCCCACGCTCTGTCTCTTCAGCCAGAAGCTCCACGGAGGAAAAACCAAGCCGTCCTATGGTTTCCACGGAGATGCCCGCATCACAGGGAGTCCGCACTGGGCCGGCTGCTCCCCTCCGGCCTTTCCCAGCTGCCCTCGGGGGAACGGCGTGCTGGTCACCTCGCTTCCCAGCCAACTCTCTCCTTCGGCAGCCTTGAACTTCTTGGTCTTTACTCTCCTAAGGGCTGTTACTAAAGCAAAAGCTCCCTTGGGTGTCGATGATCTTGCTGGGACCTGCTTCTCCAACACCGCAATATTCAAATCTTCCAAAAAGAGCGGTCTGTGAGAAACTATGAGAGAAGGAAAAGAAAAGGGGGAAAGGGTCTTTGACCGGAACCTCATAGGCACATCTTGGAATTGGATCCCTTAACATGTACAAAATCTGGCGAAGGACGTGGTGAGGCCGAGGACCGTGCTGTGTTTGTGGAGGGATCACCATTCGCCTCTGCCCGCGGGGCCCCAGCACCAGGACCGCGGCGTCCAGGATCGATAAGTTTCTTGTTGCAACTTTTTAATAATTTGCTTTTTGTAAACTTACCAAATGAATTTAATTATCCCTCTCCTTTTCTTTTTTTTTTTTTTAATGTTATGCTCCTTCCCTTCCCATCCTTCTAAGGCTACTTCTCTGAGGAATAATAAATGCTCATGAAAGAAATTGTATTGGTTAACAAATTCACAAGAAGAAATCATTCCAATTCAAGTTTGATCACAGTGTTTCTGCTTTGTCCTCCAGCTTGACTATTATTTGCAATTCAGAGTTAACTCATTATAATTCAGAAAAGTCTCTATTGTTCCCTGATGCATAAAGATACTGATGGATTGACTTTCTCTGATTGCGGGGGATTGGACAAAGTCAAAGCCAACCCTGACCTGACCAAAGGCAAGGCTTCTGTAAAGTATAATCAAAGGAACGTGAAATGCCAAGAGCATTCTTGCTGCCCCACCCCCAGTCCCAAACTGCTGACCCCCTAAGTAGCAGACCCCGGGCAATCCCCTGGATACCTCTCAGTCATAACTCCCTCATTAAAAGTGGGGGAAAAAATGGTATAATACTTGTGTAAAGAAAGAAAAGAAAAAGAAAATCCACTAGTTGGCATACTTTAGAGTTTTAAACTCTAAAATATTATCATTCTGTAAGTCCATTGAAAGTTAAAAGTTGCCAAGTCTTTTCGCTGTCTCAGGTAAGAGTGTGTTTCCCTGGAAATGACCTTGAAATGTGATGAAACACCTATGTGGAGGGCAGTCACATCACCTTTCCCTACTTACCTTTCACCAGGATAGATTGGGAAAATAAAAACCGCTCTGAGTTTGGACAGGTCTGTCGCAGGGATGCTCCGACGTGAAGGCAAGGAGTCGGGCCAAGGCCAAGTTGGATGTGGGGGGGACCAGGGGTCAGAACATGAAGGGGAACCCAGAGCTAGTTCTCTGGGATCTCATGGAGCCTTGCAGGGTGGATTAGGGCCCTGACCTAGAGGGACTGATGCTCGCATGTGCGGGTTGGCCTTTGATTCTGGTCTCCATTCCTATCAGAAAACTTGTAGAATGCTGACTCTTCTTGGAGCTTGGAAGCTATGGGAGAAATAAGAAAGACACAATTTTTTAAAACTAAAATTTATATAAACTGAAATTTTATATAAAATTAAAGGCACAAAAGCCTCTGTAAGTGGGCAAAGTCTGACTTCTTTCCAAACTACCCATGCATTAAAGGACGTCTCTCCTTTCCGTATGGACTCCAAACCTCTGGGCTCCATTCGGGTGACGAAAAGGCTGCGGGCACCCTACATGCATTCGGGGAAACTGGGCTGTTTGGTCTTTAGTGAATGGGGGCTGGTCCCTGCCTCAACAGCTTTC
Source organism: Potos flavus (assembly GCA_028534135.1). Lineage (NCBI taxonomy): Eukaryota > Metazoa > Chordata > Mammalia > Carnivora > Procyonidae > Potos > Potos flavus. The sequence goes on from CM052885.1 coordinate 1,941,463, forward strand.
ACTCTGTTCCTTCAATTCTTTTAGTTCCTACCGTTCGATTTCACTCTGGAGCCAGAGTCTTGAAGACGCGTTTTAAGACATAAAAAAAACTTACTTTGGAGCAAATCAAAAACAGGCCACAGTAGGCGGGTGTCCTCTGCAGCAAGCAAGCCTCCTTGCTCCCCAGAACTCCTGGGTTTATGGCCGAGTACTTTCTCTTCGTTCGCCCGTGACTGACAGGCCACGAGATTAAAACGCACAGCCATCTGAGAGCTGCGGTGCACGCGCAGTGAGAAGATAAAAGCCAGTGTTCCAGAGTCAGGGGCCCGGGGCCCGGCCGCGCCCTGAGCCTGCTCGCCATGGCCGCACGCGGATGGGAGGCAGAAGGCCCCCGCCCGGCGGGGTAGGTCCGTGCTCCCTCGTGCCTTTAAACACAGCAGCTGACCACCTGTGCCGGAGAAGCACAAAGATAGACAGAGCCCCTCTCATGCATCCGTAAAAATGGGACAGATTGTGGGCCACTGAGCCACATGCCACACGCTCTTTTTAACTCAACAGTAATCTTGTTTCTGCTATGATTTCATCCATTTAAACAGGAGCTGGGGCCACAGAGAACCTGGTCCTTCTCAAAACAGACTAGCTTTCGAAACATTCTGCTTATTAGCAGCTGACATCTACTCATAATCAGATTGGCTTAACTGCTTTCAATAATCGCAGTCTCCCTCTTACGAGACCAACAAAAAAATGAGATAGACTCTTTACTTTTAACTGGATCTCATGTATGCATGATCCCTGTGGTACTCATTTCAAGTAAAATGTGTAAGGTCTGGGTGAAAATGAGTTGAATTTCAATATTTCCGTGTAGGTAGTTATAGCTGACTTCATAGCTGTCCTTTTTCCCTCCTTGTGAGAATTAAGAAATTACATATGTTCATTTCATACTTTCTGAGCAAGCGCTTTGACAGCCCAGCTGGAGACACATGAGTCTTTATAAATTAATATTTGTTTCAAACAACCTAAGCAACCCATCCCTTCTTAATTAATTAAATCAGTTTTCCCAAGAAATGCTCTCCAAGGTTGAAAACCTACAGTTGAGTAGGAACAGGAATTCATTTACGAACATTCTGTCCAATTAAAAAAAAAAAAAATTGTAGGAAACCAAAGACATTTTCTTCACAGATTGCCAGAGCGAACTGTCCATTAATTATGGCGTGTTTGCCGTCCCTGCAAACTGCGGGATGCAAATGAGCTGCGCGTACCCCGAGCTGGCCCCACTGGGGAGCCCGAGGTCCAATGCGTGATGACGAGAACAAAGCTCATGCATCCCAGAGCCACACGTCTTTCGTCTCACCCAACTGAGACACCAGCCCGCGTGAACGACCGAGAGGAAGCCGCAGGAAGGGATCTAGGCCTAGAAGCCTTATGATCCAAGTTTTCTCTATTACGAATATTTTATTTGTTCTTATGTGTGAAAACTGGGCCCTCTCCGGTTGCTCGTACTGCGGCGGGAAGCTAATCAGCACAGGCTGGGGAAGGAGAGCAGGGAGGGCTCTGCTGGTGTGGCCGGGACCGGCCTCCCTGCCCCATCCGTACCGCCAGGCAGAACGCCGGATCACACCCTCTAGAGCTGACTTTAGGAAAATGATGGGATTCCTGCATGTAATTGCCTTCCTGCTGCCTTCTTTGTCTCTTGACCCAAATTGCTCATCAGCTATGTGACTGTGTACAAATTTAAAAGTCATTCTGGCATCTGGTGAATGTTCTGGAAACACATCTAGAGTCAAGGCCACACCACCTGTATTTGTCGAACTGTCATGAAAACAATGTTTTCCCTACGGAGTCCCAGGGAGCAGACTACTCCCGGACGCTCTAATGCCAGTACATGTAAAAAGATCGCCCTACAAGGGAGGACACTCATCTCTATGCATTCATCAATTCCCGCCACCTGCAAGGTAAAATTATTTGCTAAAAAACGTGCCCAACATCCCCTTAGGCATGCTGACTTTACGGAATAATGCCAAACTTGGGATATATTATTTTAAAGTTCTGGGCTAAAAATTATGCGATAGTAGCTTTGTCTTACAGAGGATCAAAATTCCCAATTTACTACTGTTTTTAAACATACCAATTCTGGTGAAAACTTTTATTTTAGATTCACCAACTAGGAAGCGGATTCTACCTCCTCTAAGATTAGCGACGATGACTCATGCCACTCACCACTGTCTCAGCGTCTTCGTCCCAGGGCTGAGACGCAGCGCTTTCCCGGCTTGGGGGCCAGCCGAGGTGCGCGGAGACAGGACGCCGTCTGCAGCCAGAACCGGGGTCTTCCGGCCCCGCAGCAGGTGCCTCCAGATGACCGGGTCACCTGGCACGCACGCTGGCGGGAAGCAGCAGAAGGCGCCTCCAGGCAGGCACCTGGACTGCACCGACCTCGCCGGCCCCAGCTACGCCTTCTGCAATCCGCACACGGCTCCCAGCCAGGGCGGAGGGGGGCGGCGGGGACCAGAAGGCCGGCAGTCCCTGCGAGATGCAGGACTGTGTTGGCTCCAGGCCCCCCTGCGGGCCTGGCCACACTTTTCCTGGCCCCGCACGAGGCTTCCACGGGAGCTTCCCCTCTGCCGCCCTCCCCCGCTCCCCCTCGCTCAGGATCCGACCTGCCCTGGGCTCTGGCGGCTCTTCCAGCCTCTTCCCACTCCCTCCCATCTGCCCCCTTGGCCTTGGCCCTAACGCGAGTCTTGCACGTTTATTCCCTGCGTGTTTACACCCACCTGCTGCGGTGACCTGCTGTCACTCCTGCTTCAGTGACCTGGGTGCTCCTGAGTCACGCGGCGACTCTCGCTCCCGCAGCACTCGACCCACGGGCACCATTCGACACCACGTGCGCTTTTCTCGCAGGGACATTTTTCCTCTTGGCTCCTCTGATTCGTCTTCTCTTCATGTCTCTCCTCCGTCGAGGACTATTCGGACTCATTTCTTTTCAGATTCATTCCAGGTCAGTTTCCCGCACGATCCACATCCAAGCACCCTAGGACCCTGTCGACCCTGACTCCAGTGTGTCCCTGACTTATCGCCGCTGTCACGACCTCCGCTCTGGCCAAGGCACCGTCCTCCCTCACCCGGGGACACCGGCTACCAGTGTTTGAGCTCTTCCCTCCTCCTGCCCTCCTCCTCCCCCCTGCCTCTCTTCCCTCCCCGCAGCTCGCTCCTCTCCACCCTGTCCTCGTGTCGGCCCGCGTGTTCAAGCAGCAGCTGTGCAGCTACAAACCGTGTCAGGAGCCGCACGGGCCGGGGAGCATAGTAGGGCCTCAAGAAGATGATCGGTCCTTCCGCAGTCAGTGGTACTGATGGCTAGTGGGTGATTAATGATTAATAATGGCTCCCCGAAAGAGAATCCAACCCCCAGGAATGTTTCTGATTGGAGGAAATCAAAGAAGGGGCAAGAGGACTTTTAGCCAAGAACACCAGTGATCTTTGGGATAATCCGCGGGATCCCGCCACTCTAGGAACAAAGTGGCTCTTCTTTTAAGAAAAGTCCTGGAAATCTGTGAACGAAAACTTCAGGAAAGTTTGAGTTAGGTGTAAGATGGACAAAATGTGATATAAAAATGGGTTTTGTTTTCTCACAAAATTATCTTCCTCATATTTACAAATTTCAGGATCCAGGGGGCCTTTTTTGATGCGGTAAATGGGAGCCAGGTCGGGGGGCAAGGCTGCTTCTCTTCTCTGTCCACGGGACCCGGTACCACCCGTGCCAGGAACACAGGCCACGGTGCGTGACTCGGATGCACCCCAGGGCGCTCCCAGCCCGCCCATCCTCAGGCCCCAGCCTGACGCACCGGCACGTGGAGAATGGTGGCAGTTTGGTAGGTGATGACTGGTGACAGCTTCAGCGGACTGCTGTACATGTGCCCATTTTTAGCTCCTTTTGTCTTTACTTGCTGGAGAAGAGACCGGAAAGGGATCCAACTGTCCACATTGACTACTGAATCCTGCATTTTTGTTGGAGATAACAACAGTCCAAGGGACTCATGGGAGGGACCCCCCGAAATTGCTCTAGAGGCACATCAGTGTGCTCCTACTTGAGCCCAACACAGTGAGTCACCAAATTCCTGTGAGACTTTCTTCAGTGAGCTCTGGTATTCATCCCGGACCCTGTTCCGATTCTAGAGTCGCAAAAAAGGCCTTTGGAACGATGGGGCCGCGATTCACGTACAGCGGTGCTGACTGGGCATCCGGCTCCGGAAGGGCAGACCCTCACCCTCGCTGTGCCCCTCTTTCCCAGGCTCTTCTACGGTGTCATTTAAAAAAAAGAAAAAGAAAAAGAGAAGAAGAAATATAACGTCATCAAAAAAGGACAGGTGTTCAGAGCTCACATATTTTAGCAAATAAATAGCAGTTTTAAAAGAAAGCATTATGTGTGAGCCAACACCATTTGGCTGCCCTTATGTCGAAGGCTCTTGGGTGAGTTTCTTTTTTCTCTTTTCTTTTCTTTTTTTCTCTCTCTTCCTTCCTCCTTTCCTTCTTCCCTCCCTCCCTCCCTCCCTCCTT